>CM062814.1:637921476-638345061 GCA_031772625.1 Pinus tabuliformis | reverse complement strand
GTATACTATGTACCTGGTCTGAAATGTAATCTTTTAAGCATTGGACAGCTCATTAATAAAGGTTACATGTGTTCTTCAAAGATGAATATGTGTACAATCAGAGACATACCTCCAAGTAAGAAGATCATTGCACAGGTGCGGATGACCAATATAGAATGTTTCCTCTCAAACTCAGGCAGATTTGAAGGAAGGAAGAACTATTGCAGCTGTAACACAAGAAGTCTTTCAGGAACAAGTGAAAGATGAGAATTGGTTGTGGCACTTGAGATTTGGACATCTCAATTTTGGAGGCTTGAATCTGTTGCACAGAAGGGAATGGTAAAGGGATTGCCATTGATCGAGAAACCGGACAGCCTTTGTGAAGGCTACATCTTGGGCAAGCAACATAAAGAAGCTTTCCAGCAGGAAAGAGTATAAGGCAAAAGCACCATTGGAAATTGTTCACTCTGATGTGTGTGGACCGATGCAAATACCATCATTTGCCGGAAATAAATATGTTTTAACTTTCATTGATGATTACACCAGAAAGACATGGGTGTATATGCTAAAACACAAGAGTGAAGTGTTTGAGAAATTCCGCCACTTCAAAACTCTTGTTGAGAAGCAGTGTGGGCATTATATCAAAGTGTTCAAAACAGATAGAGGAGGAGAGTATGTCTCAAAAGACTTTCTGCGTTTTTGCAGAGAGAATGGCATACAAAAGCAGTTCACCACGAGGTATACACCTCAGCAAAACGGTGTTGCCGAAAGGAAGAATAGGACCATTCTTGACATGGTCAGAAGTATGCTGAAGGCAAAACACTTGCCGCATGAGTATTGGGCAGAAAGCTGTCATTTGCGCAGTTTACATCTTGAATAGATGCCCAACTAAAGCTGTCATGAACAAAATACCAGAAGAAGCATGGAGTGGTCAAAAGCAAACTGTCACTCACATGAGAGTATTCGGTTGTGTAGCATATGCACATGTACCGGATCAGCTAAGGCAGAAGCTTGACAGTAAGGGGGAGAAGTGTGTCTTTATTGGATATTATGATAAGTCAAAAGCATACAAACTCTATAATCCATCCACCAAGAAATTGATAGTAAGCAGAGATGTGTAGTTCATTGAAGATGAAGCTTGGGATGGAAGCTTAGAGAAGACAGTGAATGTGAAGACAATTGTGTCTCACGAAGAAGAAGAGGAAGGGACAGCAGCAAATAATCCTTCCTTGGTGGCTCCTCCTCCACCACAGCAAGTACAACAAACCACACCACAAGCTGGAATTCGACACCTTGAGAAGTCAAGGAAGTGCTTTTCCAAGCACACCACAGGGATCAGAAATACCCTGAAGTTCGGATGGAACTCCAAGCACACCAAGAAGACCAAGATTCAGAAATATGAATGAGATTTATGACAAGGAGAGGTAAGTAACAATACCGGTCTGAATTCATTATTCGCTTTGTATTGTCATGTTGATGACCCAGTTCATTTTGAAGATGCTGTAAATGAAGATAAATGGATTGAAGCAATGAATGAAGAAATTGGTGCAATTGAGAAGAGTAAAACATGGGAGTTAGTGGACCTCCCTAAAGGCAAAGATGCCATTGGAGTTAAGTGGGTCTATAAGACCAAAAGCAATGCTGAAGGCAAGATTGATAGGCACAAAGCAAGACTTGTTGTGAAAGGCTACAAGCAGCAACAAGGCAAAGACTATGATGAAACCTTTGCACCAGTAGCAAGGATGGAAACAGTCAGAACAGTGTTGTCTATTGCAGCACAACACAAATGGAAGATTTATCAGATGGATGTTAAATCTGCATTCCTGAATGGAGTGTTAAAAAGAAGAGGTTTATGTTGAACAACCTCCAGGCTATGAAGTTGAAGGCCAAGAGCATAAAGTCTGTAAACTGAAGAGGGCTCTTTATGGGCTGAAGCAAGCTCCAAGAGCATGATACAGCAGAATAGATGCTTATCTAATTGAGAATGGGTTTGATAAGTGTGATGGTAAACCCACACTCTACATAAAGGAGAATGACGGTAAGATTCTTATTGTTGTTTTATATGTAGATTATTTGATTTTTACTAGCAATGATGCTTCTCTCATTGTTGATTTTAAAGCATCATGAAAAGTGAATTTGAAATGACTGACTTGGGCTTCTTAAGATATTTTCTTGGAATTGAAGTAGACCAAAGTGAAAATGGTGTTTTCATTTCTCAAGTTAAATATGTAGAAGCAGTGTTGAAGAGATTTAACATGCAGAACAACAAGGCAGCTGTGACTCCAACTGTAATGGGGTTGAAATTGACCAAAGAAGACAGCAGCAAGGATTTTGATCCAAAACTGTACAAGAGCATAGTTGGCAGCCTTATGTACTTGACTGCAACTAGGCCAGACATTATGCACGCTGTAAGTTTAATCTCCAGATTTTGGAAAGATCGAAAGAGACTCATTGGCAGGCAGCCAAGAGGATTCTAAGGTATGTGAACGAACGAAGGGGTTTGGTATTTTATACTCCTCTTCTGAAAGTTTCATGTTGACAGGTTACACTGACAGTGATTGGGCTGGAAGTGTTGATGATAGGAAAAGCACATCGGGATATGTGTTTCATATGGGATCGGGAGCCATCTCATGGGCTTCCAAGAAGCAACCAGTTGTGTCTTTGTCAACAGCAGAGGCAGAGTATGTGGCAGCAACAGCAGCAGCATGCCAAGCAGTGTGGCTGAGAAGAGTTCTCAGAGATTTGTGTCATGAACAAGAAAAGGGCACAACCATTTACTGTGACAATAGCTCGGCAATAGCATTGTCTAAAAACTCTGTTTTTCATAAAAGAACAAAGCACATAGACACCAAATTTCACTTCATACGTGAATTGGTTAACAATGGTGAGATTGTTTTGCAACACTGTAGAACAGAGGATCAGTTCGTTGACATCTTGACAAAACCATTGGAAAGAAAAGTTTTGATCATTTCAGGAAATGCCTGGGTATGCAGAAAAACCCAGCAGTACAAATTAAGGGGGAGTGTTGGAATTTAATTCCAACTGCAACATAAACAGCTAGACAGAAATCTAATTTGCTGTAGATATTCCGAACTGTTGGATGCCTCAAAGTCGTGCTTGATATTTTCCACATTTATGTGCATTAAATTTTCAGCATTAAATTCCCTTGCAACAGCCGACTTCATTTCTTCAAAAGGCATCACCGCTTGCTGCATTCAATACGTAGATAAGCTTTAGAAGATATTTGTATTATTTTATTGTTTAAAGTCAAATATGTTTTAACATATAAATGTAATGAACAACAGTTCTGTTTTAAGTTAGAAGAATGATAGAGAGTTTTTCTTGTAACGCACAGCAGTGCTGAAACTGTAATTTTCAGATAGTGAAAAATCAGTTTGTGGAACTGAAGCGTTCTTGTTGTAATCCCTCTGTCAAGAGGAAGATGCTCTTCAGCATAATCTTTTGTGAAAATCCCTCTATGTGAGGAAGACGAATTTGTATCAGTTGGTTTACTGTTTATAAAGGTTATTTTTTTTTTTTTTTTTTCCTGTGCGTTGCTGTTACACCATTGCGCGTTGCTGTTACACCGTAAGCAGAAAATAGCTTCTCGTTGTTGTTACACCGTAACCAGAAAATAGTCTTGACGTCAAAACAAAGTGTTGCTGATACACCAGTTTCACCGTTGCTGAAACACCGTAGCTGATACACCAGTTTCAGCGTTGTTGAAACACCGTTGCTGATACACGGCAAACAACAACTGACGAAACTACGTTGCTGAAACACCAGTTTCAGCGTTGCTGAAAACCGTATTCCGCAAACGATTTTTATTTCCGCTGTGTTAAAACAGAGTATTGTTCTGTTTTTCAGTTTTGTTTAGAATTATCAGAAAATTCCAACAGAGGTTAGCATTAGGAGGCCATCACAGTTTACATGATAATCCAAATGTCGTGTGAGTGAAACTTGTGAAAAACGATTTTATAATCATTAGTCTCCCATAGCGTTTGTGCAATAGCAGATATCCATTGAACACTTGGCACATCTAAGTGTTAAATTATATTGCATTTCAAAATCTTAGTGAAGTAGAGAAGGGGAGAATTCTGCAGGTTACCTGACTGTAATGGCAGCAGACTTGTTTTTTTCTACGAGTCCCAACAAAAGGAGAGATTCAGATATGTAACTGGCTCTCTGAGTAACTTCTTGTCTGGGCGCATTATGCTATTCTTAGAGAACTTACGTTTAGCTTGAAAATGTTTTAAAAACAAACCAATTGCCTAGAGGTTTTAAAAACAAACATGAAAGAATTCCGCTCTTTCAAAGTAAAACTCTTCTCATCGAAGTATAATTGGGACTGGGCCCGTACGCGTAAATTTCTTCTCATCCAAGTATGATTCGCAATGGGCCCCTATGCCAAGGCTTACCAGATGGACAAGATTGGATCATTTCAAGATAGAGAAGACAAGTGAACATTTGAAGGTAATGAGTTTTTGTTGCTCATTATATATTCTATTCTTTATCTGACCACTTTGCGTTCTTTGCATGAAAGATGAATGGAATGTAGGGTGAGCAGGTAATCTTTGTTTTTTTGAAAGCATATATTTTTTAAATTTATTGTGGGATATAATTAAAGAAGACATTGAGGTGAAAATGTATGGTAGCAGTGCAGTAGAGCAAGCTTGAAGATGAAGAAGATGAAGGAACACATAACACGTTCATGATGGAGAAGCGGTAGTGGCAAGAAGAGTTGATGATGTAGAGTAGAGAAATGAAAAAGAGCAACATGTAATGCCCCTACCTTATACGTGTTGATATGTTGAATGAGTCTAGAGATGACTCAGGATGATGGATAAGTTGGCATTAAAAGAGAGAGTGATGAGATGCTTAAACAACAAATGTTTGTGATGTCGCGTTAGGAATCATAGGCATTGATTTAGAATTACAAAGGAAATTGATGATGGTGCATGAGAGGAACGAAATAGAGGCAATAACCACCATCGGGCTTGAGTTGCAACAAACGATAGAGAAGTTGATGATGCTAAAGAGAAGTTGGCAACATTGAACGTGGGCATGTGGAGTTGTCTATGGTTGAACGATGAAAAGTAAAAAAGAGAAGGGAAGGAGAAGATGAATGATGGATGAGGAGTAGAATAAAATGGAGTATAATATGGAAGAGGAGTTAAAATGGAGTATAATATGGAAGAGGAGTTAAAAGAAGAAAAAAGAAAGAAGACTACAAGGCATCCAACAAATTTTAAATTGTTAGATCTAAGACTTTTGTAATCCATAATGTAGAAATCAGTGTTTCGGATTAATCACATCATTACGATTAGGTCAACCTTTCGAACCAACTAATGTGGTTCATCCACAAGGTGAAAAATCAATCGATCTGAGAGAATAAATAATAGGGATGCATCATTGTTCAGGTTTAGCCATTTAAAATTCGCCGTAAGTGAAATTATTACTGAGGAGAGAAAACTATTTAAGAATACGTGATAAAGAGATGTCTGTTAAATTATTTAATATTTAATTATTTAACAGCTAGTTTCTAACTAAATATTAAATAATTTAATAAACATAACATATTCTTAAATAACTTTTTCTCTCCTTAGTAATAATTTCACCAACGGCTAACCTTGAACAATGATGCATCCCTGCTATTTATTCTCTCACTCTGTCCTCAGAATGAAACCACATTAGTTGGTTTGAAAGTTTTGAGAATGAACCACATTAGTTGGTTTGAAAGTCTTGAGGATGAACCACATTAGTTGGTTTGAAACGTCGACCCAATCCTAACGATGTGATTAATCAGAAATACTGATTTCAACATTTGAATTGTAGACAACCTTTTGAGCTAGATGTTCATTTTTTTTGAAGCAAGGGAGTTTGATCCAATAGCATTCCTAGTCGAGTAAACTATCTTGTTTACATTTTTTGTAATATTCCATTTTTTGGACATGGTCAAAATGGATGGAATCTACCCGTGGTATTTGCCCACGGTATTTTTCTTCGTTTTTTGAGGGAAAACAATAAAATAAAGTTTCTAGAGAGTCCATCATGCTTATAAAATGGGATAGGAGCTAGGCATTGGGATCATCCTGAGTTGTCTATCTTATTGTGTGTTTGTTGAGAATTTGGCGTGCCCAGTTCTAGCTTGATTTGGGGACGAAAACTTAGCGGTGTCATTTGTGTGGTGGATCCATCCAAAATTCACAAGTGGACTTCAGTATCTTAGATTAGTCATTGTTGAGCAGCAGTACATGCCATTCGTAGGGACTTCAGTATGACTTGTATGAATATGTATCTTTGTTTTAGTTATTAATATAAATAAAAGGCTGCAATTTTAGAGCCCTTTGTGTTCGATGTTTTGATTGCAAGTATTTTTAATGAGCACACTCAAGTGTGTTAGAACTATTAAAAATTTTGACATTTGAGATCTTACAGTGGTATCTGAACTAATTTTCCTGTCAGCCTAAGGGTTTATCACGGAATGATTTTGAGACCGATCGAGGATTCCAAAAGAGACTAGTTTTCGGTGATCCGCCGTAATCACCGTAGCTAGTTATCTATCAATTTCATGGCTTATTCACGTCCACCCTGGTTGATATTTACAGAAAGATTGCCATATCCATCAATCGGTTTAATTGTGACTTAACGTTGAAGATTTTGCAGGTTTACGGGGCAGATAGATATATTTATTAAGGGTTGAGATCTATAGCCCCTTTCAGAGATCAAGCTTATTTTCAATCCAGGAGGTTGAGATCTATCATTCACTTCAAAGATCGAGCTTATTCCAGTACAGATCTGTGGCCACTCGTAATGGTTTAGAAGCTGAGGGTTTTATCTTGCAGATTGAAGTTTTGTGGAGGTCGATTTTTGCCAGATCTGAGGTTAGCTAAATCGTTCAGAAACTTTGAACACCTCAGAGCTCAAATATTAACACAGAAGTCGGAGAACTAGTTAGATCAACCTCAAATATGAGAGTGAGAATCCCTCATTTGTGAATAATATTCCAAATTAATAAAAGAGGCCATGGGATTTATGCTGAGAATTGACGGCCCTTAATCTACAAGGACGGATTCTACCATTAAAAAGGGGAGGGCAAGACCTGAGTATTTAGGGAGATCGAGCACCTCACCTCTGAAGAAATAAAAATCGTTGATATGTTATAAGTAGCTGGTTTGGTCGATTGGTTAATTGGGTTAAATGCGAGGTGCGACTGGTGCAATTTGCAGAGCCAGTGTGTTAGCTATTGCAGAGATGATGTGATGCGTGGAGAAGGAGGTGTGATTTGTAAATTAATGTGTCACATCCAGAACGCCAAATAAATTCGCGGGAAGCCGAGATTTGTGGTTGTTGGCAGAGCCATTATATAGTTGAATACAGTGTTCGTGGGAGCCATATCGACTCACTGTATGCGCTAGGGATCTTAATCCTCGCGTTACGTCATAGTTTGGAGAGCTCGTTGAAGCGGACCGTCCATCTGCACAAGTTTAATTTAACCGCGCTCACCTCCATCCTGCCCCGACCAAACATCTGCTAATGAGCGATTTCCCTGTTTCTGCCCTTAATGAAAGTTGTCTTGGTGGAACTGCTTCCTGCGGATGATCTCCCACCATAAACTTTGACCTGGGATTGGACTTCACCAAGTGCTGGATCCAGTTGGCGTGAGTCCGATTGGGTCTCTATTCAACATACAACTTTACTATGCCAGCCATCCAAAATACTATGCCAGCCATCCAAAATGAATGGCTGCGTCAATAGCGCCACCACACATTGGAATCAGCGTTGCAAAATAATTCTAGTTCCTCTGAGGGGTTAAATTTGACGGGTCCCCTGCCCATCAGTGAAATTTTTTATGACAGTTTTATTTTTAAACGGCTCGTCATTTGACTTTTAATAATTATTTTTACTAGTTTTATCTAAGCGAGTACGAGGTTTCATTAAGAGAGTAAGCAGTGAGAGACTAGGATTATTGCCATTTTTGCGTGATTGGTGGTTTATTGAATCAAATGTAATGAAGGTATGCTCAGGCGTGCCTTTGCTTTACTGGCGTATGAAATCTAATAGTATGTCAAATCATTCTACCTTGGTTTCCCTCTGAAACATAAGTTTTTGTGTCCTCAAGAGTCAAGCCTATTGTCTTATGGTTCAAAATTCAAATCTTGTAATTATCCGTTCAAAATTCAAATCTAATAATCATTGTTCAAATCTATGTTCAATGATTCCCCTTTTATCATCCTGAAATGTTACAAGGATCTATGGTTCAAATTTAAGATCATGAATCTCTGCTCAGTGACTTTGCTTATATCATCCTATGCTGGTACATGGATCTACATGTGAAGAAGCCAAGCACGCACAGGCGGGTTACCAAATTTCTCATTTTCCACTATATTGCCCAACATCTCCCAAGGTTCGAAAGCCAATTTAAGTGCCATTAGAGTAATTGGCTGCATATCCACCATTTCAATATCCAATAGCAAGGGTACCCACCTCTGAGCAAGCAGCAGTAACAAAGTGAGCCCCACCACCTGAATGAGGGCAGAGAAAGTGTTGGTTGACTAAAGAGCAGCTCCTGTGCAAATTTAAGATTCTGCCTCAATTGTAAATCGATATTGAAATGTATCCAATGTGTTTGTAGTAAATAGATTGGTTCTGGTAATGATGAGTGAGAACAAATCAACAGCAGTGGGAAAACAAATCAGGAGTAGTTAAGTTATTCGACACTCATACTCGTTGACTGTTTGTTCGACATTGTAGTCAAGCTTACACTCCTATCCATAATCTTAGTTGTTTGTGTGCAAGTCAAAGACATGGAGTTGTGGGTTGCTCCTTTAAACTTTAGTGTTTCTATTTCACACCATGACCTTCGTACTTTAATTTTATAACTGTATCTTAACCATCACACCTCTAAACTCAAAACAATCAATGGCTTCAAAATAGGAGGAGTTATGGAATTGAAAGTATAGGCTAGAGATTTTAATCATGCTTTCACAACAACTACATATTTACTGTCAATAGAAAATTAACCGTTCCCCAAATAAAAAACTCTAATTATCAGAAGCGCAAAGGAATCAAGAAAATAAAATATAAAACCACATTTATAGCTCTTTAATCCAAGGATAGGTTTGAAAAATTTTCAAGCAACAACGGCATTTCTAACAAGGGAATCTAAGATGACATGCTTGCTTTTGTGAAGAAGTTGAATGAATACCATAGCAGATCTCCATTACCAATTTCGAATCTTAAACAAACTTTTTTAAATCTTGTGATTTTGCTCACTATTAAAGCAAAATTTCACGGCCGGTTTCAGCGTATGTGCTGAAACAAACGATTTTGAACTTGTTGATCAGAAACCGAAATAATGAAGAAAGCAAGAAAGCAACAACTGAATACCAAGACACGAAACTGAATCACAAAACTGAATTGAATGGAATTTTATTTAACAATGATTCTCCGCATTACATTTCATGGGCATTTGATAGTTTTATATCACCAACTATCGTTACATAACTAATTATTCGGTATACAACTGTCTATTTACATTTTACCTAAAGTTACTAATTCGTTGTCAAACTAACAAACTCCACCTTGACAACAATTTTCCCATTCATCATCTTTCCTGCAAGCCAAGAGAAGCTAAACACCACCGCAGCTTCTCTACTGTAACTGGCTTTGTGAATATGTCTGCACAATTTTCTCGTGTATGGACCTTTTTAAGAGCTACTTTTCCGCCATCGATCACATGTCTCAGAAAATGATACCTTACATCAATGTGCTTGGTTCTGCTGTGATAGGCAGGGTTTGTAGCCAAGTGAATAGCACTTTGACTGTCACAAAGTACATTCACTTTCTCCTGCGTTCTTCCAATTTCATCGAGCAGACCCTTTAACCAGATTGCTTCTTTACTAGCATCTGAAGCAGCAATATATTCGGCTTCGGTAGTGGACAATGCAACTGTGTCTTGAAGCTTTGACATCCAACTAATTGCTCCACCTGCAAGAGTAAAGACGTAACCTGTAGTAGATCTTCTTTTGTCCAAATCACCAGCATAGTCAGCATCTACATATCCGCAGACTGATCCTTCACTACCATTAAAGACGATGCAATGGTCACTTGTGCCTCTTAGATATCGAAGCACCCATTTCACTGCTTGCCAATGTTCTTTACGTGGATGTGCCATGAACTTGCTGACAACTCCAACTGCATGTGAAATGTCAGGTCTTGTAGATACCATCGCATACATTAAGTTGCCTACCGCATTTGCATATGGTACATGAGACATATACTGCTTTTCTTCATCAGCTCTAGGACTCAAAACCGAAGAAAGCTTAAAATGGGAAGCTAGAGGAACATTAACAGGTTTCACATTATTCATAGAGAACTTTTCAAGTACCTTCTCCACATACTTCTGCTGTGATAACCAAAGCTTACCATTTTTTCTGTCTCTGTGTATCTCCATGCCCAAGATATGTTTTGCTGCTCCAAGATCCTTCATATCAAACGTCCTAGAGAGTTGAGCCTTTAACCTGTTGATTTCTTCCATGCTTTTGCTTGCAATAAGCATATCGTCAACATATAAAGCTAAGATAATGAATATGCCATTGTAACTTTTGAAGTACACACAATGATCATACTCATTTCTTATAAAGTTCTGGCTCACCATGAAGGAATCAAACTTCTTGTACCATTGTCTGGGACACTGCCTCAGACCATACAATGATTTCCTGAGCTTGCAAACTAATCTTCTGCTGCGACCTCGTACAAAACCTTCTGGTTGTTCCATATATATCTCTTCGTTCAAATCACCATGTAGAAAAGTTGTTTTAACATCTAACTGTTCTAACTCAAGATTAAGCAACGCAGTTAGTGCCAACACAGTACGTATAGAAACAAGTTTTACAACTGGAGAAAAAATCTCATGAAAGTCTATACCTTCAACCTGAGAATACCCTTTTGCTACCAGTCGTGCCTTATACCTTTCGATACTTCCATCAACTTTCCGTTTCAGCTTGAAGACCCATTTACATCCAACAACACTTCTCCCTTCAGGATGCTCTACAAGATCCCAGGTATGGTTCTTGGCTAAGGAGTCCATTTCTTCTTCCATAGCCGCTTTCCATTTGTCGCTATCTATATCATCTACTGCTTCCTGATAACAAGAAGGTTCCCCATCTTCAGTAATCAAAGCAAAAGATGAAGCAGAATCTTCATACCTTTTGGGAGTTTTCCTTTCCCTTGTAGACCTTCTAAGAGCGACTGGTTGCTGAACTGGTTCAGAAACTTGCACTGGTTCAGAAGCTTCAACGGCTTCCTTTGTGTCTTCAACACCTTTTTCTCCAGAAGTCTCTCCTTCCTTTCGACTGTCACCGAAAGGTCTAGCCTCCAACTGAACTCGTTGACTCGGCGATACCTGTTCCTGTTCAATTCTTTCAACATTTGATTTTAACAAAGAGGATTCATCAAATGTTACATCTCTACTAATGACTATCTTCCGCAATGTAGGATCTCACAACCTATATCCTTTCACTGCATAGTCATACCCAACAAAGACATAACATTTCGACTTTGGATCTAATTTTGAACGCTGATTTTTCGGAATAAGAGAATAAGCATCACAGCCAAATATCCTCAAATGTGAATAGTCACAAGACTGACCTGTCCAAACTTCTTTAGGAATTTTACAATCAATTGCTACTGAAGGTGATCTGTTAACTAAATAACAAGCAGTAGATACTGCTTCTACCCACAATTCCTTTTGCAAGTTAGCATTGCTGATCATGCTTCTGGCTCTTTCCATAAGAGTCCAATTCATACGCTCAGCAACACCATTTTGCTGAGGAGTATAAACAGCAGTTTTGTGTCTAACAATGCCCTCATCCTTACAGTATTGTTCAAATTCAACAGAAGTGAACTCACCACCATTGTCAGTTCTTAGACACTTAATAGATTTGCCTGTTCTTTTCTCTACCATTACTTTAAATTGTTTAAAGACATTTAATACATCAGCTTTCCTTTTTAGCATATAGACCCAAACTTTATGGGAGTAATCATCAATGAACGTTAAAAAATACAATGCACCTCCATATGACATAACAGGGGAAGGCCCCCACAGATCAGAATGAATGTAGTCTAAAACATCTTTACTATTATGATTTCCAACTTTAAATCTCTGTTTACACTGTTTTCCATACACACAATGTTTACAGAAATCTAAATTCAAGGATTTCAGACCGGGAAGAGATTTACGTTTCATCAGTATATGAAGACCTTTCTCGCTCATATGACCCAATCGCTGATGCCACAGACGAGTACCTGCTTCTTCCTTTTCTGACGCAACCGCTGCTTCACTGACCTGAGTACTTCCTTTTAACCTGTAAAGATTTCCGACCTTTTCTGCCTTCATAACCATAAGGGCTCCTTTAAAGACTTTCAAGACGCCATCCTGACCTGTAAACTTATAACCATCTGAATCCAACACTCCCAAAGAGATTAAATTTTTCTTCAAATCAGGTACATGTCTAACACTAGTTAATGTCCTAACTGTGTTATCATACATCTTAATCCTGATATCTCCCATCCCAACAGTCTGACATGACACATTGTTACCCATAAACACAGAACTACCGTTTACATTTTCATACGAGGTAAACCAATTTCTATGTGGGCACATGTGATGCGAAGCACCAGAGTCTAACAGCCAGCTATCAAAACTCTGAGAGACATTACATTCAGGTGAAGTTTCATCTATCATACATAATTCTTCAGCAGATAAAACTTCGTCTATCATACCTGAATCGACCTGATTCGCTTCGTTCTTCGGGTTTTCGGACTCCTTCCGTTTCCAACAGTCCTTCTTCAAGTGTCCAACTTTACCGCAGTTCCAACATTTTGCCTTACACTTCTTGCCCTTCGATTTCGACCTGGAAGACCCCCTTGGTTTTTCTCCTCTTTCCTTTGAGCGTCCTCTAGCGACCATGGCTTCTGATGCAGCTGTTTCAGTGCTAGATTTCCTTCGTACTTCTTCAGACAGAAGAGCTCCCACGACTAATTCAAACTTCAAATAATCAGCAGAGCTGAAGTTGATTGAAGTTACGAAGTGATCCCATGATTCAGGTAGAGAACACAGCAAGGTTATGGCTTTATCTTCTTCCTGTATTTTGACATCCATATCTGTTAATTGACAAATTAGTGTATTAAAAACATTCAAATGTTCTGCAACGTTTGAACCTTCTTTCATTCGAAGATTGTATAACTGTCGTTTCAGATAAATTCTGTTGGTTAATGATTTTGTCATATAGAGGTTTTCAAGTTTTTCCCACAACCCTGACGCCGTAGTCTCTTCAACAATGTTGAAGAGAACTTCATCCGCTAGACATAACCGGATGGTACTGAGAGCTCGGGCATCCAAGTCCTCCCAGTCTGAAGTAGTCATGGTTGCAGGTTTCTTAGTTACCCCATCCAATGTCTTGCGCAACCCTTGTTGCACAAGCAGATCCTTAACCTTCAGTTTCCAAAGAGAAAAATTGCTCTTTCCGGTGAATTTCTCCACCTCGAATTTTGCATTCGACATCTTGGCCATTTTTCCTCCTTCCTAGGGTTTCAGTCTTTCTAGGAATTATATATATAATTTTGTTAAAAAAAATAATTCCCCAATTCAACAGTTTTTAAAAAATTTCAAATCCTTTGTTTCCTTTCACCCTTTGTTTTTCACAAATTTCTGGAAAAGAAAAATAATTCTTGGATTTCTTTGAGTTGCTTTCCTCCAAATTCAAATTTCTGAGAAAAATTCTCAAAATAAAAAAATTACCCGGTTCCACACGCCAGGCCTCTGGCAGCAAGCAGGCTCCTCCACCGAAGCAGTGTTGCTCTTCTCACAGGGACATCCTTTGCTCCTTCACACGCAGGTGGCCAGCACGCTGAGAATGGGCTTATTTACAGCCACGTCACAGGTCCAACACAGAAATGCCTATGCCGTTGCACTCTCCTCCTCTCCTTCACGCAGGACACGCAGCTTCAAGTCACCTCTGGACATTCAGCACACCTCTGGACATTCAGCACGCAGATTCTACACAGCCTCAGTCTTTCACGCAGAGATGGCCTCTGATAGCAACACGCAGCCTCAGTCTTTCACGCAGAGATGGCCTCTTGGACAGCAATACGCAGCCTCAGTCTTTTACGCAGAGATGGCTCTGATAGCAACACGCAGCCTCAGTCTTTCTCGCAGAGATGGGCTCGCACAGAAAACTTCTGCTTTTGTCAACGCAGAGAGCAGATTTGCTGGTCTTTCAACGCTCACAGCAATGCCTTCAACGCACAGCCGTCCTTCAACGCAGAGCCACTTTCTTTCTCAGTCGTCAATCGCACAGCCTTCAACGCACATTCACGCAGACAGCATTTCTCAGCGCAGGTTCCTTCACGCCCATTCACGCAGACAGTATCACGCCTTCACGCCCAGGCTCACCGCCCTCAGAGCTCTGATACCAATTGTTGATCAGAAACCGAAATAATGAAGAAAGCAAGAAAGCAACAACTGAATACCAAGACACGAAACTAAATCACAAAACTGAATTGAATGGAATTTTATTTAACAATGATTCTCCGCATTACATTTCATGGGCATTTGATAGTTTTATATCACCAACTATTGTTACATAACTAATTATTCGATATACAACTGTCTATTTACATTTTACCTAAAATTACTAATTCGTTGTCAAACTAACAGAACTTTCTTTTAAATTTTTGTGAAACGAGCGGCTTTCACCCAATCCTTTTTGGCATTTTTGCGGTTACATAGTGAAAGAAGTCTAAGGCATTAGAGCCAGACTATGCTCGTCCATCAAAATCCATACATAGTACAAATATTCTGACGCCATTTCTCTTAACCATTATGTATTCACATCATCTTGATTTGATTGACTCGCAACACTTGAGCAGCGGGTCAATTCGTCCTGCAAATCTTGAACACTATCGTTACAAATTTTCAATAGGATCGTTACAGAGATATAAAATATATATGTATTATATATATAATTGAAACTTGTCATTTTATGATATGCCAGTGATTATGACGTTTTTTAAAATTATTAGCAAGTTGATAATGACGTGTTTATTTTAAATTAAACAGTATTTTAAAAACCGTGAAAACGTGTATATGGGCGTCAATTTTAAAGGCTCTGGTACCGAATGCCGAACATCATATGGTCTCGTTGACTGCCAGGCTTGAGAATCGAGAGAGGCAGCATTGAATATTTGATCCAACCTGGAGCCGTGCCTTTCGTGGACGGTTTTCTCTTCATTTTAAAGGTGGTAAGACCGACAGGTCATTTCTTCGTGCGCAGCATTGAGTACGCAAAGCCCTCCTTACAACCTAACTTCTTGGAGTCAATATTATCTACTGAACAACTACATAGCCACCGAGGACGTAGATGTAAGTTGCCGCTGTCGTGGAGCAGATGCAAACGATTGCTGCAGGGCCCATGTCAAGAGGTGAAGTCCAGGTACGGTGCACCTATATTCACTCCTAAAATTATTTGTTAAGGTCATAGCTCCAATGCTGGGAGGAAGAAGTTTTAAATAATATTTTAATCCAAATATCTACCTCGATATGAACCATGGCATAGATGGTGAGAGATTCAAAGTTATGCCCTTTGTTAGTGTTATGACAAAGTGGACCTTATATTGTGACACACACTAGGTTGGGAACAAGGAGTGTGCCAAGGAGCGAAAATTAAATCCATTGATTTATTGTGGTGGCAAATGAGACTAGACCATTTTGAATTTTATGCTGTGGCTAATGAAATTGATTTTGGAGAGCATCGTTCTTGTTGAAGCAGTGACGTTAGAGCACCCGGTGCGAAGTCAATCGTCTTTGTACGTGGGCGGAAGGGCCATAGGGAGCGCAAAGGGCCATATGTACATCAAGATCTGAAGTCATCTTGTTATGACGCGGCGTCAAGAGGAGGAGGGAGTTGGAGTCAAGCCAACCGTATTGCAAACCGTATCTGCATCTGCAAATTTGTCATATTTGAAGGGTATATATATATATATATATATATATGTTGCATTAATCGTTATCGGGATTAAATCGACGTGGGAAAAAATTGTAAAAATCAGGAAAAAATCGGGAAAAAATCATAACATACAAAAATATTCATTTTTTAACAATTTTTTTAATATCTAAAACATCTACAACATAAAATAAACACATTGACACATAAATATGATAAAAGAACTAATATAGAAGACGTTTAATATCATTTCTAGTGCCAAATCACACATAACAGTGAATCATGTCCTGAATAGTAAGTCCTGAGTCATGACTCCCAACTCAGCCTCAAAATATCAACAAAAAATATAATAATGTATCTCATATCATGAGTCATAATATCATATACAATGAAATAAACCAAATAACTAAAGTCTAATACCACTGATTTCCTTTGCCCCTCTAGATGTAGATGTCGGTGGAGTTGGCAGTGGATTCTGCTGTGTTCTAGAAGCTGAAGAACTAGGAGCCACAGGAGGTAGACCACGTCCTCCACTAGTGACAGGGGTAGCTTGGGTAGGTTGTGTCACCTCCTCCTTGTTAAAAAATAAAAATAAAATAATAATAAATAAATTATTATATATATATATATATATATATATTTTCCGCGATTTTTACGAAAAATCGCCAAAAAAAAATACATGTATTTATCAGCCGATAATGTCGCCGATTTTAAAAACTCGCGATTTTACGATATAATTGTGATTAGTGCAACATTGATATATATATATATATATATATATATATATATATATATATATATATATATATATATATATTTGTTTGACATCTTTAATTTAGCAGAGTTTGTATAGTTGTGTTATAAAAAATAAAAATAAAAATAACAAAATAAAAAAGAGAGAGAAAACAATGTGGGGAAATACTCTAGACATTAAAATAATCATCATGTCTTGGGCAAAGATCTAGTGAATATCACAGTAATTTGCATATTTTCCTGCTTTGGTATGTGGGGAGATATGACCTTCTTTACAAAATGCCCATAAAATTCTAGATGAAATAGAAGAAGCATGGGGACCTGTCCACAGTAATACCACTTTAGACCAGAACAACAAGGCTTTCTCGAAAAGAGTCTATGACATTTTGCAGCAAAAACACGTTAGCTCAAACTAGCACAGTCCTAGGAGGGGATCCTATAGGGCAACTACTAGGTCAAGGGCAACAATGGAGCGATAGTCCACTATCACCTTAGCTAAGGCTCTCTACTCTTTATGGACTTTCATCGATGGGAGGAGATTTGGCATAATGGGAATCATAATAATGAGTATGTCAATTAGAGGAATAAAAGGTGATTACAATGGCCTATTCACAAGAGGGGCTCAAATGTATGGCTTTCTTGCTTGAGAAGCAAGGTGTACAGCTCTCTAGAAAGGGCCAAGGAGATTTTAAGGGATAGGGTTTGACAATAAGATGTGTAAAGGAGATACCTAGTCCTAGAAATCCTTGTGAAAACCTGGTTTCCAAGTGGTCTTTGTGAAATTGGTTTCAATAAGTTGCGGGACCATACGGGACCAAGTGGGCCCAAAAGTAGGTCAAGGGTATGGACTTGAGCACCCAAAGAGGGGCTTGACCTAATTAGGGAGGAGAAGAGGATCAAGGAAGAAATTTTCTTTTGAGGGTTTGAATTCAATGATCTTAATGAGTACACTACCCAAGGGAAAGCTAGGGCAAGAAATGGTCTTTGAGCTAGGGCTTGCTATATTTCGAGATCCCAACATTGAATTTGATTCAAATTTGGAGGGCGCTTAAAGAAAACCTCAGCGCAGTTATGGACAAAAAATCGAAGTGCTTGGATGGCCAAATTGTGAGATAATTGATGCCCTAAATGACCTATGTAGGCTAGGCCTAGAAAAAGAGGGAGGAGGTAAGAAAGATATGCTTTAAAGTGATTACCAGTGGGGGATTAGTGCCTAATCCTTTGGGAGAGATGGAGTCAAAGAGATTCCAATGGTTGGGAGATATTCACTTAGTTAAGGAGGCCTCTAAAACAATTCCGCATGGCAATTAGGGCATGTGAACAATTGCTTCAAGGTCTTTACACTTCGATTTGCAATATATGATGACTTATCAAGATAAAATTTCAACAAGATATCTCTAGGAATATTCACTCATTCATACATGGCCCATGACATGATGCAACACTATAAAAAGACAAATTTCCACAATTTCGCATAAGAAAAACAATAAATTTCAGCCTAGTATAGCAAAAATCTCAACAACATGCATGTGACATAAGAAAAAGAAAAAAATAGCATTAAAAGAGTACTTACATGTAAGAAAGAGTATATCCAATCATCATTATATGCCAATAGTGAAGCTCCAAGACAAAAATGAAGAGATCCAAACATCAAAATTCATCCATTCATCGAACTTCATCCACCAAGAAGGATAGTGAAAATATCACAAGAGAGAAAGATCCAATTCAAGTGATGATGATCAAAATGATTCATCACACTTGTATTTATACACTTCCTAATGAATTTGATTTAGCTAATTAGGCCTAATTTAGCCTCTAAAATAAAATAATATGCATAATAACAAAAGTTGTAGTGACAAGCCCACCAAATAGCTCAATAATATGTAAAGCTAAGCCTCTCAAGAGAGTCAAATAATTAACAAAGTGAGTTGTTGGGCCTTTGAAGAGCCCTGATGAGGTCCAAGGGGTGCCATGATGAAGAAATGGTTTCCAAACATAGTGGACAAGGGATTGGCCCCTTGTTATCTAACCAAGAACCTGTGGTGCTCCCAAGTGGGTGTGGGGGCACAAGAACATTCTCATGGGTCTCCAAAAGGATAAAATATGCCTATAGACCATCTGTAAGGGCTGAAGCAATGATATAAGCCCTCCCTCTGCAGCGGGAGGCATCTTGGAACATCTGCCAAGTGTATGGTGCAACTATGGAGTTGGTTCGGCATGGTGGACCAGGTGCATCATCCTCATCCAAAAGGTGGAACACAATCAATCAATGAACGTTGCTGGGGATCCACGAAGTAATATCTGCTATGGTGGAGGGCCATGGATCTCAACGCTCACCCTACGAGTGCCAATGTGGCCCTCTGGAGGGCCAAGACCCCGTATAGGGAGACCAAGCCTTAAATGAAAACCCACTTGCAATCCTGCATAAGATCCAATGCACCCCCTTGCTCTCCAATAAAAAAAAAAATTATTAAAATAATTAAGTAATAATGCTTATAGATCATGGGATGAATGGGGCACTTCATGGTGGTATGCCCTTTCATAGTGGACTTTGGCATATACAAGTGTCTCCAAGCTTAATAGGGGGTTAACTAAGGACCCTATTAAGTGGTTTCAACCTCTAAAGGGGGTGGCATGTCCATAGTACATCCTGGAAGAGGTAGGTGGCAAATGATATAATGATGGAATGGAGTGGGGTTCAGGGGAATCATCCAGACCACATGTCAAGGTGCATTTGGTAGCTATAATGAGGGAAGCCCACACCTAGGTATATGAGTGTAGGAGGGAGGAAATCGTGGTACATGAGTTACCCCAACCTTTGTTTTTCCACCCTTCTTCATATGCCTTTTGCCATCTTTTTTTTGGAACTGCTAGGGGCTCTAGGGAATGGAGAGCATGATGTGTAATATGTAGCAGTGGATACCCCCTTGAGGTGGGGCAGTTCATTGCCCACCAGGGGTTGGGACAATCATGGGTTCCTTAATGATGGAGGGGGCTCATTTAGGGCCCATAGGAACTAAGGTGATGGTCATGAATAAGGGGTTAAGAACTCATGTTTGGCTTTTGCCCACATGCTAAATTTGTATGTCCTGACCATCTCTCGCATTTTTGTTGTACATTTCCTGTTGAGGGTGGCCAAATTATGCTTTTTACTTTCTTTTTAGCTGCATCAACCTCCGGGGCATCGTTCCAAGCTCGACCCAAGGTGTGGACAAGGGGAGGGGGAGGCTAACCCTATGTGGACCCAGTGGACACATGTGGACTTGGACGGGAAAAGAGATGAATGGGGCTCAAATAAGTGGAAATGGAGTAATGTAGGTGGTGTCGGGAAGCGGGACCATGCAACAAAAATCGGGATTTCCCATGTAGTGCCAACCCTAAAGCTAATGGCTAGTATGGGAGATTCCACAGGACTAGGATACAAGGGTAACCACAAAATCAAGCAATGGAGACAAAAATACAAACCTAACCCACTCTTTTTGCCGAATCCCCCCACCAGTTCATGCCCAAAAGTGCCCATGACAGGTAAGGAAAACTACTCAACTATACTAATGAAAAGTCGTACCTCGGGGTCGGGAGGCCCACCTTCAAACATACATTCATAGCAGATGGGCGAGGGACCACATGGTTGGTTCAGGTGGTGGAGAAAATGGCACATCGAACTACCTAGCAGCTGCAAGGGATTGTTGGGTGCCGGTTAAGGACCATCTAGGAGAAAAAATTCTTCTATATACACTACCCATAGGTGATGGGTAACATCTGGCTCCAACTAGGACATGAGCTATCGGGAAAGTGCGCAAAGCCACTTGAACAAGAGGTCATCATAACACTGTTAAGTTATGGTATGTTCTATGCTTATAACAATTTACTTCTTTTTCTTATTACATTCCACCGATTAGCAATCACATGTACATAAAGTAAAGTGCAGATAGAACATTAAACGATCGACAGAAAACAAGCCAAGACAAGAGACACAAGATGTGGCGGCTAGTCAGGGACAAACCCCACAATGTGTGGGGAAACCCTTTGATCAAATCTTCTTTTATCTTCAATAATTCAGCAGAGAGAAATAGTACAATAAATCTGATCCATATCAGCAGTAGCAAACCCTAGATCAGTAGCATCAGCATTAGCGGCTTCATTATCAAACTAGGGCAGACCATATCTCACAAACCGACAATCGGATTGACTTCATTCCACCACCAAAAGTTTCGGCTTCTAGAGGAGGTTCAGATGAACCTACAGCGCAGTTCATATGAGGAGATCTTCTAGGCCACGCAAGTCAATCTTTACTTCTGCAGTTGCAGCTTCAGTTTCAGCAGTTTCCGGCTTCAAACTAGGGCAGTCGATATCTTGCAAACCGTTTGTCGGATTGACTTCATTCCACCACCAAAAGTTGCGGCTTTCCAAGGAGGTTCAGATGAACCTACAACGCAGTTCCAAAGAGGAGATCTTCTAGGCCACGCAAGTCAATCTTTACTTCTGCAGTTGCAGCTTCAGTTTCAGCAGTTTCCGGCTTCAAACTAGGGCAGTCGATATCTTGCAAACCGTTCGTCAGATTGACTTCATTCCACCACCAAAAGTTGCGGCTTTCAAAGGAGATTCAGATGAACCTACATCGCAGTTCCAAAGAGGAGATCTTCTAGGCCACACAAGTCAATCTCTACTTCTGTAGTTGCAGCTTCAAATTCAACAACTTCCGGCTTCACATGTGTGAGAGAGAGAGAGACGCATTTCAGCACATTAGAGAAGAGACTCATATCTGCGCAGTAGAGAGAGAGAGATGTGATGAGATGAGTGAGTCTAAATGAGGAAAAGTCCTCTTATATTTATACACAATGTTGGTGGGTGAATAGATGCGACTGTTGGGCTTCTGAGCCTACATGACTTGTAGGTCGGCTTGATAATAATTCCATAATCAAAATAAATTCATATCTCCATGAATACTTATCGGAATTGGATGATCTTTATATCAATCCTACACCTCTCGACGAGAGGAATCTAATAAAAATATTATTAGCCATGAATAAGATGACCCACATGAAGTTTTGCCCTGGTTGCCAATTTTAACACTCCCTCTCAACCATGGAGAACTTCATCTGCAATCTGTCTATCGGTCGTTACTATTCATCCATCAAATGCACTGCCTTGTACAGCCTGACCCTTGCCCTGCTCTGCTCTATTTTGCCTGTTCTGCTTTGTCTTGTTCTGCCCTGCACTGATCTGTACTGTTTTGTTCTGTTCTGCTCTGCTCTTGCATTGTTCTGTTCTACTCTGCTTTTGTCCGAATTATGAAGAAGAAGAAATGATCGAGGATGTATCATACTGACTCAAAGTCAGTCTCAGAGTATGTACCACTGGTCCCAGACTAGTCTCAACCAACCCAAAGTCAGCGTCATAGTGAGTACAACTCCAATGGTCCCAGACCAATATCATCCTCCACTGACTGAAAGTCAGTCTCAGAGTATGTACCACTGATCCCAGACCAGTCTCAACCGACCCGAAGTCAGCGTCATAGTATGGTACAACTCCTACCACTGGTCCCAGACCAGTATCATTGATCCCAGATCAATGGAGGTCATCCTAGCGTAGGGAGTACAGTAGTTACAACGATGCGTCCATCGGTACTACTATGGTCCTTAACTTCATTTCCCTGCTCATTGATCAGATGAGAGGTACTTCCCATGAGTCCCAAACTGCATGGGTAGGATGCCTTGACAGGAGAACTAATCAATCATGTCCTCACAGGAGAACACATCAATCTTGCTACAATTGCCATGGAGAACACATCAATCCAGGCCTCACAGGAGAACACATCAATCCTGCTACAATTGCCATGGAGAACACATCAATCCAGGCCGCCATGGAGAACACATCAATCCAGGCCTCACAGGAGAACACATCAATCCTGCTACAATCGCCATGGAGAACACATCAATCCAGGCCTCACAGGAGAACTAATCATCCTGCTACATAGGAGAGCGAATCATCCTGTTCCACAAGAGAGCGAATCATCTTGTCCCACAAGAGAGCGAATCATCTTGTTCCAGTGTGCACCACCAGGGGAGGGTGAGTCACCCTATGGTCGTATGTTGCTCCAGTAATAACCGCAAGCCCTCAGAGCTCAATGTATGCAACATGCAGGACCCTTGTACAAGGGTTTCTTACCGACTCCAAGTCGTTTGGGAAAATCACAGATTAGATCTTTCCTCGGGGCTTTGACAAGGTGTATCAACCTGTACATCATCTTAATGCGATGGAGCCTCCTTGCTCATCAACTTACCATATCCAAGATGATGTCTATCTGCTGGAGCAATCGACGAATACGGAATTCCTCAATAATCGAATCCCACCTCTGATTGTTATAGAGAATCACAGTGGTATCCAATGTAAATCCAAACAACTCACTGAAGAGCTTTCACAACCAGACTACCTCACACGAGGTTATGCTAGCAACAATATATCCTGCTTCGGCGGTGCTCAAAGCCACCGACTTCTGCTTCCTGCTCATCCAGGATATCGAAGCAGATCCCAAGGTGAAACAGCACCCGGAAGTGCGCTTACGGTCCACCACACTGCCTGCCCAATCAACATCAGTATATCCAAGTAGTCTTACATCTCCGGCAGTGTATCTTAATCCATGAGAGATTGTGTCCTGAAGACATCTCAGAAGATTCCTGGCATCAATCCAGTGAGGCTCAACCAAATATGAGCTCACAATGCTAACTGCAAAAAATATGTTCAGACGGAGGTTCACCAAGAACATCAATGCGAATGAGTTTATGAAACTCAGAGGCATTTCCCAAATCTAGTCCGACATCACTACCATATAACTTCTAAAAGTTAAGATCCTCGAGGTAGTCACAGGCTTGTAGTCCATCATACCAAATCTTTCCAATAACTTTACCACATATTTCCCTTGAGATAGGAAAATTTCCCTTGGCTTCTGCCATACTTCAAGTCCTAGGAAGTAGTGCATCAGTCCTAGGTCTTTCATTTCAAATTCAGAGGCCAGCTCCCTCTTACATTTGTGAATGAGAGGGTCTGCACTTGTTAGAAAGAGGTCATCCACATACAATACCAGTATGAGAGGTTTGTCATCTTCAACCTTAAAGTAAAGGTTAGGATCGGCTTCACTCCTAGTGAATCCCAGCTTCATCAAGTAGCTATCGATCCTCTCATACCATGCTCGGGGTGCTTGCTTCAACTCATAGAGAGCTTTCTTCAACCTGTATACATGAGATTTTCGATCATAAATCTCAAATCCTTCGGGTTGCTCCACGTAGACCTCTTCTTTGATCGAGCCATGCAAGAATGCAGTCTTGACATCCATCTGATGTAGGTTCCATCCTTGTGAAGCGGCAAGGGCTATGATCGAGCGGATGGTCGTATATCTGGCAACAGGTGCAAATATCTCATCATAGTCTATACCTTCCTTTTGGGAGAAACCTCGAGCAACAAAACGAGCCTTATACTTTTCCGTGCTTCCATCTGCTGCATGCTTTATCTTGTAAAGCCATTTTGAAGTAACAATTGTCTTGTCCAGGGTCTGGGAACTACTTCCCAAACATCATTCTCCATAATAGACTCATATTCTACGGTCATAGCATCCTTCCATACTTGATGCTTGACGGCATCTGAGAATGACGAAGGCTCATTTTGTATGATCGTGCTCATGATGGTCAGGTATCCTTGATACCTATTAAGTTTCTTACTTTGACGGAAGGTTCCTCAGGGTGCAGCATGTCCTTTAGCATCATCAAGTATCCCCCTAAGCCATGAAGGCCTCTTCCTAGAAGAGGAAGGCTCATGTGGATGAGAATCTATCAGATCCATGGGTTCTTCTACATCAGGCATTGATTCATCATCCTTTTCTTTCGGTTCCCTGGTGTTGGCTTCTTGAGAGCTCCTCAAAGTCGAAAGATTGTTCACCTTGCAGTGAACTTTTCTTTAGGAGTCTTGGAACCCAATGCTTGATGAGGGCATCAATTTTGTACATATACGACGGTGATTGTAGTTTCAGCCCATAGAAACATCAGAAGTCTTTGATCATGTAGCATGGCCCAGACAGCTTCCATCATCGTGCGGTTCTTCCTTCCCACCACACCATTCTGCTCAGGAGTATGTGGTGTAGTAGTCTCCCTCTTAATGCCAACCTCAGGTATGCCTGAGTGAACCAATTGTAATATATCAGAGGTCTTGCTTTGGCTTGAGGGGGAATGGTCCCCTTTTGAGCTTTCCTTCAGCACATCCTGGACATACACCTTCATTCTCTATTCAGAATTCGGGCATCCCTATCACCATTTGTCTTACACCGAGTATAGCTTTATAATGAAGGGGGGAAACCTCTAATGCCAAAGTTCGGACTGAAGAGATGTGTCATAAGACATGACACCTAGCAGACTTCCATCGACCTGATATAATGAATCAACACTAAACCCAAGAGTAAAGACATCTTTAACATTATTTTTCCATATACATACCTTGCCATCGCTGAAGGTTACCTTGTAGCCTTTGTCTTCCGTTCCCGAGATGGACACTAGGTTCTTTTTGAGGTCAGGTGCATTTAATACATCCTGGAATTTCTGGCCTTCTTGAATGCTTGTCCTCTTCCTTGATTCCCAGCTCTCCTCTTACCTTTGCTGTTGAATTTGTCATTCCTTTGATTGCCATCAGAGGGATTTTGATCATCGTCCTAGAGAGTCCTTTCTATCAGGGCACTCCCTTGCATAGTGACTTGCTTTATCGCAAATGTAACATCGTCATTTTCTTCTAGCCTTAGGTCCAGCATTTCCTTTTGATTTAGTCCCGGAATTATTTCTTTTCTTTGCATGAAAAGAAAAGGTAGCAGGAGGACCTTTAGGCATGGGCATTTCTTACACTTCTTCCCTTGTTTCTTTTTGAATGCATCTAGCCATTAATTCCTCGAAACCAGGAATTACATTATAGTTCAGAAGAGTAGTCCTGAACACATACCATTCAGATGGTAATCTTTCAAGAGTTGTGAGTGCCATTTCTCTGTCAGTAATAATTTCCCCAATAGATAGGAGATCGTTCTTGATCTCGGTGATTCTTAAGAAGTATGCTTGCATGCTTTCATCTTTACCCTTCTTGATTTCCCTCAGCTTATTTCTAAGAAACAAAACTTGATTTGCATCATTAACTTTAAATAAACTCACCAATCTGTCGTAGATTTCCTTGGAGGTGTCTAGATCAGAGATGTAGGCCACCAAGCGCTTGTCGATAGAGTCTCGGATGATCTTCTTTGTTTTGACTTCTCCATTTTTCCATTTGTTCCAGGCAGCAGCAGATGCATTTGATGAAGGCTCAACAATATTGCCTCTTACATGGTCCAGCACTCCTTGATCTTCAAGGGTTAGATCGATAGACATCTTCCATCCGTGATAGTCAGCTTTCTCACGGAGCTTGTCTTTGGCAGGAAAGAGTGTTGAGGACCCCATAGTTCTTTTAAGATAGCCTTGCCAATCTTCTCTTCAATGATTGATCTTGCTCTTGCTCGGGCTTTGTCTTCACCTCAGCTCTGATACCATGTTAAGTTATGGTATGTTCTATGCTTATAACAGTTTACTTCTTTTTCTTATTATATTCCACCGATTAGCAATCACATGTACATAAAGTAAAGTGCAGATAGAACATTAAACGATCGATAGAAAACAAGCCAAGACAAGAGACACAAGATGTGGCGGCTAGCCAGGGACAAACCCCACAATGTGTGGGGAAACCCTTTGATCAAATCTTCTTTTATCTTCAATAATTCAGCAGAGAGAAATAGTACAATAAATCTGATTCATATCAGCAGTAGCAAACCCTAGATCAGTAGCATTAGCATTAGCGGCTTCATTATCAAACTAGGGCAGACCATATCTCACAAACCGACAGTCGGATTGACTTCATTCCACCACCAAAAGTTTCGGCTTCCAGAGGAGGTTCAGATGAACCTACAGTGCAGTTCAGATGAGGATATCTTCTAGGCCACGCAAGTCAATCTTTACTTCTGCAGTTGCAGCTTCAGTTTCAGCAGTTTCCGGCTTCAAACTAGGGCAGTCGATATCTTGCAAACCGTTTGTCGGATTGACTTCATTCCACCACCAAAAGTTGCGGCTTTCAAAGGAGGTTCAGATGAACCTACAGCGCAGTTCCAAAGAGGAGATCTTCTAGGCCACGCAAGTCAATCTTTACTTCTGCAGTTGCAGCTTCAGTTTCAGCAGTTTCCGGCTTCAAACTAGGGCAGTCGATATCTTGCAAACCGTTCGTCGGATTGACTTCATTCCACCACCAAAAGTTGCGGCTTTCAAAGGAGGTTCAGATGAACCTACAGCGCAGTTCCAAAGAGGAGATCTTCTAGGCCATGCAAGTCAATCTTTACTTCTGCAGTTGCAACTTCAAATTCAACAGCTTCCGGCTTCACATGTGCGAGAGAGAGAGAGACCCATTTCAGCGCAGTAGAGAAGAGACTCATATCTGCGCAGTAGAGAGAGAGAGATATGATGAGATGAGTGAGTCTAAATGAGGAAAAGTCCTCTTATATTTATACACAACGTTGGTGGGTGAATAGATGCGACTGTTGGGCTTCTGAGCCTACATGAGTTGTAGGTCGGCTTGATAATAATTCCATAATCAAAATAAATTCATATCTCCATGAACACTTATCGGAATTGGATGATCTTTATATCAATCCTACAGCTCTTGACGAGAGGAATCTAATAAAACTATTATTAGCCATGAATAAGATGACCCACATGAAGTTTTGCCCTGGTTGCCAATTTTAACAAACACCAACAATCTCTTGGTTACCGTAGACATGTCACTTGCACATATCACACATCAAGCACATGGGGCAGCGTGTCTTTGTGGTGTCTTATGATCACCTATGCTTAGTATTAGGCCATATAAATCAACAAGAAAGAAAAATATTTTTCAATGCAAGCTTAATCTACATGTAGCTAATCTACCATGATAATATCATATAATGTTAGTTCTAATGAAAAAATCAGTATGCAATGCATCCTACCCTAACACGCATATGGTAAGGCTAATACCAAGTGTAATCATAAAGCTAGTGCAACCAACATATCATCATATTAATATACATATGCCTGCCCTAGTATGATTACTCATGTAACAAATCCCATAGCGAATGTGGACACAATCACATGGAGGATGAGGCGGGTGGGAGGTGGGAAGATATGATCTCCACTTGAGGTAAAAGGAAGCCCTAGGAAAACGAAAATAAGTCAATCTAGAAGAGCAAGGCTCTCCCTCTAAGTACACAATGGTGGAATGAATGATCAATCTCAAGAACTCCCTATCACAATCATTGCTCATAACATTATGCATTGTGGATGCCACAAGGACATGATCGGAGGGGAACAGAGGGTGAGGGAAAGGAGGAGTGCAACAAACAGGGTGTTCAAGGTGATGGTCAAATTGGAGAGGGGAAGTTTGGACCCTGAGGATGTGTCCAAGGAGATCAAGTATAGTCAATTAGAGGCTCGTCCTTGACACTATACTCAAAAGGGGGAAAGGGCTCATGGTCACTTAGGATCATATGACAAGGGGTGAGTGAATCAATTGAGGAAGACTCAAGATGATGAACAAGAGAAAAAGGCAAAGGGGAGGGTGAAGTGTCATATTCAACGGGTTTTTTTTCCCTAAAATCATCAAAGATTGGGTTTTCCCTAAAAGGAGAATCGATTACTTCCAATTTGAATTGCCCCTCTTTATGCAAGGGAAAGTAATAATTCTCCTTCCCAAGGGTATCGATGGATATGTCATCACAAATAATGCTCGAGGAAAAGGGAAAACCAATCTCAGCCTCATCCTCCTTGTTGGTGTCATAAATGGGAGCACAATCAAAATAAGGACCAACGATTTCCCATTTCTCCTTTTCAATGTGGAAGTAATCTTCCAAGGGACTAATGGGATCACTTTCCTCCAAGTTCACAAAAGAGTAGTCATCGAGAGTGATATCCTTGAGAAAGGTAAGGTTAGTCTCAACTTCGCTTTCCATAGACTCATCCTTCCCAACACGTGTTCTCAAAATCATCTTGTTCATCATGTGGACCCAACGAGGACTCATCTTCTTGCTCATCACCTAGATCCTCAAGGTTATCTTCATCTTGGTTAGTCGACAAGCGAGACTTCTCTTCTTCCCTCTTCTCTTGAAGAACAATAGCTAAGGTATTTGTTACATGATTTTGGTAAAATGCTTCTAGGAGGAGAGCAATGGTAGGGTTTTCTTTATATTCACATTTCATCTTATGAAGCTTCACCTCTTCCTCGTGTAAATGGAAGAATACTTCATTAGCATTACATTCCCTTACTAACCCCCTGCATGACCTACTATATTCATCCACCTTTTCTTGCATGATCTGGAGGCTTTCAGGATCAATCTCTTTGTCATCTTCAGAGGAGATGTTCCCCACCTCATTGCTATTGGCTTCCAATTCTATCACTGACATTTGCTCATCATCCCACTTTCTCGATCATCTTGGTCGCCCTGATCATCCAACTAATCACATTCTACGGGGCTTTGTGGTTGACTATAATATTTTTCATTGACAAGATCAATTAGGATGTCAAAGGTACGAGCATGGTAAGCAAGTTGAAAGAGACGATCGGGATGCCAGTTATAGGCACACTGCACATTGTATAACTCATTTCTCTTCCACTCACAATATTGAGACATGAAATCCCTATCCTTGTGCTTTATCAAATATTCATAATACTTAGCACATTGGTCCAGGCTTTCCTATAGATTTTCAAGATCTTCATGGCTAGGTTTGTTGAAAGGAAAACAAAGAGGATTCTCTTTTTCACAATAAGCCATTTTTCATGCTTTGCATCTTAGGATTTTAAATGGAGTCGCCAGGGTGAATCAAAGTGCCATGATAGATGCTTGCTTCACCCCACAAGCATTAACTTTGAAGTTCAATGAAGAACTAGGGCTTTGTTTTTCCAATGGAGTCGCCAAAATGATATGTCAATAATGTCGTATGAGGAACAAGAGACACGTCTCGTGTCCCCAGCGACAATGCCAAAATGTTATCGCTTAAACTAACAGGGGTCATAGGAGGGGATCCTATAGGGCAACTACTAGGTCAAGGGCAATAATGGAGTGATATCCCACTGTCACCTTAGCTAAGGCTCCCTACTCTTTATGGATTTTCACCGATGGGAGGAGACCCGATATAATGGGAATCACAATGATGAGTATGTCAATGAGAGGAATAAAAGGTGATTCCAATGGCCTATTCACAATAGGGGCTCAAATGTATGGCTTTCTTGCTTGAGAAGCAAGGTGTAAGGCTCTCTAGGAAGGGCCAAGGGGATTTTAAGGGCTAGGTTTTGAGGATAAGACGTGTAAAGGAGATACCTAGTCCTCGAAATCCTTGTGAGAACTTGGATTCCAAATGGTCTTTGTGAAATTGGCTTCAATAAGATGCGACACCACACGGGACCAAGTGGGCCCAAAATTAGGGCAAGGGTACGAAGTTGATCACTCAAAGAGGGGTTGGCTTGACCTAATTAGGGAGGAGAAGATGATCAAGGGACAAATTTTCTTTTGAGGGTTTGAATTCAATGATCCCGAGGACACTAGCCAAGGAAAACTTGGGCAAGAAATGGTCCCCGAGCTAGGGCTTGCTATATCTCGAGATCCCACCGTTGGATTTGCTTCAAATTTGGAGGGCCTCTAGAGAATACCCCAATGCAGTTGTGGACCAAAAATCGAAGTGTTTAGATTGTGAGATAATTAATGCCCTAGGTGACCTATGTAGGCTAAGCCTAGAAAAAGAGGGAGGGGGTGAGAAAGATATGCTTTAGAGTGATCACTAGTGGAGGATCAGTGCCTAATCCTTTGGGAGAAATGGAGTCAAGGAGATTCCAATGGTTGGGATAGATTCACTTAGTCAAGGAGACATCTAGAACAATTTCGCATGACAATTAGGGCATGTGAACAATTGCTTCAAGGTATTTACACTTCGATTTGCAATTATGATGACTTATCAAGATAAAATTTCGATAATATATCTCTAGGAAAATTCACTCTTTCATACATGGCCCATGACATGATGCAATGCTATAAAAAAGACAAATTTCCACAATTTCGCATAAGAAAAGCAGTGAATTTCAGGCTAGTATAGCAAAAATCCCCAACAACATGCATGTGATATAAGAAAAATAACAAAATAGCATTAAAAAATTACTTACATGTAAGGATGGTATATCCAATCATCATTATATGCCAATAGTGAAGCTCCAAGACAAAAATGAAGAGATCCAAACATCAAAATTCATCCATTCGTCCAACTTTGTCCACCAAGAAGGATAGCAAAAATCTCACAAGAGAGAAAGATCCAATCCAAGTGATGATGATCAAAATGATTCATCACACTTGTGTTTATACACTTCCCAATGAATTCAATTTAGTAATTAGTCTAATTTAGCCCCTACAATAAAATAATATGCATAATAACAAAAGTTTTGGACAAGCCCACCAAAAGTTCAATAATGTAAAGGTAACCCTCTCAAGAGAGTTGAATAATCAAAAAAGTGAGTCGTTGGGCCTTTGAAGAGGCTCGATGAAATCCAAGGGGTGCCATGATGAAGAAATGGTCTCCAAACATCATGGACAAGGAGTTGGCCCCTTGTTATCTAACCAAGAACCTATGGTGCTCCCAAGTGGGTGTGGGGGCACAAGGACATCCTCAAGGGTCTCCAAAAGGATCAAATATGCCTACAGACCATTTGTAAGGGATAAAGCAATGATATAAGCCCTCCCTCTACAGAGGGAGGCATCTTGGAACATCTGCCAAGTGTATGGTGCAACTGTGGAGTTGACTGGGCATGGTGGACCAAATGCATCATCCTCATCCAAAAGGTGGAACACGAGCAATCAATGGACAATGCTAAGGATCCACGAAGTAATATCTGCTATGGTGGAGGCTCGTGGATCTCAACGCCCACCCTACGAGTGCCAATGTGGCCCTCTTATAGATCATGGGATCAATGGGGCACTTCATAGTGGCACGTCCTTCCATAGTGGGCTTTGGCATGTACAAGTGTCTCCAAGCTCAATAGGGGGTTAACCAAGGACCCTATTAGGTGGTTTCAACCTCTAAAGGGGGCGGCATGTCCATAGTACATCCTTTAAGAGGTAGGTGGCAAATGATATAATGATGGAATGAAGTGGGGATTAGGGGAATCATCTAGACCACATGTCAAGGTGCATTTGGTAGCTATAATGAGGGAAGTCTACACCTGGGTATATGAGTGTAGGAGGGAGAAAATCACGGTACATGAGTTACCTCGACCTTTGTTTTTCCACCCTTCTTCATATGCCTTTTGCCTTTGATTGAATTTTCTTTGTAATTTCTCGGGAATCCAGGGGATGGAGAGCATGATGTGTAATATGTAGCAGTGGATACCCACTTTAGGTGGGGCAGTTCATTTCCCACCAGGGGTTGGGACAATCATGGGTTTCTTAATGATGGAGGGGGCTCATCTAGGGCGCATAGGAACCAAGGTGATGGCTATGAATAAGGGGTTAGAGTTCATGTTCGGCTTTTACCCACGTGCTAAATTTGTATGTCCCCACGATCTTTTGCATTTTGTGGTACATTTCCTGTTGAGAGTGGCCAAATTATGCTTTTTACTTTATTTTTAGCCACATCAACCTCCGGGGCATCATTCTAGGCTCGACTGAAGGTGTGAACAAGGGGAGGAGGAGGCTAACCCTATGCGGACCCAGTGGACACATGTGTACCCGGATGGGAAAAGAGATGAATGGGGCTCAAATGAGTGGAAAGGGAGTAATGTAGGTGGTGTCGGGAAGCGGGACCACGTAGCCAAAATCAAGATTCCCATGTAGTGCCAATCCTAAAGCTAATGGTCAGTATGGGAGATTCCACGGGACTAGGACACTGGGTAACCATGAAATCGAGAAATGGAGACAAGATTACAAAACTAACCCACTCTTTCTGTTGAATTCCTCCACCAATTCATGCCCAAAAGTGCCCATGACAAGTAAGGAAAACTACTCAACTATACCAATGAAAAGCCATACCTTCGGGGTCGGGAGGTCCCCCTTCAAACATACATTCATAGCAGACGGGCGAGAGACCACATGGCTGGCTTAGGTGGCAGAGAAAATGGCACATTGAGCTATTTGGGGGCTGTTGGCTGCCGGCTAAGGACCTTCTAGGAGAAATTTTTTCTCCTATATACACTACCCATAGGTGGTGGTTAACAGTGCCCACGGGAAGTGACGGAAGGACAGGGAAGAGGGGCTAAGCTCTTCACACTTGGATCCGAGCTACAACAAATGAAGTCAGTCATAGAACTTCGTAAGTTGGAGGAATTAGACACATGTCTGTCCAGGGTGGGGCAGCCAAAATGGAAGAAACTCAGTAGGGCTCTCAAGCCATCCATGCTTGCATTGAAACAACACAAACTTTGGGAACATCCTTGTGAAGAGGTCAGGCTCACAGTTGCTTCTTGTCTCAGCAGGATCATACCTTTAACATCACCACTACTGCCCTACAATAACGATATCATGAGGGAGATATTGCAGTTGATAGTATAAGCCCTTCAAGGGTTGAACAACATCATGCTTCTTACCTTTCAAAAGCGACGCAGAATCTTAGAACTCACGGTAGAGTTCAGCTTAGGCACATTTATGCTGAATCTGGAATATGACGACTTAATCTTTCAGGTGTTCCAGAAATTTTACACTAGCATGACATCAGCTCATCTAGACTGTGTCAGAACAAGCATGCAAAAGTTTGTGTCCTTGTTCCTAGAAGGAGATGCCGACATCTGCAAGATACTAAGATCCAAATTGTTGACCATTTGGAGGAAGGAACTAATTGTATCACCAACTGCCTATGATCTAGTGAAGAAGTTGGTCATGCAAAACATAAAATTGCTCAGAAGGATGTTGACTAAGAAGGAGCTTAAAACGATTGATGGAAGAAGCAAGAACAAAGGTACTAAAACCTGTAGCAAGAATGAACTAAGAAGGAGAGGACTATGCTTTATCTGCCAGGGACCTTGGGCACCTAACCATTCATGTCCAGGTGATAGAAAGGAGTCAACAAGGACAAAACAAAAGGAGATTCCTTTGGATCATGGGGATTCTTCTATAGTTGGGTCTATTGATTTTCAGGATAATGAACAACAACGTGATATGATTCAGGGATACTTGCAGAATGACAAGCATTCAGACGTGCATGAGAAAATTCCACCTAATGATGTTGATGAAGTAGACTCCTATACAATTGAGTCCATAGGTCTCCCAGAGGATGCCCATAAAGAATATGAGCAGTCAAGTATAGATAGCATTCCACCAGTGCATCTATGTTCGACAACTGGAGAGATTGTCTTCATAGATGGAGGAGGCCAAGGAGGCTCGAGTGAGTAGCCAACAATAGTGAACCAACATGATGAGCATGATCGTGAAGGGGAGCATGACAGGCATAGTGTGCAGGATGAACCATTCCTAGAGAGTCGGTCAAAGGCTTAATTTGAAGTTGTGATCGTTGGGCATCCGGTGCAAACAAGTATAGAGACATTTAACAGGGAACTAGAATCGCCAATAGAAGACTTTCGAGAAAATATCAAGCATTTCAAGATAGATCTTATGATGTTGAAGCAGAGAGTCCAGATAGAGCGAGACACTGTCTTACAGAAGAACAAAAAAATTGAGGAGCTCATAGGGGTATGTGTCGAGTTAGCAGCCAAGCTGTCTAGTGTAGAGGAATGTCTCAAGTCCCTCAGAAGGCAGCAAGAGGAGTACAGTTGGAGTTCCAGAGCAACCCTCTACAAGAGTACATAGATAGGGCTTGCAACACTACCAACCCACCTTTATACATTAGGGCGAGCAGGGCAGAGTTCTCCAAATGGATCATGTTGGGTGACCGAGTGGAGCATCAGGGAGTATCAGCATAGTAGACTTACTCCATGTGCAAACATTCATGCATTAGGTCCTTCCCACGGGATGGATTGGCAAGAGATTATGAGTTGGAACTCTATTGTTGGGATGATTCCTAGGAGGACACTCTTAGCGAAGGGCATATTGCAGCTTGGGCTCTTAGGCATGGACAGTGATGGAAGCACACTCATGCATTAGATCCTTCCCATGGGCTCTTGGGCATGGACAGTGATGGATGCCCGAGATGGTATCATAACCCATAGGTTCCAGGACTTAGGTGGCATTGGGATCCAGGTGGGTCTATAGAAGGCGGGATTGTTTGGGGTCCAGGTATCGATGGAGCTGTTCAGGATCATTTGGTATGGAGTCATGGGATAGCACGCTGGTTTGTATGGGATCTTGGTATCAATGTACAAATGCTTCTATTGTGGATAGAAGTGGATTGCTTGAGGGCAAGCAATCTTTGGGCAGGAGGATTTGTAATATTCCCTTTTTTGGATATGGTCAAAATATACGGAATCTACCCATGGTATTTACGTGGTGTTTGCCCATGGTATCTGCCCATCGGTATTTTTCTTCGTTTTTAGACAATAAAATAAGGTTTTTAGAGCATCCATCAAGCCTATAAAAGGGGATAGGAGCTAGGCATTGAGATTGTCCTAAGTTGTCTATCTTATTGTGTGTTTGTTGAGAACTTGGCGTGGCCAGTTCTAGCTTGATCCCAGGACAAAAACCCCTTGGTGTCATTTGTATGGTGTATCCATCCAGGATTCACAAGTGGGCTTCAGTGTCTTAGATTAGTCATTGTTGAGCAGTCGTACATGCCATTGGTAGGGACTTCAGTATGACTTGTATGAGCATGTATCTTTGTTTTCAGTTATTAATATAAATAAGAGGCTGCAATTTCAGATCCCCTTTATGTTCGATGTTTTGATTGCAAACATTTTTAATTAGAACACTCAAGTGTGTCAGACCTATTAAAATTTTTGATGTTTGGGATCTTACATTTTCCTTGTTTTTGAAGATTAAGGAAATTATTTTCTTTAAAGCATTGTAGAGTTCAGGGACATAATTAAGGCATGACGTGAAAAGGGTTTGTAGATAATTGAAGAAGGAATCTAAAACATCTAGCATAATATAATTTGGATTTTTTCTGAGCGGTTGGACTGCATTTTAATAATATTTGTTTGCATTTTCTGGAAAGTGCAAAATTAGTGAAAAAGATATTGATGGATTTAGATCTTGGAAATGGTGAAAGTTTAGTGATATTTTGAAACCTGCCAAAGTCCATTTTTCAGAGGCACTCAAGACTGATTTGCACTTCTTTGACAGTAGAGCAGATTTTTCATGTTTTGCTACAGGAGCAACTATTTGGATTGCGATTGCAAATATAATCATATGGGAAGGCTAGGTATGTCATAAGGAACACTTAGCAACTTGAAAGTCCAAATTTTTGGAATTGTAATCAAGCTTGGCAGTGGGTTTTAGTAAAACCAGTCAAAATTGTCAAAACAATGAAAGCACTGATTTTGTGGATCCATTGAGTTCATCTAGAAAAATGATTTTGAAAATAAAAGATATGGGTTTTCTGTGTAATGTTGCTGAATTTAACCTAGCACTCTTGGATTCCATATGGTGTGCTCTTGTATGGATTGGTATGCATTTCCCTGAGCCACCTAATGCTGATTTGCATTCTGATTTTAATTCCTAGATTTCATTTTTTCCAAAATTTGTATATATTTGGATTATGAGAGTTGCAATCGTTTTGAGTCAAATATTCTTTTTTCATACCCATAAAAGGTTCAATTCATATGTATACAGTATCCAATTGGAGATGAAAGGATTGGGTACCCATGTTTTGTTTTAAAATGTTGAGAATTAGGAAAAGGAGTATTTGGTCATCTAAATGTGGACGTGTGAAAAGGCCTTTTGCAAAAGCTGTAGATGCCTATGAGAGTGTAGGAGTGCAGACTTAGACTTTTCTATAAGATGTAATCAGTTTCAAATGGTTTTACAACCTATATGTTTATAATCAATGAAGCAGAGTTGCCGACAGAAATTTTTGTTGTTTGAATTTTAAATTACAGTTATGTTGTGAATGACTGTTTCCAGTGTATTTTGATGTACAAGCCATAGGCTCTACATCAAACAACGTGCAAAATTCAAATGCAAAAAGGACCATGTCAAGAGGAACATGTTGTCAGTCACTGATTCTATTGTTATTGCTATAGCTTTATTATCATGCTCATTTTAATTGACAACGTTATGCACTTCTTAGTGCCAAAAGATTAGTGTTCCACAATCATAACCAAGTTGGAGCTTTTAGCATATCAATATTCAAAGCAAGAGGGACTAGTTGCTTTGCATATTTTCCCTTGTTCTGTTTTGCCCAATGTTCCACCAAATTTCTGGGATATGGAGATGTATAAGTGGGAAAACACATCTAAGGAATATGTAGAAGCACCCTCCAAATTTTAGGGAGTGACATAGCGGACACCAAGGTCTCCAACATAATGGACCCCACCCAAAATACTAAAAATTTTAAATTAGAACATACAAAAGCTTGAAACATAAACGATAAAACATTGAAATTTTATATTCTTATAAATATAACATAATTATTCATAATTATTAAGTCATTTGTAGACTATCATCTTTGTATTTCTCATCATACTTAGAAAATTGAAAAATTAGAAGATAGGACAGCCTTTCCATGTTTAGAGGCAAAATTATATTTTACCTAGTACCTTTTTGTGAAAATTTCACTACTAAAATTCTATTGCAGCAACTGGAATTAAAACTTGTAACTATTAATTTCTTTAGTAGTTTATTGCTATGGAAACAACAAATTAATCACACTGCAATCTTCACAAAAAAATATTGCGGGAAGATGAATTGGAAACTAAGAAAATACTGGCTCACACACACAAAAATATAACAACGTTTTTTTGGACAAAAGTCCATGGAAAAACCCAATGTGGGAAAACCAGTGCAACAACTGAGGGTTTTTATTATTAAGCAACAGTGAAAAAATTATGAGTACAACTAGATGCCGAAATTGACAATCCACTACAAGAAAACTGACCACAAAAATTAGTGAGACAAATTTTGTCTCACCCGACATTGACCGAGCTCCAAAACAGGAAACACTGGGCTCCACAAAACCCCTATTTCAAATCTGCGCAGACACTTGTACACTTTGCCTGGAACTGCAACTCATCAAGTTGTCTGCCCAATTCGACCTCTGAGAGTGACTCGCTGGCCCCTTCTGGAAAATCTCTCAGCCTCCAGCCACAGAATCAAACCCTGCCTCTGAAGCTTCTACACCAGCACTGCACAACCTCACTGAGGAAACTCAACCCTCCTGTAGCTAACTCTCCAAAACTGGAAGACTTCCTCTAGACTCATTGCCTCTGCCCCTCTCTGTCTCTGCATCCCCTCTCTGGCTTGAAATCTTCCGACAAAAAGTTGCTGCTCTCTAGGAAGTCGAACTGCCCTAGGAAATCAACATCCAATATGTTCCTCCATCTTATATATCGACTTCTTATAATATCACTTTCGGACTCCAACAGCCAAGATTAAATCTTAATCAATGGATGAGATTATTTCCTTGTTGATTCGTGTGAGTTTCTAGAGAAATCTCACTTTCCTCAATTAATTCCTGTTAATTAAACATTTTTCCTAAGTTAGTCTTAAGAAAAATTTAATTATTGATTAATTAACTTAATTAAGGCATTTCTAGGTGGATTTTCCTGAAACCTTTTCTGGGTTATGGAGTCCCAGTGTTTCTCAGCCTCTCTGACAACTGTTGAGACTAGAAAACCACCTGATGCTACAAGAACTAACACTCCCTCTTAGCGAGGGAGGTGTTCTAGTGCTAAACTACTCCAACACCCTGTCTCTACATCATCCTCTATACATGTTGTTGATGTATGGCCATTGTGACTGCCTGCCACTGCCCACCAACCACTGCGCTACTTTGATGTTGCCTCTGTGTTGCTGCTAACACTACTATACTGTTGCCAACTCTACATCTGCACTGCAACTCCCTCTCACTGTTGCTGCTGCTACTGCAATTACTGCAACTGAGAAGCATCTGAAATATTGAATCAACTATCTCTGTGATGCATATGTTTGCTGAGCATTTGACTACTACTAGCCTTTGCATTGCACTAAAGAATCTGCACTGCTGCTAACTTTAGAGTCTACACCTAGCCACCTCCTCTACTGTCAACACTGCATCTGTGCTCCTCAGCACCTGACTGCAACTAGTCTGTAACTGTCACTCGGGAATCTAATTGCATCAACTGACACTAATCCATCCTGCCACTGAATACTATGGGCCCTTGTAGCAAAGTAATGATCTATGAGGAAGACACCTCAATGGACCTTTGCCTAAACCTCTGGGCAAATCTGCGACTATAGCTCCATATCGCCCCACCTCACTCCTAGAGGTATAGTTGTCAACATGACGAAGTATTCCTCAACCCTAGAGGACAATTTGTCTATCTCTACGTATGTTGCCGCCTTCCCCTGCTTCTCCTGCTTGTCCTTCTCCCTTTGGGGACACTGAGTACTATAGTGGCCAAACTTGCCACACCTGAAGCATTTGACCTTAGATAGGTCCTTCTTCTTCTTCTTCTCGCCTGTCTCTGACTAGGACCCTTTGATGCAAGGGCCACATTCTCCTCCTCCTTTTCACTCTTTGAACCCTAATTGTTGTTTCCGTCGATGGAGCTCTTTATTAGAGCTCACCTCATCTCCTCCTGCTGCAAGTCTGACCACATTCTGTTCCACCCTAGTAAAGTATCTCGTCCCAAGATGCTTTGGACAAAGACTTGTCATTCCTTTTCGACATTTTTTAGGGCCAAACGCACAAGCTCTGTAGGTTGAGGCACCTCTCCAACCGCCGAAAGCTGATCCCAGATTTCCTGAATTTTGGCGAGGAAGAGATTTATACCTTCACCCTTTTGCATCCTGATGCTTTTTAACTTCTCTTGCACAAACATCTTCCATTGCTCAGAAGGATTCTGATATAGATGAGCGAGAGCATCCCACATCCCCTTGGTTGTATTATTGGCCGATATATGCAGGACTATATGTTGATTTGGGGTAGCATCGGATGTGCTCTAGCCACGAAATTTGGTGGAGAGGTTAGGTCACACGAGATCTCCAATACCCAGAAAGGGTCTGGGCAGATTCTAGACAGATCAGGAGATATTAAAATAATTAATATTTTTAATGGAGTCCCTAAGTCTAAACTTAGGGAAAATAAAATATTAATGTGTATTAATATGAATCTATGTTAGAATGGTCCAAAAGACATGGATCAAGCCAGATCTAATCTTAGCCGTTGATTAAGGACTTAATCTCGGCCGTTGAGATGTCAACAGAAAAAATATAAGAGGAGGCTTGAGGGTCACTTGGAGAAAACACCAGAGTGATCAGTCATTCTATTCTCTAGAGCGGGGTTTGCTAAGAGAGATAGAATTTGTGATCGGGAGAGCAACTGAGGGGCATTGAGTATAGAGAGACAGAGAAGCAGAGATAGTGTCGGGATAGCAGGAGAGCAGCTAGAGAAAGAAACACAAGAACAGCTAGTGCTCACGCAGGGCCACGCAGAGGCAGCTAAGTGCTGCACAGAGCACCAGAGGGGCCAACGTAGCTGATGCAGAGGCACAGAGAGCTGACGTAGGCCAAGATAGGCTGACGTAGTGCTAGCGCTGGGCTAGGAGAGGCTGACGCAGTCCAGATTGGGCAGACACTGGGGTTTCTGGGGTAGATTGGTGCTGAGTAGCTGTCGGAAGGATTATTTGGGGTTTCAGCCAGTAGATTTGTCAGAAACCTAGAGGTATTACTGCTAAGGAAATTCTCTATTGGGTAGGTCAGTTTCGACACCTAGATTGTACTTTGATATTGCTTAATAAGAAAACCCTTAGATAGTTGCATTGGTTTTCCCACATTGGGTTTTTCCAAAAATAATGGTTTCATGTGGTGTGTTTGTTTTTGTTTCTTTTAGTTGCTGATCTGTAATATGTTGAACATGCACTGGTGTTTATTTTCAGTATTTACTTTGTAAAAAACTTGTTAAGGAAAAATAACAAGTAGGTAGGAATAAATCAGAAAAAGTGCATGAAGGGTTTCTAACTAAGTAAACTTAGAAACTTCAACATGGTATCAGAGCGTGATTGCAGATCAAAGGAGGACTAAGAGACATCAGTCGAACAGAGCAATAGCAGCAGAAAACAGTTGTCCCGAGGTGACAGACGCTGTTTCCAGCAGTGCAGAAGCCAAGAAGTGTGACGCAAAGCCAGCCAGAGCGACGCAGAGGACGTCGGGAGCTGCACAAAGCCGAAGAGAGGCCAGTGTTGCTAATGCAGAGGGCTAGAGGGCTGACGCAAACCCATCCGGGGTGACGCAGGGGTAGTGTGAGGCAGAGAGGGGCTGACGCAGTTCACAGAGAGGCAGCTGCTGGGGTCTAGAAGGTTGCCGGAATATTGCAGAGTGAAGCTGGTGAGGTACTATAGTCAGAACAGTACCTGACAGAGCAGGGTAGAGGAGTTGTTACCGAGGGTTTCTAGCCGAGGAACCCAGATCAGAAGTGCAACTGCACAAGTCAATCAGAGTAGGGGGGCATCTCGACAAGCGGCAAAAGGATTTCCAGGAGAGAAATCAGGACTCTGAGGGAGTCCAGAAGAGAACTTCCAGACGGGAAGTAGAGACTTAGAGGAGTCGAATAGAGAACTTCCAAGAGGGAATTAGAGGAGCATCATGGCACTAAACGGGGTAAGAGACCAGGATAGAATGGACGGAGCATCGAACTTCACAGTCTGGAAGGCCAAAATCTTATTATTGCTTGGCAGGAATCATGTCAAGAACTTTGCCTTGAAGGTAATAGCTGTCCTAGTCAACCCCAATGATAATGACAGGTACAAAGAGGCGATGGCGAGGGCCAAGTGCATTATCCTTGACGGGGTCAAGGATCATGTGGTACCACATATAGCCGAGAAGGAAATGACATTTGAGATGTGGGAGGCTCTCAAGAAGTTGTACCAGCATACTTTTGTGCAGAGAAGAATGCTGCTCGAGAATCAGATGAGGTCGTATCAGATGAAGAAGGGTCAATCAGTTGACACCTTCCTCGGAGGGCTGAATGAGATCTGAGACCAGTTGACTGCTATAGGAGCGACACCGGATCAGGAGCTTATGGTGAGGCCAACCCTGAATGTTGTCTTAGAAGATTGGGAGGTATTTGTCTAGAGTATCCTATGCAGAGGGACTCTCCCACCTTGGGACGAGATGTGGGCAACTCTTCGCCAAGAAGAGATCAAACGGCAGTCGAAGACAGGTAGCAGCAACAAAGGGATCAAGGTCAAGCAGGAGGAGGAGGATGTGGCTCTAGCATCTGAGGGAAAGCAAGAAAAGCAGAAGAAAAAAGATCTCTCCAAGATCAAGTGCTTCCATTGTGGAGAACTGGGTCACTATGCGACCCAGTGTCCAACGAAGAAGAGTAGGGGAGAGTCTTCCGAGACTAAGGTAGCACCAGCACGGGCAGAGAAGGAAGTTTTGACAGACGATGACTATGCCATGAGTGCACACACGCCACTTCAGTGGAAATGGGGAGACATCGAGCTGTAGTCAGGCGGACTACAGGCGATGAGGGGTAGGATCCTCGAGGTACCCAGCCTCTTGGATTAGACCTTGCTACGAGAGCCCTATCGAGTAGTAGGACTGGCTGAGTCGGGTAGAGACAGATGCGGATGGAGCAGCAAAGAGAGCTACAGTGCAGGAGTCCCGAGATAGCGCAAGGCTAGTAGGCTGCAACAGTGCGAGAGGCATGGGAGTGTTGCATCAGTGCAGGATGGCACAGAGAGGTGTGAAACGGTGCGAGATGCAGGAGAGTTGTTGCAGCAGCGCAAAGGTCAGAGAGGGAGCACTTGTCAGCGGCAGAGGGAGCTTCAACATCAGTGGGTGTCTCTAGCCCAACAGGGAGGTCAGTTGGGAGATCAGTTACTTACTTCTCAGTAACTGAGTTGTAGTGCAACAGTGGGTGGCACGATGCAACATGATGAGAGGAGGTGCAATGCGGATGCAGTGCTGGGAGAAAGGACCAACAATAGCATGGATGCAGTGCTAGGAGAAAGGACCAACAACAACATGGATGCAAAGGGAGCTGTCGTACAGATGCAACAATGGCAGTGGCAGAACCATGGGCAGCAGTACAGGAGCAGCAGTGCAGAGGATGTTGGGCAAAAAGGCCTAGCATCAACACAGGTACCGATGCCGGATGATCAAAGTAATACTTAGTGAGGAGTATTGCTAGAGCACAGTCCTCGCTAAGAGGAAGTATTAATTTGGGGTAGCATCAGATGTGCTCTAGCCACGAAATTTGGTGGAGAGGTTAGGGCACATGAGATCTCCAATACCCAGAAATGGTTTGGGTAGATTCTAAATAGATCAGGAGATATTAAAATAATTAATATTTTTAATGGAGTCCCTAAGCCTAAACTTAGGGAAAATAAAATATTAATGTGTATTAATATGAATCTGTGCTAGAATGGTCCAAAAGACATGGATCAAGCCAGATCTAATCTTAGTCGTTGATTAGGGACTTAATCTCGGCCATTGAGATGTCAACACGAAAAGTATAAGAGGAGGCTTGAGGGTCACTTGGAGAAAACACCAGAGTGATCAGTGATTCTATTCTCTAGAGCGGGGTTTGCTAAGAGAGATAGAATCAGTGATCAGGAGAGCAGCTGAAGGGCATTGAGTACAGAGAGACAGAAAGGCAGAGATAATGCCAGGATAGCAGGAGAGCAACCATAGAAAGAGACGCAGGAGCAGCTAGTGCTCACGCAGAGGCAACTAAGTGTTGTGCAGAGCACCAGAGGGGCTAGCGTAGCTAACGCAAAGGCTCAGAGAGCTGACATAGGGCCTCCTGGGGCTGACATAGGCCAAGATAGGCTGACGCAATGCTAGCGCTGGGCTAGGAGAGGCTGACGCAGTCCAGATTGGGCAGACGCTGGGGTTTCTGGGGCAGATTGGTGCTGAGTAGATGCTAGAAGGATTATACGGGGTTTCAGCCAGTAGATTTGTTAGAAACCTAGAGGTATTACTGCTAAGGACATTCTTTGTTGGGTAGGCCAGTTTCGACACCCAGATTGTACTATGATATTGCTTAATAAGAAAACCCTCAAATAGCTGCACCGGTTTTCCCACATTGGGTTTTTCCGGGGACGTTAGTCCAAACATAATGGTGTCATGTGGTGTGTTTGTTCTTGTTTCTTTTAGTTGCTAATATGTAATATGTTGAGCATGCACTGGTGTTTATTTTCAGTATTTACTTAGTAAATAACTTGTTAAGGAAAAATAACAAGTAGGTAGGAATAAATCAGAAAAAGTGCATGAAGGGTTTCTAACTAAGTAAACTTAGAAACTTCAACACTATATGGTCTCAAACTCCATCCAAGATCATCCGCTTCGCCTTTTCCATCTCTTTCTTGTATTCCTTCAGCTGATCTACATTGTTTGGTACTGAAAATTTAACCTATTACAACAGCTGGAAATTATTCTCCTAGCTGTAAATTAAATTATGCAATTTATTTGCTATGACAAACAATGAATAAAATCACAACTGCAATTTTCACCATAAAAATACTGTGGAAAATAAAATACTGGAAAGTGGAAGCTAAGAAATTCTAGTGCAAACATAAGAATTTGACACAGTTATTTTTGGACAATTGTCCTAGGAAAAACCCAATGCGAGAAAACCGGTGCAACAGAAGAGGGTTTTGTTATTATTCTTCAGCAGCAATTCTGAGTACAATAATTTAGATGGTCTACTGGCAATCTAATCTGAGGAAAATACTGGCAAAATTATTGTGAGAATTTTCTCTCACCCCACAACTAATTTCTGCCACTAAAATTGCCTCCGTAGCCACACATTGAACCTTCTGCATCACCCTTTGTGCAATGCTTGTGCAGAACCTCTAGGGATTTCGGCTTTCCTCTTACTGCCTCCTCCCGTGACTAGAATATTTCCTTTTGGAATGCAGCTAATCTCCTCTACCACTTGCTACTCACCCTTTGGCTCTATCTTCTCTGTTGAATCTCTGCCACTGAGAAAATCAAACTACCTGGGCAACTGAGTATCTGCACTGGTGTATTTTCCATCACCACATCAATCTCTTCTTATATCTTCTTGTTGGGACTCCAACGGCCAAGATTAAATCTTAATCAATGGCTTAGATCAATTCTGGATCAATCCATGTGAGTTTCTAGATGATTCTCGCCTTATCTCAATTAATACTCATTAATTAACCATATTCCCTAAGTTTATACTTGGGAAATATTTAAAAATCGGCTAATAATCTAATTGAGACACTTCTAGGTGGAATTTCCGAAAATGATTTTTGGGTTTTGGAGGTCTCATGTATTCTAGTCTCTCCACCAAATTTTGTGGCTAAAACACATCCGATGCTACAAAAACTAACAACATTATCTACATAGGTCTTCAGGCAGAATTCATATAGTAGGAAGGACATCTTGGCCTTCCAGATGACCTAGTTGGAGGATCCCTCCAACCTATCCTAATCTCTAAACCTAGTTGTGGCCATCTCTGAGACTGGAATGGAAAATTCCCTCTTTTACCTGCTCGACTGCTGAATTTGCTATTCACACTCCCTTCTGGAGTGGGACAATCTGCTTGCAGCTACTGCCAATTGCAATTGGAAATTTGGATTTCTATGCTAGAAACCCTCAGAGAGAAATTTCCCTCTGTGTGTGCACTTCCTCTTCCACCCAGCGTTGATTTTGCTTCTGCAAACTGTTGCAAAACCCTCCTGCGCCCAAACAAGGAATTTGATCAGCGAAAATCTAAGCTACAGTTGTTCCCTCTGTCTGGGGGAATCACTCAATCTGGCAAGCTGATTTTTTCTGCCAAACTGCACTGAAAAATCGAATTTCCTAGCATAGGCTCTACACAACCCTCAAAAAATTCGTCCAGTTTCTCCCTCTGAATAGCGAATTTCTGCTTCCGCTTCTAAGCTTTCCCATCTGATCAAAATCACTTTGATACCAAGTGAAAATTTCATTATTGAAATTCTATTGCAGCAAATGGAATTAATTCTTCTAACTATTAATTTATTTAGTAGTTTATTGCTATGACAACAATGAATTAATCACACTACAATCTTCACAAAAAAATATTGCAGAAGATAAATTGGAAACTGAGAAAATACTGGCACACACACACAAAAATATAACACCGTTGTTTTTGGACAAAAGTGCCCAGAAAAACCCAATGTGGGAAAACTGGTGAAACAATTGAGGGTTTTTATTATCAAGCAACAGTGAGAAAATTTTGAGTACAACTGGATGCCCAAACTAGCAATCAACTATAGGAAAATTGGCTAGTGAGGCAAATTTTGTCTCACCTAGCACTGATCCAGCTCCAAAACTGGCAAATAATGGCCTCCACAAAACCCATGCGTCGGCCTCTGCATCAAATCTGCACGGACACTTGTACGTTCTACCTGGAATTGCAATTGATCAAGCCATCTGCCCAATTCGACCTCTAAGAATGATTCACTGGCCCCTTTCGGAAATTCTCCCGATCTTCAGCAACTAAATCGACCCTCTGACTAGCTAAATCGAACTCCGCCTCTGAAGCTTCTTCTCCAGCACTGGGCAACCTCACTGAGAAAACTCAACCCTCTGGTAGCTAACTCTCCAGAACTGGAAGAATTCCTCTGGACCCACTGTCTTTGCATCCCCTCTTTGGCTCGAACTCTTCTGGCAGAATGTTGGTGCTCTTTGGAAAGTCAAACTACCCAAGGAAATCGACCTTTGGTATGTTCCTCCATCTACCCATCAAATTCTTCTTATAATCTCACTGTGGGACTCCAACAACCAAGATTAAATCTTAATCAATGGTTGAGATTATTTCCTAGTTGATCTGTGTGAGTTTCTAGAAAAATTTCACCTTAATTAATTCTTGTTAATGAATAATTTTTCCTAAGTTAGACTTGGGAAAAAATTAATTATTGATTAATTAACTTAATTAAGGCATTTGTAGGAAGATTTTCCTGAAACCTTTTCTAGGTTATGGAGTCCCAGTGTTTCTTAGCCTCTTTGACAACTGTTGAGACTAGAACACCATCCGATGCTACAAGAACTAACAATTTTTGCTAATATCATGACAAAAGAGATCAATAATCAACACCACCAACATTAGGTTACAATGAGGGTTTGATACTCTTAATTAAACGTCAATTCCATAACATCATACATGATAGAATCCAATGGAAATGCTTCAATCTCACTAAGTCTTGAAATCTTGAAAACTGTTAAGTCCATTGAATTCTGAATATAACATGGAATTCTACTTTCTCCATATGAAATCCAATGAGGTTGGAAGTCAAACATCTTGAAACAGTTAATGGTAATGTTATAAATAAGCAAAAGTTGAGATTCTCCTTTATCTTTCCTTTCCTATCTTTTTACTTTAGAATTTTAATATCGTCAATAATTACGAAGGAAGGGGTTCAAAACAACGACCTTTGATAAAAAGAAAGAGTGATAACATCTCATTTCATAAGGAATAACTTCCCCTAACACATTTCCTAGTATCCCTAAAAACCGGGACATGAGAAACGTTTCCCTTAGAGTACCCACATCTCAGGGCATTGGTTTTAGTTATTATATATGGTGAATGAGTCATTAGAACCTTTTTCTTTACTATGTTATGCTTGGACTTTTTTTACAATCCAATTCACCTTATATATATATATATATATATATATATATTATCTACTTGTAAAGAAATCTGGGAAAAATCCATACATAATTAACCTTTGATGAAGGAAGGAAAGTTGTATCATTTTTTGTTATCTTTGAAATAGCACAAGAAGATGAAAATCAGAGTTCAGTTCCCAAGGAAACTTCAAAAACAAATGGCCTATTGGGTCAAATATAGCTATCCCTGCTCCTACCATTCTTGGAGTGCCTTTGGTGCTTTGCCAAAAAATAAGAGGAAGCACCTCCGCTCTAATATCCATCTATAGATTTCCTTGTCTTGAAGGTCCAAGTTCCAGTCCTTGCAATATTTGGGTTTGGGCAAAAGATCTAAATGTTGATGCTCTAGTGTCTTCCTCATTATCTCGATATCTAGCCACTTCCTCAACTTTCGAGTAATTTCCCTTCTGAGAGACTTCTTAGAGGTTGATAGAGATAATTTCTGCGATCAAAGCAAGAGATGTTAATGCAATATCCTAATCGTTCACTTCCTGCTATTGAAGATGACTTTATTCTAGGAATTCCAAACTTAGATAGGAGATTTTAGACATTAGCTAGGATTGGCTTCCCTCTCAGAGGAGAAGGATTTCTAGACTCCAATTGAGAATTACATCCACTCATTTTTGTTTTAGTTTTTTTTTATTCACCAATGGGGAATTCTTGTTCTAGACAACAATTTGCCATTATAGCTAACACAATATCTTCCCCCTAAGTAACAACATAATCTAGTCCATTTTCTCTTGCCACTAGAATTGGTTCTACACTAAGCAATATGTAGAGTAACTCCCAATGTAACAGCAAAAGCAAGACTATGTGATTGATAAGTGACATCAATAACTCGTCCAAGTTATTTCAAGTAATGATTCTAGTCTTCTACTAAGGGAAGCTCTAGATTAATCTTTGGAATGTTGCTTTCCATGTAGGTTGAAGTTCCATAAATAACTCTCTTTTGGATATTTTATGTTATAAGAAGTTGTTTTGGTAGAGAAACCAGATGAAACAATTGATTTTGGAAAGTTTCCCTCATCCCAAATAAATTGTCATAAGTGCTAAGGCCTGTTGGATCCTCTAGCTTCTCCTAAAAGGGCCTATTTATTTTTCTTCCCCTAGCAAACCAACATTTAGTTTTGAGCAGATTTACTTCTACTAAATAAATGCTCCAACTAGGGTATTAACCAAATAATTCATTGGAAAAGCAAATTTACTGACCTCAATCACGAAAAAGACACAACAAATTCTTCCCAATCAGAGTTCTTCATTAAATTCTAAACTTACTTGGGCTCCCTTCCTAGCAAAATGGCCCAATTGAGGAATTACACACAACACTATATCTGATCCACCTTATGAAACCCTCCTTAGATGATTTGGATCTCCTTCCTACCCCTTCCTCGGACCCAACACATTCACTGAGATGCCTCTCTCAATCTTGTGTTGCTATATGGTGTCTTCTCCTTCTCCCTAGCCTTGGTTTTATAACTTTACATTGAGCTAAATCCCTGACCCTAATCTCTAAAGTGATTGATGATTGAGATTAGATCTCGCCACACTTGAGATCAAGAGCTGATATTAAAACATAATCACTAAATTAATTTACTTTACTTTTCCTAAGTTTACTTTAGCTTAATAAGCCAACATAATACTTATGTGCTTTTCCTAAGTCAACTCAGGCTAAGTTGCAAAAACAACTTGCTCACACTAGAGCAAGTATCTGAGGAGACTATGGGTAACTTCTACATGCTTAGAGACGCCTAGACACTCAAGCATGTGCAAAAGTACCCGCCTAAGCTACAAACATCAACAATCCCTCTTAGCGAGGGAGATACTTATGCCACCTGGAATCGACATTGGTCCTGGAACAACATCTACTACCTTGGTTGCTCCCTTTGAATTGGAAGCCTTCCCTGCCATCTGGTTTGGAAACATCCTCAAAATCTTGTTGTCCTTGGCTTGCGTCTTAGAAGCCTCCTACTTCTGAACATCCCATAAGGTCATTTCGTACCAAGAGACCTTCTTGATAGACTTCGGGAAATTTGCCAATTACTCCTCCCTTACTGAACCCGAAGTCAGACTCCCTCTGAGTTGCTCAACCTTCATAGCTTCTGCTCCTTGCCCTCTATAATTGAACTGCTCCTCCCTATGCTAAGTCCTTTTAGCACCCTTGTGAAATCTATTGGTTTATAGTGTAGGTTTTAACCCTGTACATATAATACTTGCAAACGAATTCTTAAAAAACAGGAAATATACAATGTTGAGAACATAAAATATGCATAGAGATTTTTCTATTGGAACCCAAAACTGGGAAACCAGATTGATTTTTCATTATATTCCTTTCAATGTTACAATACATTATATACATGTCAAAACATTCATAAACCCTCAATCCATTAACCTTGCATTAGAAAATAATTGTAGTTCCTTTGACCGAATCTACAAAACCATGGGCACCATCATGTGTAAAACCATGCACAAAACCACCCAAAAGATTTCTTTTTGGGCATTGCCCCAAACCCCGAACAAGAAGGGCTAACACAAGCCCCCCTGGTATATATAATTTGTGCAAAAAATATAGCACACACCCAACATATAGATCCACTAGGATATCCCTTGTGGATTTGTCTTGGTCCATTGAGACATCCATGAAATCTACTACCATACCCTTGATTGGTATGATCTCCCTCTCTCCCTCTAAGGGTTGACCTCTTCCAGTCTTACTAGCAAACCTTGTTGTACTGTCCTTTGTACCTTGCTCTGCTGCCCACTACTCGTTGGTCCCTGTCATGGAAAATCTCCTACCAAACAACATCCTACAACTACTTGATCATGCCCAATGTGACACTCTACCCACGACACGATCCTCAACACTACTCTATCGCACTACTTGCACCAGATCTTGCTGCTCCCTCTGCGACTAGCTTATCCATAGCCCGACTACACTTTGCATTGTGCAACCCTTTCTTGATGGCTCCTCATGCATGGCCCCAACACCCCCTTTGCATATCCCTCACACGATGCGACAACTATCTAGCCATGTCTTATTGTATACGACCCTTCTTCCAACTTCCCAACTCTGTTGAGGGCCTCGTCTATTGTCTCTGCCTCGTCCAACGCCTTCTGCCTTTTATCAACAACTGACCAGTGGTAGCTCCACACTATCCAACCCTCATCTGAGGTATACACACTGCATTTCCCATGCGGACTCGAGGATGACCCTCCATGGCTTAACACCACTCGACAACTTTGCTTGGCGATCCTTATGAAATTTTGTCCTTGACCTGTGTTCTTGTTTGGTTGGCTGCAACCTCGACTAACAGTTGGTGGCTACCATAGTGACTGACCTCTTCCTCGAGCGCTGGCTCGCTATGCCTATGACGCAATCCTTGTTGGTGGCTTGTGACGAAGTTGGCTACCGCGGTGGGGGCTCCTTTTGAGCCTGTATTTGTTACTTTGGAGTCCCTTTGCGGTTGTATTTGTCCTCATGTGTGTGCTGCCTCTACCTTGCCCCCAACTGTCTATTGATTCCTCTGTCTCGACCAAATTTGTTGGTCCTCTCTGCATTTGTAGTCGACCACTATGGTCCTAGCAGCTGCCGGCTTGCTTGACCAGCAGCCGACTCTTCCCGACAGCTTCCTCTGTGCCCCCCTGCGATGGCTGCTAGTCTCTGCCTATCTGTGCCGCCCTCGCAAGCTGTCACCTTTGGTTTTCATTGTTGTCATCCTCCACCCTATCGGCCATCCCCATCCAAACTTGTTGGCAGCTAGGCAATTGTCGGCCACCAAGCCCTACCCATCAGGCACCCTTTTTTATTTTTATTTATTTATTTATTTATTAAAACATACATTCTAAAAAAAAGTTAGGCCTTTCTCTTTTGTAATACAGTCATTTGATTGATTTACTTTGGCCCTTTGCAAAAAAAATGCACTCGTATGATCACAATCAAGCTTGGCCCCAACGATCCAATATGAACTTGGCACTCGTCATTCAGAGATTGGTATCTTATAGTTTATGCTCTAATACCATGTTAATTTTCTTACCCTAGAAAACCAACAATTAGTTTTGATCAGATTTACTTCTATTGAATAAAAGCACAAGCTAGGGTATTAGCCAAATAAATTCAGTAGAAAGCAAATTTACCAATTGTAAGATCCCAAACTTTAAAAAGTTTAACAGATCTAACGCCTTTAGTGTTCTGATTAAAAAGAAACTTTCAACAAGAACAAGAACACAAAGGGATCTGAAAACGCAACCACTTTATTTAATCAATAACTGCAAATAATACATGCCAGAATGATTAACATAAAAACCGTTGCTAATGGCATGCAAGGCTGCTCATCAACAAACTTGACCAACTGAACTCTGAAGCACACTTGTGGACCCTGGATGGATCCACCAGACAAATTACACCCACGGGGTTTTTGTCCCTGGGATCAAACTAGAACTGGCCTTTGCCAAGTTCTCAACAAAGACAAAATAGATAGATAACTCAGGATGATACCAATGCCTAGCTCCTATCACCTTTTATAGGCCTAATGGACTCTCTAGAAACTTTATTTTATCGTTTTCCCTTGAAAAACAAGGGAAAATACCACGGTAAATACCATGGGTAGATTCTGTCCATTTTGACCATATTGAAAAAAGAGAATATTACAAATCCTCCTGCTCAAAGATTGCTCGCCCTCAAGCAATCCTCTTCTATCCACAATAGAAGCATATGTACATTGATACCAGGATCCCATACAAACCAATGTGTTATCCTGTGTTTCCATGCTAAATGACCCTGAATGGATCCTTCGATACCTGGATCCCAAACAATCCTCCAACCAATCCTACCCTCAATAGATCCACCTGGATCCCAATGCCACCTAAATCTTGGGACCTATGGGTTATGATACCATCTCAGCCTTCCATCATTGCCTGTACCTAAGAGCCCAAGCTGCAATATGCCCTTGGCTAATAGTATCCTCCTAAGAATCATCCCATCAATAGAGTCCCAACTCATAATCTCTCGCCAATCCATCCCATGGGAATGATCTAATGCATGAATGTTTGCACATTGAATAAGTCTATTGCCCTGATACTGCCCGATGCTTAACTTATGTTGCTCCACTTGGTCACCCAACATGATCCATTTGGAGAACAATGCCTTGCTCGCCCTGATGTATAAAGGTGGGTTGGTAGTGCCGCAAGCCCTATCTATGTATTCCTGTAGAGGGTTGCTCTGGAACGAGTGTTGACGGCTGATTCGGCACATACCCCTATGAGCTCCTCAATTCTCTTATTCTCCTGTAAGACAGTGTCTCGGACTATCCAGATTCTCTACTTCAACATCATAAGATCTATCTTGAAATGCTTGATCTTTTCCCGAAAGTCCTCTACTGGCAATCCTGGTGCCTTTTTGAATGTCTCTATATCTGTCTATACCAGATGCTCAACCATCCCAACTCCAATTTGAACCTTTGATCAACTCTCTAGAAATGGCTCATTCTGCACACTATGTTTGTTATGATCCCCCTTATGTGCATCATGCTCGTTCACTACTATTGGTTATGTTTGTTATGATCCCCCTTATGTGCATCATGTTGGTTCACTACTATTGGTTCCTCACTCAAGTCTTCCTGGATGTCTTCCCCTTGGCCTTCTCCACCTGTGGAGACAATTTGTTGTTCATCTTCTCCGGTTGTCGAACATGGATGCACTAGTGCACTTGACTGTTCATATTCTTTGTGGATGTCCCTCTGGAAATCTATGGACTTCGTTGTATAGGAGTCTACCTCACCATGCACTTCTGAATGCTTGTCATCCTGTAAGTCTCCTTGAATAATATCACGTTTCTGCTCATCATCTTAACTTCTCGGACTCTTCATGGGTGCTCTCCTGAAAGTCAATGGACCCAACTATAGAAGATTCCCCATGATTTGAAGGAATCTCCTCCTATTCTATCCTTGTTGCCTCCTTCCTATCACCTCGACATGAATGGTTAGGTGCCCATGGTCCCTTGCAGATAAAGCATAGTCCTCTCCTTCTTAGTTCATTCTTGTTGTAGGCTTTACTTCCTTGTTCTTGCTTCCTCCATCAATCCTTGTCAGCTCCTTCTTGGTCAACACCCTTTTGAGCACGTTTATGTTTTTCCTGACCAACTTCTCGACTAGATCATAGGCGGCTGGTGATACCATTGGTTCCTTCCTCCAAATGGTCAACAATTTGAATCTTAGTGTCTTGCAGATGTCGACATCTCCCTTTAAGAACAGGTATAATCTTTTGCATGCATGTTTTGACAGGGTCTGGCTGAGCTGATGTAATGCTGGTGTTAAGTTATGGTATGTTCTATGCTTATAACAGTTTACTTCTTTTCTTATTATATTCCATCGATTAGCAATCACATGTACATAAAGTAAAGTGCAGATAGAACATTAAACGATCGACAGAAAACAAGCCAAGACAAGAGACACAAGATGTGGCGGCTAGCCAGGGACAAACCCCACAATGTGTGGGGAAACCCTTTGATCAAATCTTCTTTTATCTTCAATAATTCAACAGAGAGAAATAGTACAATAAATCTGATTCATATCAGTAGTAGCAAACCCTAGATCAGTAGCATCAGCATTAGCGGCTTCATTATCAAACTAGGGTAGACCATATCTCACAAACCGACAGTCGGAATTGACTTCATTCCACCACCAAAAGTTTCGGCTTCCAGAGGAGGTTCAGATGAACCTACAACGCAGTTCAGATGAGGAGATCTTCTAGGCCACGCAAGTCAATCTTTACTTCTGCAGTTGCAGCTTCAGTTTCAGCAGTTTCTGGCTTCAAACTAGGGCAGTCGATATCTTGCAAACCGTTCGTCGGATTGACTTCATTCCACCACCAAAAGTTGCGGCTTTCAAAGGAGGTTCAGATGAACCTACAGCACAGTTCCAAAGAGGAGATCTTCTAGGCCACGCAAGTCAATCTTTACTTCTGCAGTTGCAGCTTCAAATTCAACAGCTTCCGGCTTCACATGTGTGAGAGAGAGAGACCCATTTCAGCGCAGTAGAGAAGAGACTCATATCTGCGCAGTAGAGAGAGAGAGATGTGATGAGATGAGTGAGTCCAAATGAGGAAAAATCCTCTTATATTTATACACAATGTTGGTGGGTGAATAGATGCGACTGTTGGGCTTCTGAGCCTACATGAGTTGTAGGTTGGCTTGATAATAATTCCATAATCAAAATAAATTCATATCTCCATGAATACTTATTGGAATTGGATGATCTTTATATCGATCCTACACCTCTCGACGAGAGGAATCTAATAAAAATATTATTAGCCATGAATAAGATGACCCACACGAAGTTTTGCCCTGGTTGCCAATTTTAACACTCCCTCTCAACCATGGAGAACTTCATCTACAATCTGTCAATCGGTCGTTACTATTCATCCATCAAATGCACTGCCTTGTACAGCCTGACCTTTGCCCTGCTCTGCTCTATTTTGCCTGTTCTGCTTTGTCTTGTTCTGCCCTGCACTGATCTGTACTGTTTTGTTCTGTTCTGCTCTGCTCTTGCATTGTTCTGTTCTACTCTGCTTTTGTCCGAATTATGAAGAAGAAGAAATGATCGAGGATGTATCATACTGACTCAAAGTCAGTCTCAGAGTATGTACCACTGGTCCCAGACCAGTCTCAACCAACCCAAAGTCAGCGTCATAGTGAGTACAACTCCAATGGTTCTAGACCAATATCATCCTCCACTGACTCAAAGTCAGTCTCAGAGTATGTACCACTGATCCCAGACCAGTCTCAACCGACCCGAAGTCAGCGTCATAGTATGGTACAACTCCTACCACTGGTCCCAGACCAGTATCATTGATCCCAGATCAATGGAGGTCATCCTAGCATAGGGAGTACGGTAGTTACAACGATGCGTCCATCGATACTACTATGGTCCCTAACTTCATTTCCCTGCTCATTGATCAGATGAGAGGTACTTCCCATGAGTCCCGGACTGCATGGGTAGGATGCCTCGACAGGAGAACTAATCAATCCTGTCCTCACAGGAGAACACATCAATCCTGCTACAATTGCCATGGAGAACACATCAATCCAGGGCTCACAGGAGAACACATCAATCCAGGCCTCACAGGAGAACACATCAATCCTGCTACAATGTCGCCACGGGGTGTACATGTATACCACCAGGGGATAGTGAATAATCCTGTGGTCATATGCTGCTCCAAGAAGCACCCCGCACCCCCCTGGAGCTCTCAGAGCTCAAAGCATCATACATGACCCTCATTGGAGGGTCTTTGAACAACTCCAAGTTGTTCACGGAAAGTCAGAAATTTTACTTTCCCAAGGGGTTTTGTCAGAATGTCGGCGACCTGTTCATCTATACCGATATGATGGAGCCTTATAGCTCCCCGTTGCACCATATCTCGAATATAATGGTATCTGATATCAATATGCTTGGAGCGATCATGGAATACGGGATTCTCTGACAAACGAATCCCACTTTGGTTGTCACAAAGGATCACAGTGGTATCCAATGTGAAACCAAACAACTCACTGAAGAGCTTTCGCAACCAAACTGCCCCACAAGAAGCCATGCTAGCAGCAATATACTCTGCTTCGGCGGTGCTCAAAGCCACCGACTTTTGTTTCCTGCTCATCCAGGATATCGAAGCAGATCCCAAGGAGAAACAACACCCGGAAGTGCTCTTACGGTCCTCCACATTGCCTGCCCAGTCAGCATCTGTGTATCCAAATAGTCTCACATCTCTGGCAATGTATCTTAACCCATAAGTGATAGTGCCACGAAGATATCTCAGCAGATTCTTGGCACCAATCCAGTGTATGTGGTGGGGTTCAACCATATGCTGGCTCAACGTGTTGACTGCAAAGCATATATCTGGACGGGAGTTCATTAAGAACATTAATGCTCCGACGAGTTGCCGATACTCGGTAGCGTTTCGTAAAATAGGTCTAGCAGCACTACCGCTTAACTTCTTGAAGTCAAGCTCCATCGAAGTAGTTACAGGCTTGCAGTCCACCATTCCGAATCTTTCCAATATCTTCACCACATATTTTCCTTGAGATAGGAAAATTTCTCCTGGCTTTTGCCACACTTCAAGTCCTAGGAAGTAGTGCATCAGTCCTAAGTCTTTCATTTCAAATTCAGAAGCCAGCTCCCTCTTACATTTGTGAATGAGAGGGTCTGCACCTGTGTGAAAGAGGTCATCCACATACAACACCAGTATGAGAGGCTTGTCATCTTCAACCTTAAAGTAAAGGTTAGGATCGGCTTCACTCCTAGTGAATCCCAGCTTCATCAAGTAGCTATCGATCCTCTCATACCATGCTCGGGGTGCTTGCTTCAGCCTATAGAGAGCTTTCATCAACCTGCATACATGAGATTTTCGATCATAAATCTCAAATCCTTCGGGTTGCTCCACGTAGACCTCTTCTTTGATCGAGCCATGCGAGAACGCAGTCTTGACATCCATCTGATGTAGGTTCCATCCTTGTGAAGCGGCAAGGGCTATGATCGAGCGGATGGTCGTATATCTGGCAACAAGTGCAAATATCTCATCATAGTCTATACCTTCCTTTTGGGAGAAACCTCGAGCAACAAAACGAGCCTTATACTTTTCCGTGCTTCCATCTGCTGCATGCTTTATCTTGTAAAGCCATTTGGAAGTAACAACAGTCTTGTCCTGGGGTCTGGGAACTACTTCCCAAACATCATTCTTTATGATAGACTCATATTCTTCGGTCATAGCATCCTTCCATACTTGATGCTTGACGGCATCTGAGAATGACGAAGGCTCATTTTGTATGATCGTGCTCATGATGGTCAGGTATCCTTGATACCTATTAGGTTTCTTACTTTCACGAAAGGTTCCTTGGGGTGCAGCATGTCCTTCAGCATCATCAAGTAACCCCTTAAGCCATGAAGGCCTCTTCCTAGAAGAGGAAGGTTCATATGGAGGAGGATCAATCGGATCCATGGGTTCTTCTACATCAGGCATTGATTCATCATCCTTTTCTTTCGGTTCCCTGGAGTCGGCTTCTTGAGAGCTCCTCAAAGTCGAAAGATTGATCACCTTGCTGAGAGCCATATCTTCGTCAAAGGTGACATCATGACTAATTATGACTTCCCTTTGACCGGCTACATAGATTCTATAGCCTTTAGTATTTTCACCATAGCCCACGAAAATTCCCTTCTTTCCAGATGCTCCCAATTTATTTCTTTTTTCTTTCGGCACATGAAAGTATACAGGGCTTCCAAAAATTTTAAAATGAGAAACATCAGGTTTCTTACCGGTGAATTTTTCTTCAGGAGTCTTGGAACCTGATGCTTGATGAGGGCATAGATTTTGTACATATACGGTAGTGTTTGCAGCTTCAGCCCATAGAAACTTAGGAAGACTTTGATCATGTAGCATGGCCCGGACAGCTTCCATAATTGTGCGGTTCTTCCTTTTTGCCACACCATTTTGTTCAGGAGTATATGGTGTAGTAGTCTCCCTCTTGATGCCAGCCTCTTTACAAAAATCATGGAGCTCATTAGATTCATATTCAGTCCCATTGTCAGTTCTTAAGATCTTGATCTTCTTTTCGGTTTGATTCTCGATTAGGGCTTTGAAGTGTCGGAACCAAGGGAACACTTCATCCTTCTTTTTCAAGAAGTATATCCAGGTCTTTCGAGAATGGTCATCTGTAAAAGTGAGATAATATGAGTATCCTCCCAAGGAGTTCACAGGCATCATACCTGATATGTCTGAGTGAACTAGTTGTAATATATCGGAGGTCTTGCTTTGACTTGAAGGGAATGGTCCCCTTTTGAGCTTTCCTTCGGCACATCCCGGACATACACCTTCTTTCTCTACTTGGAATTCAGGCATCCCTGTTACCATCTGTCTTACATCGGGTAGAGCTTTGTAATGAAGGTGGGCAAACCTCCGATGCCAAAGTTCGGACTGAAGCGTTGTGTCACAAGACATGACACCTAGCGGACTTCCACCGACTTGATATAAAGAATCAACTCGAAACCCAAGAGTGAAAGCATCTTTAACATTATTTTTCCATATGCGTACCTTACCATCGCTGAAGGTTACCTTATAGCCTTTGTCTTCCATTGCCGAGATGGATACCAGGTTCTTTTTGAGATCAGGTACATATAATACATCTTGTAAGTGAATCGTATTACCTTGATTCAGTTTAAGAGAAACATTGCCTACACCTTTCACTGGGTATTTCATGTCATCTCCAAGGACAATTTCCAGGTTAGTTTCTTTCTCTACCAGATAGATAGATAGAGCAGCTGGTAGATAATATTCAGCCTGCTTATCGTCAACGGTGTTAGATTCATACCTGGAATTTCTAGCCTTCTTGAATGGTTGCCCTCTTCCTTGATTTCCCGCATTCCTTTTTCCTTTGTTGTTGAATTTTCCATTCCTTCGATTACCATGAGAGGGATTTTGATCATCGTCACGGTGAGAGTCCTTTCTATCAGGGCATTCCCTTGCATAGTGACCTGCTTTATTGCAAATGAAACATCGTCCTTTTCTTCCACCCTTAAATCCAGCCTTTCTTTTCAATTTAGACCCAGAATTATTTATTTTCTTAGCATGAGAAGAAAAAGTAGCAGGTTGACCTTTAGGCAAGGGCATTTCCTGCTCTTCTACCCTTGTTTGTTCTTGAATGCATCTAGCCATTAATTCCTCGAAACTAGGAATTACATTATTGTTCAGAAGAGTAGTCCTGAACACATACCATTCAGATGGTAATCCTCCGAGAGTTGTGAGTGCCATTTCTCTGTCAGTAATGGTTTCCCCAATAGATAGGAGATCGTTCTTGATCTCGGTGATTCTTAAGAAGTATGCTTGCATACTTTCATCTTTACCCTTCTTGATTTCCCTCAACTTATTTCTAAGAAACAAAACTTGATTTGCATCATTAACTTTAAATAAACTCACCAGTCTGTCGTAGATTTCCTTGGAGGTGTCTAGATCAGAGATGTAGGCCACCAAGCGCTTGTCGATAGAGTCCCGGATGATCTTCTTTGTTTTGACTTCTCCATTTTTCCATTTGTTCCAGGCAGCAGCAGATGCATTTGATGAAGGCTCAACAATATTGCCTCTTACATGGTCCAGCACTCCTTGATCTTCAAGGGTTAGATCGATAGATATCTTCCATCCGTGATAGTCAGCATTCTCACGGAGCTTGTCTTCAGCAGGAAAGAGTGTTGAGGACCCCATAGTTCTTTTAGGATAGCCTTGCCAATCTTCTCTTCAATGATTGCTCTTGCTCTTGCTCGGGCTTTGTCTTCACCTCAGCTCTGATACCATGTTAAGTTATGGTATGTTCTATGCTTATAACAATTTACTTCTTTTCTTATTATATTCCACCGATTAGCAATCACATGTACATAAAGTAAAGTGCAGATAGAACATTAAACGATCGACAGAAAACAAGCCAAGACAAGAGACACAAGATGTGGCGGCTAGCTAGGGACAAACCCCACAATGTGTGGGGAAACCCTTTGATCAAATCTTCTTTTATCTTCAATAATTCAGCAGAGAGAAATAGTACAATAAATCTGATTCATATCGGTAGTAGCAAACCCTAGATCAGTAGCATCAGCATTAGCGGCTTCATTATCAAACTAGGGCAGACCATATCTCACAAACCGACAGTCGGATTGACTTCATTCCACCACCAAAAGTTTCGGCTTCCAGTGGAGGTTCAGATGAACCTACAGTGCAGTTCAGATGAGGAGATCTTCTAGGCCATGCAAGTCAATATTTACTTCTGCAGTTGCAGCTTCAGTTTCAGCAGTTTCTGGCTTCAAACTAGGGCAGTAGATATCTTGCAAACCGTTCGTCGGATTGACTTCATTCCACCACAAAAAGTTGCGGCTTTCGAAGGAGGTTCAGATGAACCTACAGCGCAGTTCCAAAGAGGAGATCTTCTAGGCCACGCAAGTCAATCTTTACTTCTGCAGTTGTAGCTTCAAATTCAACAGCTTCCGGCTTCACATGTGTGAGAGAGAGAGACCCATTTCAGCACAGTAGAGAAGAGACTCATATCTGCGCAGTAAAGAGAGAGAGATGTGATGAGATGAGTGAGTCCAAATGAGGAAAAGTCCTCTTATATTTATACACAACGTTGGTGGGTGAATAGATGCGACTGTTGGGCTTCTGAGCCTACATGAGTTGTAGGTTGGCTTGATAATAATTCCATAATCAAAATAAATTCATATCTCCATGAATACTTATCGGAATTGAATGATCTTTATATCGATCCTACACCTCTCGACGAAAGGAATCTAATAAAAATATTATTAGCCATGAATAAGATGACCCACATGAAGTTTTGCCCTGGTTGCCAATTTTAACAGTTGGTGTAAATGTTTTGGAGCAACTGAAAAATCAACTTGTCACATTCCAGATTGAGCATGAATGTGCCAAAGCTGAATTCTGTCATCAGTTCTAGAATTTTGTGTTGCTTTTGAAAGGTAGGAAGCATGATGTTGTTCAACCCTTGAAGGGTTTCTACTATTAGCTACAATATCTCCCTCATGATATCATTGTTGTAAGGTGGTAGTGGCGATGTTAAAGCTATGATCCTGCTGAGACAAGAGGTAACTATGAGTCTAAACTTTTTACAAAAATGCTCCAAGAACAAGAGCTGTATCAAACCAAGGATGGATGGCTTCAAGGCCCAACTTGACCTTCCCCAATCGGATTGCTCTGTCAGGGACAAAGCCATATCTAATGTGTCCAATTGTAGGAGTACATCTTCAGATTTTGTATATTGCAATTTGGATCCAAGTTCAAAGAGACGCTTTCTTTTTACATCATCCTTTCGGATATCCTTTGACCTTGGAAGGATAACATGGACTTTCTGAGAGAAAGGCCTGTTGTTCTGCTCTTGCTTATGATCTGTAATTTGTTGCCATTTTTTATCCACGGAAGTATTGTAGCCCAAAGAATCAATTGGCGTATTACTATGTTGATTCCTACAACGTTTCCAAAAGTAAAGTAATGACATTATGGCTTGGCATCAATGGATTTCAATATTTAGCCTTCCTTCTCTCTCCCCAACTTTCTTCAATAAAATCGATTTACCCCTTTTGAGAAATTGATCTATACTGGGCTTGAATTCTCACTAATAATAGAGAAACAATTTGTTGCAATAAAAATAATAACCCAATGGAAGAAATTCTTCTGCGATAATAACTGGGAAGACACTCTGCAAAATCGATCCCTGTAATAGCCCGTGGATTTTATTTTTTATTTTTTATTTAATTTAATTCCAATTTCAATATAGAACTTTATTTATTCACCCCACATGCGAAAACTTGGAGTGGCATAAGCTTCATATAATATCCCATAATCCTTATTTGATTAAATAGTCCCCTTAATAACCATATACAAAATGAAAATGACCATAAGATGCAATGAGTGAGCATGGGACTTATTTGACCATGGCGAACCATGGAGTCAACCACACTTGAATCATTGCTCTACCCCTTTTGCAATAGATGGGAGACTTGGAAGTTGAATGGCCTCTCGGCCCTTGGTTCTAGTATATCAGTATGTGATTTTTGTCGACTGCGTGGACTGGCCCAGGGCATGGTTAATGACTTTGGTCCTACATTGTCGATCTGCAAGATCGCCCCAAATCCTCCATTGTCACCCAATTGTGTGGATCTCGTACGCTATTTCAACTCTTGTAATCCACTGGAACAACCTTTGCGCCCTCATCACAACGTCCCCTCTTTGTGCAGTCAACAGGTGGATCGGTCCTAGCATGCAAGGAATCTCCACAACCTCAGCGCCTACGCATGACGTAAATCCCTATGTTCAGCAAGTTCCCTTGTCAGGTGTGATGGTCTAGTGATCTTCCAAGGGCACCCCCTCTACTGTTCTTGCTCGACATTTCAAGGAAAATTGAGATCCGCTCCCTTTGATCTTGGCTCTCTTGTCTTTGCACTGTACATACTTCAGATAAGCCTGCCTCTCAGGTGCATTACATATTCAAAGTGCTCGTTCAAGTTGATACGGCTCCGAATAAATTCAAAATGGATATTAAAACTAAAACTTAGTACTATCCTCACTAAATTCGTTGTATACCCAAACTCACTTCAGATATGAAACAAATATTCCAGTCACAGTTTCCATGATACTCCGTCACTAAAGATTTCGTTGAAATTTCACTCCACTCCATTTCAGAAGTGATTGTCCTCCTTCCATTTCCTTAAATTCGAACCAAATTTGTGACTAGGGAGATCTGATACCCACGACACTCCTACAACGGGTGCCTCATTCCAAACAAATTTGGGATATTAGAGGCGACGAGCAATGACAGATGCCCTCCTTTGCCACTATCAATTGCAAGAGGAAGTGATCAGCAGAGGCAGATTTAGAGTGATCTAGAGATGTTTCGACAAACGCAGTGGGCAACAGGCCGCCTGCAAGACTGTCACAAAGTAAATATGCAGGATTCTATAAATTCAAAATGCATTTAAGAGCTTCAATGGGCTTTGTTTAAGATGTGTTCAGACCCCTCCCGCCAAATAAAGATCACAACTTTCTATGGTGGGTTAACGCCCGTCATATAAGCATGATGGTACCTGGTAACTGATAAAAGTGGCCCTGAACTCGGCGATATATAATGGCCTCGCAACCTTTCAAGAGCGTGTCCTCCACCTGTTACAAATTGGCCTTTCGATGTTCCTGTGATCTCCTTGCTGTAGTTGGGATCGGTGCGAATATAACCTTGACTTATATTGGTTCCATATCAACCATATGGATGTCGATGCCTCAAATATTACCCAATAACCCTGCTATTCCATCTACGTGAGGAGGGAGCGATCTTCTACCCGTTGATCTGGAACTCAACGATTACCTCGTGCATCCTGATCCCTTAATAAGCGATCGTCAAATTGAGGGCATTGTCGACTTTATCTCCCCAACAGATAGATTTCCTGTTAGCCTTGATAACTTGGATCCAACTCCCTTCAAGCGTTGCGATTTTCATCAAAACCTGTAGGCGTAAACAGTTAATGTGGGTGTCTAGAGAAACTTTCCTATAATCACTTATGCGTGGTCGTCGCCCTCCACTGCCTCAAAAAACCTTGCCCACATCGACTGTGAGGCAACTCGACCCTGGTGAGCCCTAGACGATCCTCATGTGGCCCAATGACTGGTAAACTGCTGCGGTGTTGTACGTGTGCCCCATCGACAAATCTCGGTGATATTTGTTAGCTCCGCGACCACTGCAGGTCTGCAGATCGTCGACCTTTCCTTCAATAATGGAAAAACATTGTAGAAACGTTCGTTACAACCTTGATCCTTCTCCTCTCAATCGTATGATGATATGATCCCTTGACCCTCAACTTCAACATGAACAATCGCAAACGGTCCTTAGATCTGGTAAGGGTTCGATGGCCATGGATGATCATATCTTGTGCAATAGTCTTAAATCCAATCTGGAATCACTTCCACGAACCAAATGAGGTAATTAATCGACCAACTAAAGTGGTATCTCGTACCATCGAAGTTGGGTAAACGTCGGCTAGGGTGTAGAGAAATCTCACTGAAGTTACGGCATGAATTTTCAACCTTGGAAATAAAACTCTGATTTATTTACTAAAACCCTCAGGCTGGTAGGATGCACAGCTCTGATACCCCCGTAAGATCCCAGACTTTAAAATTTTTAATAAATCTAACACATTTTAGTGTTCTGATTAAAACTAAACTTTCAGCAAGAACAAGAACACCAAGGGATCTGAAAACACAACCACTTTATTTAATTAATAACTGCAAATAATACATGCCAGAATGATTAACATAAAAACCCTTTCCAATGGCATGCAGGGCTGCTCATCAACAAACTTGGCCAACTGAACTCTGAAGCACATTTGAGGACCCTGGATGGATCCACTAGACAAATTACACCCACGGGGTTTTCGTCCCTGAGATCAAACTAGAACTGGCCTCGCCAAGTTCTCAACAAAGACAAAATAGATAGATAACTCAGGATGATCCCAATGCCTAGCTTCTATCCCCTTTTATAGCCCTGATGGACTCTCTAGAAACTTTATTTTATTGTTTTCCCTCGAAAAATGAAGGAAAATGCCATGGGCAGATACCATGGGCAAATACCACAGTAAATACCATGAATAGATTCCATCCATTTTGACCATATTGAAAAAAGGGGAATATTACACCAATCTCAAGCACAAAAATAACACAACGAATTCTGCCCAATAAGCATTCTTCATTAAGTTTTGAATTAACTTAGGCTTCCCTTTTGGGAAAATGGCCCAACTAAGGAATTACATACAATCAAATCCTCCTTGGCTGATTTGGATCTCCTTGCTTCCCATTCCTCAGACCCAACACACTCATTGAGATGCCTCTCTCAATCTTGTGCTGTTATATGGTGTCTTTTCATTTGCCATAGCCTTGCTTTTATAACTTTACCTTGAGCTAAATCCCTAACCCTAATCTCCAAATTGATTGATGACTGAGATTAGATCTTGCCTCACTTGAGATCAAGCGCTGAGATTAAAACATAATCACTAAAGTAGTTTACTTTACTCTTCCTAAGTTTACTTTAACTCAATAAACCAAGATAATACTTATGTGTTTTTCCTAAGTCTAACTTAAGCTAAGTTATGAAAACAACTTGCTCACACTAGAGCAAATATCTAAGGAAATTGTGGTTAACTTCTTCATGATCCAGATTTAAACAGGAATGCAACAAATTACATATATAACCATAAATACATAGATACAGCAGAAATAATACTTCATTTCATTAATGTAAAATACTGAAATATGCCTAGTAACGGAAATGGAAATAAACTAGCTTGGGTAATGGTAGCTTATCCCTAAGAAGAGATGTGGTGGCTACATGTCTCTGAACTACCTTACAATGAGGCTCAAGGGCCTTTTTATTATTGAACAATAAGAGCAAACCCTAAACAACCAAAACCCTAATCTGAGGAGATGTAACACCAAGAGTTTATGGGCCTCGTTGGGGTTAGTTGGACAACCAACTTCCCAGGGTTGTGACTTGGTCATATTATCTCCGTTTCACGCGCGTGATACCCTGTTGGAAAGATCTCTAAGAGGACTATGACGGAAAAGAAGATTTTATCAAAAAATTGTTGGCAGTAGATTGCCAAAAAAATGTCGTTTAGGGCCTCAAAACGACTTTGGAAGTTTAGGACTCGAAAAACTACTAAAAATAATAAACTGTGCTACAATTAAGGAAACTAAAAGAAACAATGGTGGGGGTCCAAGTGGAATTGGCAGGTGGCCACCAATATACACCTGGATCATTCCTCCCCCCTTAGGAAGCAATGGTCCCCATTGCGTTGAGTTCCTCCATGAGATGAGGAAACTTCTGCTGAACTTGGTCCTTGGTGAGCCACTTGCCCTGGTGAAGGAGTTGGCCTGCTTTGACAACTCAATACAGTTGGATATTTTGCTGGCGAGTGTGCTTGATCTGCTTGTCCATGGTCCGATCAGTTGCAACTTGTTCCATGCAATCTGGGTTTAACGATGTTGGTGTGAGTTGTTCTGCAATGTTGGATGTGGCGAGTAATGGTGGAAAGTATGGCCGAAGGCAGTCCACATTGAACACTGGGTGCAGGCCAAGGAATGGGGGAATGCTGAGCTCAAATGCATTGTCTCCCACAACCTTGGTAATGGTGTAAGGACCATATCGGAGTGGTCTGAGTTTCTGATAGGCTCTGGTAAGGCGTTCCTTTTGCAAATGCAACCAGACTTTGTCGCCCACCTGAAACTTGTGTGGCACCCGATGTTGATCATGTCGCTACTTGTACTTGGCATTTGATTTCTCCATAGTGTCGTGGACCTGCTGGTGGATATGTTGGATGCGCTCAATGAAGCTATTTGCCTTATCTATTTCAGTCTGGACATGAGCCGAATCTGCCTGAATAGCTACAAATGGCATGGCCACATCAATGGGACATAGCGGTTAGAATCCCAAGCCCACCTGAAAAGGGCTGTGGAGAGCCCGATTATAGCTGTGCTGAACATAGGGAAGGCTCTCATCCCATGTGCGTGGATCATAGTTGCAGGAATCCCCCCCCCCCCCGGATCCTAGGCCGGAATCGCGTCCCGTACGGAAGCGTTCTGGAACCTCCAGGCGAAGCGCAATTCCGGTTTTCATGAAGCGCGATTCCTAATTTTTAAATCGATTCCTGGAATGTGGGTTGCGTTGCCTCCGGAAGCGCTATTAAAATCATGTTGTTTGCACGTTGGATTCCAGATCGCTTACGATAGTGGTGGAGTTATGCGAGCATCTCCATGAGGAGTTCTGTAATGAATTATAATTCTCAAAATCTAAAGGTTATTTATAAGAATACGCACTATGTTTTACATACATTCTTTGCATTGTCGAGTTATTGAAACTTCACGGTGTGTAGCAAATTATTGTTTAATCCATAACTTGTCATCAGATAATAAATTTGATAATTATTTTAATTGTTTATGTGGTGTGTTTAAGACACAACATTGGACCTTGATTCCTTACTACAATTTTTATGGGTTTGAAGGGTTTTAATATGATTGGTAACTGTAATGATGATCTTTCATTGACAGCCACAAAGTTTCTCATATAGAGAAATGCAATACCCTAACGGAGAGACCTATATCGAGCAATGGAGCATGGCTCAGAAATGAATAGTTATCTTCTTGCGCATATCAGTTATGGTGTTGTAGCTTCTCTGTGAAATAATTAGTAAGTCCAACTCAATACACAATAATCAACAGAGCATAATCATCATATAGGCTATGTCAACATAGAATTGTTGTTGTGCTATTAGTTTTATACGGCTATTATAATTTTCTATATTGACTGATGTTACAAAATACACCAACTTGTTTACAGATACACTATCAACATAACATGATTAAACATAACATGATTGACCGATTTAAATTTTATTTCTATTATTATGTCACTATGGTAGGCAGTGATAGCGATAACACCAAAGTTTAGTTTTTTCGTACTATACAATTTTTTTAATTTTTTTTTTATGATTTTCAAATGCTAAACCTTAGTTTCAAGTAGATCATACCAAATAAATAGGCTAACGTATACGTCAACTTCGAATTATCGTGTCATGGTGCTCCAATTGTATAATGTACTTGTTTTCAATTTAATAACATGATTGTCGTATACCGGTTGACATGCGCTCAACAACGTAGGCTTACCTACATCTACCCTATGCTTAAAAATTTGATGTATGTTTGTAATAGCTAGAATATAGATGATTGTTGTACATACTAGTAACTACAATGGAATCATGGATGCCATATCTATCTTGATTTATGCAAAAATATGCATGTTTTCATGTCTTCTACAATTAATTTGGTATTTGGGATGTTTGTTTTGAGTATAAATGCAAAAAAATATAAAAAAATATATATATATAGCAGACGCTTCCGCGGACGCTTCGCTTCCTAGATTTTTGGAAAATGACGCTTCCGCGCTCCGCGCTTCCGCTTCGCTCCCGCTTCGTGCAACATTGGCGTGGATGCTTTGAGTTGTACATGCGCAAAATGTGTATGATCATCCTATTGACAACCTCTGTTTGGCCATCAGTTTGGGGATGGAAGGCTGTGGACTTAGTGAGTTTGGTCTCCAGCATCGATCAGAGACTGGACCAAAATGTACTGAGGAACCTGCTGTCCCAATCTAAGATGATAGACTGTGGGATCCAAAAGTGTACCCACACTCGTTCAAAGAAGAGTTTAGCAATGGCTTCTGCTATGATATTCTTCTTGCAGGCCGCCATAATGGCCATCTTCGAGAACTTGTCAACGGCCATAAAAACACAGTTTTGTTAATTTTAGGTATGTTCTATGCTAGAGCAATTTATTTAAATTTTTCACAGTTAGCAATCACATTAGCATTAAGATAAACTGTAGATAGAACATGAATATAAATCGCAGAAGACAAGCCAAGACAAGAGGACACAAGATGTGGCGCTAGCCAGGGACAAACCCCACAATGTGGGGAAACCCTTGATCAATTCTTCTTTTATGTTCTTCAAAGTTCAGCAAAGAAAGTGAGAGAGATAGTACATTTACAATAAAACTCAATACTTTGACTTTTGATATCTACAGAGATCAGTTGAAGACATATTGCTTCAACTGATTCTCTAAGGTGACTTCTTCCCCTATCATAGTGCTGCACTTTGTATATTTGCTGCACCTTACCATGTAGCACCATCATGCTGCTCATGATCACTATGCTGCCCATACATCATGTCATCATTTATTATCATGCTGCCCCATTCTCGTATCATCATGATGCTCTTGCAATGTGCCCATCATGCAGCTGTCCTTCTGTTGCTTCATCATTTAGATCATATACATATCAGCCTTAGCTGCTTGCTATGGCTTGCAGCCTAGCAAAGCAGCTAGGCTATAGTTCCAAAATCCTCTACACAAACATGTTGTCATCAGCTTCCTTACAGTTCTATCATGCCCAAACAGTCCTTGAATAGCCTACGCTGTCACCTACAATAATGTGATAACAGGTTTCTTAGGGCTGCGTGTTACAGTAGCTCTAATACCTTTTCATACAGCGTTACTATGTCTCATTGACCAGCGTATATATATGTCTTCATACACAGAATATCATTGTCTTATTGACCAGGGTATATATATGTCTATCCACAACGTACCATTGTCTTATTGACCAGCGCATATATATGTCTTCATCCACAACGTATCATTGTCTTATTGACCAGCGTATATATGATTTCATACACAGCGTATCATTGTCTTATTGACCAGGGTATATATATGTCTTCATCCACAGCGTATCATTGTCTTATTGACCAACGCATATATATGTCTTCATACACAGTGTATCATCCAGCGTATATGTGATTTAATACACAACGTATCATCTAGCGTATATATTTCTATTGACTGTGGATATATACATATTGCAATTGCCAGCGATAGCGTATAAGTGCTTCATGAACAGCGTTAAGATATTACCATGACTGCATTATACTGCAGCTTACCTCTTCATCACTGCGGCTTGATGACTGTGGCACCCTTGACTGTGTATGAGTCTTCATGACCAGCGTATATATATATAACCATGAACAACGTATAGTGTATAGGGTTTCCTTGAACAACATATAGAGATTCATCATTTGCCAGCGGATAGATGTCTTCTTGACCTATGTTGGATTAGGGCATCATCTTGTAGCTAGAGCTCTTTCTAGGCCAACGTATTCTTAGTGATTCTCCTTCTCCAAAAACCAAGACGTGGAGAGGAGATCACCTTGAGAGAGTGTCTAAATGGCATCAAATACTCTTCAATTTATACCAAAAACGTATAAGTTGAATAGACATGACGTTTGGGCTTCTTGAGCCTCCATAAGTTGCTGGTCGGCTTGATAATAATTCCATAATCAAAATAAATTCATATCTCCATAAATACTTATCGGAATCGGATGATCTTTAGATCAATCCTACACCTCTTGACGAGAGGGACCCAATAAAAATATCAGCTACCATAAATAAGTTGACCCACATGGAGTTTGGCCCTAGTTGCCAATTTTAACACTCCCTCTCAACTAGGGAGAACTCCATCGGTTGATCCATTTGATCGGCTGTACTATCTCTGCCATCAGTGCCCTACACTGCTCTGCCTAGCTCTGCTTGGCTTTGCTCAGCTCTGCTCAACTCAGCTTTGCTGGCTCTCCTCTTCTCTGCTTTGCTCTGTTCTGCTCGGCTGGCTCTGCTCTGCTCTGCTCAGTTGGCTCTGCTGAACTATGAAGAAGAAGAATTGGTCGAGAATGTCTCATACCATTCTCCACTGACCCAAAGTCAGTCTCAAAGTATGTACCACTAGTCTCAGACCAGTGTCAATCGACCCGAAGTCAGCGTCATAGTGGGTACCACTCCTACCACTGTTCCCAGACCAGTATTGCAGTCTCAGAGAGTGTACCACTGGTCCCAAACCAGTCTCAACCGACCCGAAGTCAGCGTCATAGTATGTACCACTCTCACTGGTCCCAAACCAGTTCTGCACTAACCCGAGGTCAATCTCAGAGTATGTACCACTGGTCCCAGACCAGTCTCAACCGACCCGAAGTCAGCGTCATAGTAGGTACAACTCCTACCACTGGTCCCAGACCAGTATCATTGATCCCAGATCAATGAAGGTCATCCTAGTGTAGGGAGTACGATAGATACAGTGACGCGTCCATCAGTACTACTATGGTCCCTATCTTCATTTCCCTACTCATTGATCAGATGACAAGTACTTCCCATGAGTCCCTGACTGCATGGGTAGGATGCCTCGACAGGAGAACTTAATCAATCCTGTCCTCACAGGAGAACTAATCACCCTGCTACACTTTGTCTTGGAGAACACATCATCCAGACCTCACAGGAGAACTAATCATCCTGCTACACAGGAGAGCGAATCATCCTGTCCCACAAGAGAGCGAATCATCTTGTTCCAGTGCGCATCATCAAGGGAGGGTGAGTCACCCTGTGGCCGTATGTTGTTCTAGTAAGAATCGCAAGCCCCCAGAGCTCCCAGAGCTCAATGTATGCAACATGCAGGACCCTTTTACAAGGGTCGCTCGATGACTCCAAGTCGTACAGGAAAATCACAGATTTGATCTTTCCATGGGGCTTTGTCAAAATGTTAGCGACCTGTACATCAGTCTCAATGCGATGGAGCCTCCTTGCTCATCAACTTGCCATATCCCAGATAAGGCAACATTTGATGCTTATCTATTGGACCAATCATCGAATACAGGATTCCTCTATAATCGAATCCCACCTCTAGTTGTCACAAGGAATCACAATGGTATTCATCATGTGTACAAACAGCTCACTGAAGAGCTTCCACAACTAGATTGCCTCTCAGGTAGCCATGCTAGCAGCAATATACTCTGCCTCGGCGATGCTCAAAGCCACCGATTTTTGCTTCCTGCTCAACCAGGATATCGAAGCAGATCGCAAGGAGAACCAGCATGGAGAAGTGCTCTAGTGATCCTCCACATTGTTTGCCCACTCAGCATTTGAAATATTTCTGTATTGTATCTCAATCCATGAGAGATTGTGCCCTGAAGATATCTCAAAAGATTCTAGGCACCTCCAGTGAAGCTCAACCAAATATGAGCTCACCATACTAACTGCAAAACATATGTCCGGACGGAGGTTCACCAAGAACATCAACGCGAATGAGTTTATGAAACTCAGAGGCATTTCCCAAATCTGGTCCGACATCACTACCATGTAACTTCTGAAAGTTAAGATCCTCGAGGTAGTCACAGGCTTGTAGTTTATCTTTCCACATTCGAAATCCAACTCCCTCTGTCTCCTACAAATGAGAGGGTCTGCACTTGTTAGACATAGGTGCTAGTATGAGAGGTCTATCATCCACAACCTTTGAGTAATGGTTTGGATCGGTTTCACTCCTAGTGAATCTTAGTTTCAGCAGTGTTGAAATTTGGTACCGGAGGACAGGTGGTTCCCTAAGGGTTTGATTTTTGGCCTAGGGAAAAGTGTCCAAAAGAATTTAATTTTTCTCCTAAAGTGACTTTATAATTTTTATAAAGTCAAATCTAATTTAAAAGTGACTTTAAGTGATAAAGTTACTAAAGTCTAATTTTAAAGTGACTTTAATAAAGTCAATGTAAAATTAGAAAGGAAAAGTGACTTTGGAAATAAATGACTAAGTGGGTCTTTATTAAAGTGGGGTGAATTAAAAAATAGAAAGTGAGATTTAAATGAGCATTTAATCTCAGCCCTAGATTTCAATCTATTTCAGCCATTGGATTTAGGGATCACCCAAAAGTCACTTAGGGTTAGATTAAAGGAGGAAAATGAGGAAAAAGTCATTCATTCTTTCATGAGCAGATTGGGAGAAGGAGAGCAAGAGAGCAAGGGAGATTTCTGGACAGGGAGGAGAAGGAGGCAGCAACTTGGCACACATTCCAAGGCAGCATTCCAGCAAGTCTGTACAGCTGAGTTAGCATACAGTGAAAGGCAGATTTTTGGGCACGATTTTCAAGGAGGTCGTACAGCAGTTTGCACAGAAATCAAGGAGCAGAAATCTGAGTTTGCTAGCACGATTTTCAAGGAGGTCGTACAGCAGTTTTCAGCACAGAAATCGAGGAAATCGTACATCAGAATTTCTGGAAGCTTGCACGATTTTCTAAGCAGGCCGTACAACAGAATTTAAGGCTGAAAATTGGCACAGAAATCGAGGACATACAACATTTATTGTTGTTCAGATTTTGCTGTTTGCAAGTTTTTCCACTTGGCTGTGAGGCACGGAAAACGAGATAAGTTGTAAAAGTTTACTTGCTGATTTTTTGCTAAATATTTCTCACTGTAAAAAGCATTTTTCAGAAATAAGGAGGAGCTCTCGAATTGGTTTTTCCCAAGAGTTGTAGGGGGTTTTTCCAAGGTCACCTTGACCAAAAATTACTGTGTTTAAATGTGTTGAATGGCTATTTATATGTACTGATTTTTATATTTCTGTATTTTCCAGCGTTCTGTAAAATTTCCAGAATTTGTGTTTTCAGCAAAATTTATTTTTCAGTTGTTAAATGTATGGATATGGGAAAGGGCATTTAACTATTTTGGAGAAATAAGGTGAAACTGAAAACCAGGGTGGGAAATGAGAAATTTTTACATGGTATCAGAGCTTGAGTGCTGAAGTGCAGTTTGGGACAGCAAGGAGGAAAATTACAGCCTGCTGATTTTTCACTCAGAAAATTCCAACGAGTTGATGTTTCACAAACAGCAGTTTTATCTTTACTACAACAGTGCTATTTTTCAGTTTTAGGACAGCAGGATGTCATTGGGATTGAGGGTGGAGGATAGGCTGGATGGGCACGCAAATTACAGCGTTTGGAAGGAGAGAATGCAGAGTATCTTTGAGGAGGCAGAAGTCTGGGACATCATGGTGCATACCACACAGAACCCTATTGTTGTGCCTCTTGATGCTACTCAGTTGACTGAGTATAATAAAAAAAACAACAAGGGTAAGAGACTGATTCTAGACGAAGTCAAAGACCATTGCATTCCTCATGTGAGAGGAAAGAGAAATGCCTATGAGATGTGGACAACATTGTCCAATCTCTACCAGAGTACCAATGAGAACCGGAAAATAGTCCTGAAGGAGAAGCTAAAGACCATTAAGATGGGTAATGACAGTGCAGTTAGATATCTCACAAGGATTACTAATGTGAGAGATGAGTTGGCAGCAGTTGGAGAGGACATTCCACCCACTGAATTGGTGCAGATTGCAGTGAATGGCCTCCCCCGTTCATGGATGAACTTTGCTGATGGGATTTGTGCACATGAGACCCTTCCCACATGGGAGAGGTTTTGGGATGATTGCATTCAGATAGAGATCAGGAAAGGTCAGCTTGGGGCAGTCAAGCCAGTTGAGCAAGATGACGATGTAGCACTGTTGGCAAGAGGCAAGAAAGGCAAAGGGAAAAAGCAGGCTTCCACAAGCAATGGTGGGGGCAAAGGTAAAGGTAAACAGGGTAATACACAGAAGGACTATTCCAAGGTGAAGTGTTGAAATTGTCAAAAGATGGGACACTATGCAGTTGTGTGTCCGGAGAAGAAGAAGAAGGGGTAGAACCAGAGCGTGGCAGCTTCAGTAGAGGTTGAGAACTTTGTAGTTCGTTTTGACTGGGAGTTTGGGTTCACTGCATATGAGTCCTCTAGTGCAGGATCACCTGCCACACAGGTTCAGAGGGAGCATGCTTTTCCCTTGATTAGCGGAGCATCTTCGGGTATCTAGTATGTGGACAGTGGGGCTTCATGTCACATGACAGGAGTCTGTGAGTACTTCTCAAAGCTTTCAGAGAGAGTGGCACTGATATAGAGGTAGTACTCGGTCATGACAAAGTTGTTAGAGCAGTCAGGGTGGGGACACTGACATTTCAGAGGGAGTTCAAACCTCCCTTGAAGGTGACAGATGTTCTTTTTGTGCCAGGGATGAGGAAGAACCTCATATCCGTCTCAGCTTTGGAGGACAGAGGATATGAGGTACTGTTCAGGGGAGGACAGGTGTTGATGTATCCCAGGGGCACTCCAGCTGATTCAGCTAGAGTGATAGGTGTACGCCATGCAAAGGTGTACAAGTTTGCATTCCAGCCCCTTTTGACATTGAGTAGTAGTACCGACAGCAGAGCTAGCAGTTCTGAGCTGTGTGAGATTTGGCACCGGAAGATGGGGCATATGTATCATGGAGCCTTGAGGACATTGCGGGAGATCACTACAGGTGTGCCAGATTTCAGTACTGATCACTTTGATACTTGCAGAGGATGTGCGATGGGCAAGTTTGCCAAATCCCCTTTTCCCAGCAGTGACAATAGAGCGACTGGGATACTTGATTTGATTCATTCCTATGTGAGCGGTCGGATGTCTCATGTTTCCTTGAGTGGATATGAGTACTATGTTTTATTCATTGATGATCACTCCAGGAGGACCTGGATTTATTTCTTGAAGACCAAAAGTGAGGTCTTCAAGCGGTTTCAGGAGTTTAGAGCTCTTGTGGAGACACAGACAGGTCGGAAGATCAAGTCCCTGAGGTCGGACAATGGGGGAGAGTACACCCTTGGAGAGTTTGTTGACTATTGTGCGGAGGCAGGCATTAGGAGGGAGTTCACTTTTCCTTACAACCCCCAACAGAACGGGGTTGCGGAGAGGAAGAACAAATCCATCGTAGGGGCTGCCAAAGCCATGTTACATGATCAGGGGTTGCCATTGTTCTTGTGGGCAGAGGCCTGCAACACAGTTGTTTATTTGCAGAACAGGAGTCCGCATCGTGCCTTGGGGCACATGACTCCGGAGGAGGCTTTTTCTGGGAAGAAGCCTGATATTGGTCCTCTTCATATCTTTGGATGCATTACATACTCCTACATACCCAAGGAGAAGAGGACCAAACTAGAGCCCACCACAGAGAAGGGTATCTTTGTGGGCTACAGTGAGACCTCAAAGGCCTTTCGGATTTACATTCCTGAACAGGGGAAAGTTGTTGTCAGGCGGGATGTGAAGTTCGAGGAGGACAGGGCCTTTAGGAGGCCACGGGAGTTAGAGTATCTGGATCAGCCAGACCCTCAGCGGCAGTTGAGTCAGTCGCAGGGATCCAGTGGGCAGGGATCAGGAGGATCCGGAGGTACATCTATGAGGATGTCAGGTCCATCAGTGAGCAGTGGCTCGTCGAGCTAGAGGGGTGGTGCTCCGGGCAGCATGCAGAGCAGTTCACTAGGGAGTCCACTGATGGACAGTTCACACGGTACCTCAGCTTCTACAGGTTCAGGTGCAGGCAGGAGGACAGCAGATAGACAGTCAGGAGTTTAGGCTCCTGATGATGAGGAGGAGGAGTTTCATTCTCCAATGGGAGAAGTACACTCAGGGAAGAGGAAGCCCAAGTGGCTTCAAGACACCTTGAGAGATGCCACATCTGTTACTGAGCCTAAGAGGCCAGTCAGAGAGAGTAGACCACCTGAGAGGTTTTGTAGCTATATGGCAATGGCTACCAGCATCCTTGACTCTGAGCCTTCTAGCTATGAGGAGGCAGCTAGCCAGTAGGTCTGGAGAGAGGCCATGCAGGAGGAGTATTCTTCTATCATGAAGAATGATGTTTGGGAGGTGGTGCCGAGGCCTGAGGGCAAATCCATGGTTACTTCCAGATGGCTTTACAAGGTAAAGCATGCTATAGATGGCAGCATTGAGAAATTCAAAGCGAGGTTTGTGGCTAGAAGGTTCTCCCAAGTAGAGGGAGTTGATTATGAGGAGACCTTCGCTCCTGTGGCTCGATATACTTCGATCCGCTCCATTATATCGATAGCAGCAGAGATGGGTTGGAAGATCCACCAAATGGATGTGAAGACTGCATTTCTCAATGGCTTCATACAGGAGGAGGTGTACATTGAGCAGCCACAGGGCTTTGAGGTGCATGGGAAGGAGTCCCATGTGTGCAGACTGAAGAAGGCCCTTTATGGCTTGAAGCAAGCTCCCAAAGCTTTGTACTCCATGATAGATACATACTTGCAAGGGATGGGTTTCACAAAGAGTGAGGCAGATCCGAACCTTTACTTTATTGTGATAGGTGAGGAGCCTCTCATTCTGGTGCCGTATGTGGATGACTTAGTCATTACAGGTGCAGAGAGACTCATAGAGCACTGCAAGAGAGATCTTGCGGCGGAGTTTGAGATGAAGGACATCGGCTTGATGCATTACTTTTTGGGTTTGGAGGTGTGGCAGGAGGAGGGGCATTTCTTCCTGGGGCAGGGGAAGTATATTGTGGTCATCCTTAGCAGATTCCACATGGAGGATTGTAGACCCATGTCGACACCGATGATCACCAACTGGAAGAAGCTTCATGCTTCAGATTCCGAGTTGGTGGATCCCATATTGTACAGGCAGCTGATTGGTTCCTTAATGTATTTGGTCAACACTAGACCAGATATTTGTTTTGCAGTCAACATGATGAGTCAGTTTATGTGTGAGCCTAGGAAGGTTCACTGGGTGGCTGCAAAACACATTTTGCGGTACTTGCAGGGGACAGTGGATTATGGTCTGGACTACAGGCAGGGGGATGGAGTGAGACTGGCAAGTTATACTGATTCTGATTGGGCAGGTTGTGCTTCTGATAGGAAGAGCACTTTAGGGTGCTGTTTTGGGTTGGGTTCAGCAGTAGTGTCATGGTTCAGCCGGAAGCAGTAGTCAATAGCATTGAGTTTAGCGGAAGCAGAGTATATGGCAGCCAGTCTAGCTAGTTGTGAGGTCATCTGGCTTCGCAAGATGTTGTTTGGCTTATTTGGTCAGCCGTTGAGACCTTCAGTGATTTACTATGATAATCAGAGTTGCATTAAAATCACGGAGAATCCAGTATTTCATGACAGGTTAAAGCATATCGGGATCAAATATCATTTCATCAGAGACTGTGTTCAGAAGGGCGCTGTGAAGCTCGAGTATATTCCCACTAATGAGCAAGTTGTAGATATTCTTACCAAAGCCTTACCACGAGGCAAGCATGACTACTTAAGAGACAAGATGGGTGTGGTGAGGAACACCTTCCTCGGTAAGAGGGAGTGTTGAAATTTGGTACTGGAGGACAGGTGGTTCCCGAAGGCTTTGATCTTTGGCCTAGGGAAAAGTGTCCAAAAGAATTTAATTTTTCTCCTAAAGTGACTTTATAATTTTTATAAAGTCAAATCTAATTTAAAAGTGACTTTAAGTGATAAAGTTACTAAAGTCTAATTTTAAAGTGACTTTAATAAAGTCAATGTAAAATTAGAAAGGAAAAGTGACTTTGGAAATAAATGACTAAGTGGGTCTTTATTAAAGTGGGGTGAATTAAAAAATAGAAAGTGAGATTTAAATGAGCATTTAATCTCAGCCCTAGATTTCAATCTATTTCAGCCATTGGATTTAGGGATCACCCAAAAGTCACTTAGGGTTAGATTAAAGGAGGAAAAGGTCATTCATTCTTTTATGAGCAGATTGGGAGAAGAAGAGCAAGAGAGCAAGGGATATTTCTGGACAGGGAGGAGAAGGAGGCAGCAACTTGGCACACATTCCAAGGCAGCATTCCAGCAAGTCTGTACAGCTGAGTTAGCATACAGTGAAAGGTAGATTTTTGGGCACGATTTTCAAGGAGGCCATACAACAGTTTGCACAGAAATCGAGGAGCAGAAATCTGAGTTTGCTGGCACGATTTTCAAGGAGGCCGTACAGCAGTTTTCAGCACATAAATTGAAGAAATCGTACATCAGAATTTTTGGCAGCTTGCACGATTTTCTAGGCAGGCTGTACAACAGAATTTAAGGCTGAAAATTGGCACAGAAATCGAGGAGGACGTACAGCATTTATTGCTGTTCAGATTTTGCTATTTGCAAGTTTTTCCAGTTGGCTATGAGGCACGGAAAACGAGATAAGTTGTAAAAGTTTACTTTCTGATTTTTTGCTAAATATTTCTCACTGTAAAAAGCATTTTTCAGAAATAAGGAGGAGCTCTCGAACTGGCTTTCCCCAATAGTTGTAGGGGGTTTTTCCAGGGTCACCTTGACAAAAAATTATTGTGTTTAAATGTGCTGAATGGCTGTTTATATGTGCTGATTTTTATATTTTTACATTTTCCAGCATTCTGTAAAATTTTGTGTTTTCAGCAAAATTTATTTTTCAGTTGTTAAATGTATGGATATAGGAAATGAGATTTAACTATTTTGGAGAAATAAGGTGAAACTGAAAACCGGGGTGGGAAATGAAATTTTTTTACAATCAGACAGCTATCAATCCTCTCATACTACACCCGAGGTGTTTTTCTTTAAGCCATAGAGGGCTTTCTTCCACCTGTTTACATGAGATTCCCGATCATGAATCTCAAACTCCTTGGGTTGTTTCAAATCTGTGAACCTGCTGCATGAGGGGAATGGTCCCCCTCATAAGATTTTCCTTTGGTACATTTCAGACATGTACCTTCATGCTCCTTTTGAATTCAGGCATCCCTATCATCATCTGACACACAGACCTCCGGTGCTGTGTCAATGGACATGGTCCGTAGTGGACTTCCTACAACTTGATACAACCCTGAACTCAAAAACATCTTTAAAAAATCTATGTACCTTTTCATCGATGAGTGACACCTTGAGACCTTTGACTTCCATTTCCAAGATGGACACCAGGTTCTTCTAGCGATCAGGTACATAAAAGAGATTCTGTAAATGAATCGAGTTACCCTCATTCAATTGAGAGGTAACATTCCCTACACCCTTTCCGGGATAGGTGGCAATGGTTCCAAGTATAATTTCACGATTGTTTCCATCTCTATTAAATTAGAGAGTGCACCCATCTATCCGATGAAGTGCCTGGGGTTCCTTGCTTTCTTTGAACGGTCGACCATTTCTCCTTGATGAACTGTATTACTTGTCATTCCCCTTGACCCTGGAATGATTTGTTTATCTTCATCAAGAGAAGTGTCTCTGCCATTCGGACACTCCTTCGCATAATGATCGAACTTTTTGTAACCAAGGCATCTGTCTTTCTTTCCACCCTTAGATCCGAACTTCCCATTGAAGTGATCTTTAGGTAGGTCATCAAAACCTTCCGCTGCGCCATTCTGATAATATTCTCTACTTCGACTTCACCCTGGGTGAATTATGAGGAACTCATTGATCCTTTTGTCTTTGGTGATTTCTCTTTCACTCTTGCCTGGGCATTGTCTTCACCTCAGCTTCAATACCATGTTAATTTTAGGTATGTTCTATGCTATAGCAATTTATTTAAATTTTCACAGTTAGCAATCACATCAGCATTAAGATAAACTGCAGATAGAACATGAATATAAATCGCAGAAGACAAGCCAAGGTAAGAGGACACAAGATGTGGTGCTAGCCAAGGACAAACCCCACAATGTGGGGAAACCCTTGATCAATTCTTCTTTTATGTTCTTCAAAGTTCAGCAGAGAAAGTGAGAGAGATAGTACATTTACAATAGAAGTCAATACTTTGACTTTTGATATCTACAAAGATCAATTGAAGACATATTGCTTCAACTGATTCTCTAAGGTGACTTCTTCACCTTTCATAGTGTTGCACCTTGTATATTTGCTGCACCTTACCGTGTAGCACCATCATGCTGCATCATGCATCATCATGCTGCTCATGATCACTATGCTGCCCATACATTATGTCATCATTTATTATCATGCTGCCCCATTCTCGTATCATCATGTTGCCCTTGCAATGTGCCCATCATGCAGCTGTCCTTCTGTTGCTTCATCATTTAGATCATATACATATCAGCCTTAGCTGCTTGCTCTGGCTTGCAGCCTAGCAAAGCAGCTAGGCTATAGTTCCAAAATCCTCTACACAAACATGCTCTCATCAGCGTCCTTACAGTTCTATCATGCCCAAACAGTCCTTGAATAGGCTACGCTGTCACCTACAACAATGTGATAACAGGTTTCTTAGGGTTGTGTGTTACAGTAGATCTAATACCTTTTCATGACAGCGTTACTATGTCTCATTGACTAGCATATATATATATGTCTTCATACACAGCATATCATTGTCTTATTGACCAAGGTATATATATGTCTTCATCCACAGCTTATCATTGTCTTATTGACCAACGCATATATATGTCTTCAATTTCATACACAACGTATCATTGTCTTATTGACCAGGGTATATATATGTCTTCATCCACAACATATCATTATCTTATTGACCAGCGCATATATATGTCTTCATACACAGCGTATATATGATTTCATACACAGTGTATCATCCAGCGTATATATTTCTATTGATTGTGGATATATACATATTGCAATTGCCAGCGACAGCGTATAAGTGCTTCATGAACAGCGTTAAAATATTACCATGACTGTGTTATACTGCGGCTTACCTCTTCATCACTGCGGCTTGATGACTGTGGCACTCTTGACTGCGTATGAGTCTTCATGACCAATGTATATATATATAACCATGAACAGTGTATAGTGTATAGGGTTTCCTTGAACAACATATAGAGATTCATCATTTGCCAACAGATAGATGTCTTCTTGACCTGCGTTGGATTAGGGCATCATCTTGCAGCTAGAGCTCTTTCTAGGTCAGCATATTCTTAGTGATTATCCTTCTCCAAAAACCCAAGACGTGGAGAGGGGATCACCTTGAGAGTTTGTCTAAATGGCATCAAATCCTCTTCAATTTATACCAAAAACATATAGGTTGAATAGACATGACGTTTGGGCTTCTTGAGCCTACATAAGTTGCTGGTCAGCTTGATAATAATTCCATAATCAAAATAAATTCATATCTCCATAAATACTTATCGGAATCGGATGATATTTAGATCAATCCTACACCTCTCGACGAGAGGGATCCAATAAAAATATCAGGTTTCAGCTGCCATAAATAAACTGACCCACATGGAGTTTGGCCCTAGTTTCTAATTTTAACACTCCCTCTCAACTAGGGAGAACTCCATCCGTTGATCCATATGACCGGCTGTACTATCTCTGCCATCAGTGCCCTGCACTGCTCTGCCCAGCTCTGCTCGGCTCTGCTCGACTCTGCTCAGCTCTGCTGGCTCTGCTCAGCTCTGTTGGCTCAGCTCAGCTTGCTCTGCTCAGTGTTGCTCAGCTCTGTTGGCTCTGCTCTGCTCAGATGGCTCTGCTCTGCTCTGCTTAGCTTTGCTCTGCTCAGCTCTGCTCTGCTTAGTTCTGCTGAACTATGAAGAAGAAGAATTGATCGAGAATGTCTCATACCATTCTCCACTGACCCGAAGTCAGTCTGAGTATGTACCACTGGTCCCAGACTAGTCTCAACCGACCCGAAGTCAGCGTCATAGTGGGTACCACTCCTACCATTAGTCCCAGATCAGTATCACAGTCTCAGAAAGTGTACCACTGGTCCCAAACTAGTATTGCAGACTCAGAGAGTTTACCACTGGTCCCAGACCAGTCTCAACCGACCCGAAGTCAGCGTCATAGTATGTACCACTCTCACTGGTCCCAGACCAGTTCTGCACTGACCCGAGGTCAGTCTCAGAGTATGTACCACTGGTCCCAGACTAGTCTCAACATACCCGAAGTCGGCGTCATAGTATGTACAACTCCTACCACTGGTCCCAGACCAGTATCATTGATCCTAGATCAATGAAGGTCATCCTAGCGTAGGGAGTACGCTAGATACAGCGATGCGTTCATCGGTACTACTATGGTCCCTATCTTCATTTTCTTGCTCATTGATCAGATGACAGGTACTTCCCATGAGTCCCTGACTGCATGGGTAGGATGCCTCGATAGGAGAACTTAATCAATCCCGTCCTCACAGGAGAACTAGTCATCCTGCTACAATGTCTTGGAGAACACATCATCCAAACCTCACAGGAGAACTAATCATCCTGCTACACAGGAGAGCGAATCATCCTATCCCACAAGAGGGCAAATCATCTTATTCTAGTGCGCATCATCAGGGGAGGGTGAGTCACCCTTGTTGGAAATAATACTGAGAGGGGGGGGTAAATCAGTATTATCAAATCAATTATTTTTCATTTCACAATCAGATTTGTATACGCTACTTCAGTTATGGGAAACTGCGTATATACGCCACTGTGTCTAAAGCAACCAGCGTATATCAGAAAACTTAAGATTAATTAAATGTTGATCTTTAATCAGTGCATCAGAACTTCATTAATCACAAGAACAGTAAACAGGAGCAGTAAAATAGAACAGATCATCACACACATGGACACAAGATATAAGGTGGAAACCCAATGTGGGTGAAAACCACCTGCTGCAATTCGTCTCTATCTTCCTTCAATAAGAAACTTCTTTTTACAATATTTTTGTACTGGTGCAGTCTTATACCAGTACGCAGGCTTCTACCTGCAGAAGGCTACAACCTTCTCTCATTCTCTAGCTTCTCCTGGAAGGGAGCTACAACCCCCTTAGCTCTTGTACTAGTTGATGTACTAGTACGTAGGTGCTGACCAACAGAAGGTTACAACCTTCTCTTTCTTCTAGGGACCACGTTTCATAAATTTTCAAACTAGATCCATCAATAACATTAATCAAACATCAAATATATCTACATCAACCAATCTCGTTTTCTTCAATTGAATCAAACAATTACTTCTCTGAATGCTGTAACCAGAATATATTAACAGTAACCAGAAACCAATCCTGAACCCAAAACACTGCAGCAATAAACTGAAGCAGCTAAAACATATTTCATGAGACATACGCTACTTCAATATGTAGAAATTTGCATGCATACGCTTCTGTATTAAGGCCAACCAGCGTATACGCTGTTTTGACTTACTGAACCAGTGTGTATACGCGCCTTTGATGTGCCGAACCTGCGTACAGATATATAAAAGATAATTTACCCCTTTTCACTTATTCAGAAATCAGTTATACTCAGATTATCAGATTTATAGATCAAATCATGCGCCAAATATAACAGATCAAAATCACACAAAGATACTACTATTCAAGCCTTAAGATCTTGACCCATCAATAGAACTTATCCATATTTTAGCGCTCAGGTTCCTCCTTGGTTCAGATCCAGCTATGCACCATAACCCAATTCTAGATCTTTCTCTTCATAAGATATTCAATGCTTGAGTGAATGCCTTTGCCTAATGATCTCCTTCCCCTTTTATAGTCTTAGGCCTTACTCAATACCATGGTCCAAAACCATAGAGAATCAATACCATGGACCCAATACCTGGGTTCAACACTTCAAACGAGATACCATGGTCCAAAACCATAGGTCCAAATACCAAGGACTAAATACCATGGACCAAAAATAAGTTTTCCCACATGTACGCGCTTTTCCTTGCATGAAAGTGTGTGCATACGTATACGCGCCTTTTGATCGTCGAACCCGTGTGTATACGCGACTTGGTTAAGAGGAACCTGCGTATATCTCTTTTTCTTTCATTCTGAGAGCCTGAACTGAGATCTTCCATCTGAGTGAGTTGCCATCAAGGACAACACCTGTGCCATAGTGCCAAACCTGTGTCATAATGCCAACAATCTCCCCCTTTGGACTTGATGGCAACCCCAAGTCACTCAAAGTCATTCTCCCCCTTTGTCATCAAGGGCAAAGGGTTATGCTCCCCCTGAGTACATGCTGAAATCTCTGTTCTGCTGTGCTGTCCATCCTCCCCCTGAGTACATGCTGAAATCTTTGTTCTGTTGTGCTGTCCATGCTCCCCCTGACTGTAGGCAAGGTCTGCAAGAAGATGTTCTACAAGAAGAAACATGACTTTATCATAAATGACCTTCCTATCACCAAAGATTCATACATACATCTATCTCCCAACCAAGTGGGGATATACCAACATTGACTTATCCACCCAACCAAGTGGGAATACATCAAAGGGTTACACATGATAAAACAAGAACATTACATCATCCATTCCAGGGATAGTGGGGAAACCAAAGTAGGTTGTTACATGACCTTGATAAGAAAAGATATACATGACATAGAGACGAAATATCTACAACAAGACTATGATAGTCATCAACAACTATCATCAGCAGCATCTGTCAATCATCATTCAGACCAACAACCATGTTCTCCCTCTGCACCTGTTCCACCTGAAACCAAAAACACTATGAACTTGAACCAAGATCTTCTAAGATAATGCCAACAATGCATTATTAGATGTATATATATATATATATATATGCTCCCCCTGAACCTGTGCTAGATGGTCTCTGTCAGACCCATACCAGACTCCTTTCATCTGGGCCCACTGTTTGTCTTCAAACCAACATATACACAACTGTATCCACATAAACTGACGTATTTACGCGGATTCACCTCATTAAACTCGCATACAACCACTTTTCTCTGAAACAAACAAGTTTCAACAGCAAGATGATACGTCAACTACTCCCAACTTCTGTCTGAGGTATTCAAATGTCTCCCTGGGCAGTGGTTTGGTGAGTATATTAGCAACCTGTTCCTTGGAGGGAACATACTCCAATTTGACCTTTTGTTCAAGCACTTGTTCTCAGAGAAAATGATATTTGATAGGTATGTGCTTGGTCTTTGAATGCATGACTGGATTTTTTGAAATACTGATTGCACTTGTATTATCACATAAAATGGAGATAGGTGGAGTACAAGTGATTTGAAAATCTTGTAAAATTTGCATCATCCAAAGGAGTTGTGTGCAGCAAGATGCAGCAGCCACATATTCCACTTCAGCTGTAGATAAAGCAATTGAACTTTGTTTCTTGCTGAACCAAGATACTAATCTGGAACCCATAAAGAATGTACCACCACTAGTGCTTTTTCTATCATCCACGCTTCCTGCCCAATCAGCATCTGTATATGCATGAAGTGTGAGATTTGTATCTCTTGGATACCATAAGCCATAGTTTTGTGTTCCTTGAAGATATTTGAAAATTCTTTTAACTGCCTAAAGGTGTGCTTCTTTTGGATTTGCCTGGAATCTTCCAACTATTCCCACTGCATGCATGATGTCTAGTCGGGTTCCTGTCAGATAGAGCAGACTACCAATCATGGATCGATAGGTTGGTTGATGTACCGCTGCTGAATCGTCATTTGTGCTAAGGCTACATCCTGATACCATAGGAGTACATACTGGTTTCGAATCTTCCATGCCATATTTCTTCAAGATCTCCTTGAGGTACTTGGTTTGTGATAAAAAGATACCGTCTTTATTTTGTTGGACTTGTAAGCCAAGAAAATATGTCAGCTCACCAGGCAAGGACATTTCAAATTCTTTCTGCATCACCAAAGCAAAGTTTTGACTCATGGCTTCTTCATTGCCACCAAAGATGATATCATCAACATACACGACAAGTATTAGCAATTTATCATTATCGATTTTTATATATAGATTACTATCTGCTGATCCTTTTGAAAAGCCTTGTTGATGGAGTTATTTGTCCAGACGATAATACCAAGCCCTTGGAGCCTGTTTAAGACCATAGAGTGCCTTCTTAAGTCTGCATACAAGTTTTGGATCATTTCCAAGGATGAATCCATCTGGTTGCTCAATATACACTTCTTCTTCCAAGTCTCCATTTAAAAAAGCAGATTTCACATCCATTTGAAATATTTTGAACTTCTGAAAGCTAGATAGAGCAAGGAACATTCTTATGGCTTCCAGTCTAGCAACCGGTGCAAAAGTTTCTTCAAAGTCTATACCTTCTTGTTGAGCATACCCTTTACAAACAAGTCTGGCCTTGTTTCTAATAACATCTCCATTTACATTCAACTTATTTTTGAATATCCATTTTGTCCCTATGACATTCTTATCATTTGGTCTAGGGACCAACTCCCAAGTGTTATTCTTTTCAATCTACTCAAGTTCTTCATTCATGGCCTTGACCCAACATTCATCTTTGCATGCTTCACTTACATTTCATGGTTCAGTGGAGGAGAGCAATGCTAGATAGCTTGAAGCTTCTGAAATAGTTCTTCTTGTTTGTACACTTGCCTTTTTTTGACCCAAAATTTGAGTTTCTGGATGATTCTTCTGAACATACCTGGATGGAGTCTTTTATTCTACCCTTATTTGTTCTTCTGGTGCCTCATAGGTTTCTTCTTCATCATAAGTCTGATTTGATGTTGAAGGATAGTCCTCATCATCTTTGAAATCTTCGGATTTTACCTGCCTAGGAATATTTCCTTCTTCATCAACCACTACATCAATACTTTCAACAATTTTTCCAAGTCTTTTATTGTAACACTTATATCATTTGTTGTGGGGAGAGTAACCAAGGAGAATGCCTTCATCTGCACTAGGTTCAAACTTGCCAAGGTTTTCATCATTCCTTTTGATGTAACATTTGCTTCCAAAAATTTTGAAGTATTTTACCATAGGAGTCTTACCATACCAAAATTCATGAGGAGTCTGAGTGCTGTTTACCCGGACGTTTGTCTTGTTGAGAATAGTAACGACAGCAAATGCAGCTTCACCCCAAAAGGTTGCAGGACTTCCAAACTCATCAAGCATAGCACGAGCCATTTGTTGAACTGTTCTGTTCATCCTTTCTACTACTCCATTTTGTTGAGGAGTCCTTGCCGTAGAGAATTCCCTTCTTATTCCATGTTCTTCACAAAAATCAAAGAATTCATCCGAGGTAAATTCCCCTCCTCGATCAGACCTGAGGCATTTGATTCTGCGATCTGATTCGTTTTCAACCAAGGCTTTGAATGCTTTGAACTTTTCGAAAGCTTCGTCTTTATGCTTCAGAAGTCCTATCCAACACATCCTGGAAAAGTCGTCAATGAACAATATGAAGTATTCTTCTCCTCGAGGTGACCTTTTCCTGGATGGACCACATACATCAGTATGGACAAGTTCAAGTGGCTTACTAGCTGATCCTTCCTTTTCAGGGAAATTAGTTCTGGTTTGCTTGCCAAACTGACATGATTTGCATATTGTATTGTCTGGAATTCTGATGTCAGAGAGATCACGAACTGCCTGACATTTGCATGCTTTCCTTATTTGAGAGAAGCTTAGATGCCCCAATCTTCTGTGCCATAGCCAGTGTTTATTATTCTTGCTTAGATAGCATTGTTGTCGTCCTCCCTTGAGTATGTATAAATTATTTGGAGTTCTTATGCCTTTGATCACTGTTTCTCCTGTATCAAACTCACGAACAATACATCCATTTGATCAAAATATTACCTCATTCCCTTGATCACACATTTGACTGACACTCAATAGATTATGCCTTAAGCCATCAACATACATAACATTTCTAGCTTTGACCTTTTCTTTCAAAAGAACAAAACCTTTACCTTTTATGAGTGCACGGGTGTCATTTCCCAATGAGACCTTCCTTTCCTTTTCTAAGGCACTATATGACTGAAGTTTTTCTTTATCACCTGTCATGTTTCGAGCATCCACTGTTTATGTACCACTGATTTTCCCGTCCCTCCGCATATAAGGCTATACCACTTTCTGGTTGCGGTTCTTTCTTTCTCCATGTTTTGGGACTCAATGAAGCTTGCTCCTTCTGCGCTGTTTGTGGAAACCTACTCCTGCATTTAGAATCTTCATGACCGAAGTTGTTACAAATAGAACATTCTATTTCATTTTCAAGAGCAGAAAAGTTATTGTAGGTCCTTTTCATGATCCCAGTCACACTCTTTTGATTTCGTGCTTCTCTAGTCATGATGGTCTTGTAGGCAACACATTGAGCAGCTTTGTGTCCAAAGTTATGACAAGAGAAACATTGGCCATTGAAGAAATTCCTACGATTATCAGACCTACCGTCCAGGTGATTGTAGTTTCCATAGGCAAATTGAGAATGATTTACCTGTGGTTGGTTGTAACTTCTGTTCGTCCTTGAAGTAGATTGCCCCCAATTTACTTGGTGATTTCTGTTCGTCCTTGAAGTAGATTGCCCCCGATTTACTTGGTGATTTCTGTTCGTCCTTGAAGTAGATTGACCCTGATTTACCTGGTGATCTGCTTTATGCCTTTGCTGTCGATTGTCAACCTGTTCACTTCTCCTTGCTGCATCTAGATAACTTTTGGAGGTGGATGGCTTCTGTGCTTGAGATGCTTCTTCAGAATATCCAAGACCTGTCTTGATTAGAGGAGAACGCTGCACTTTGATAATCTCATCTAAAGTTTCAGATCCTTTAGCAAATCTAAGATTAAGAGCTTTTGTTTTCTCAATATCTTTTCTAAGTCCCACAATTTCACATTCTAACTTTTCATTGTGTTTTTCCCTTTCAGCGAGTTGGAATGTCAGAGTATCTATGATCATACTCTTTTTTTCTAAACAGATTTTAAGTTTAGAAATTTCTTCATAGAGATCATCTTCATCTATAGCATCCAAGAAATCATCATCTTCAAAAGCCATCAAAAGTCTATAATCATTACATTGTTCATCTTCATCACTAATTGAAAATCCATCACTGTCTTCATGTGTATAATATCTCTTCTTACTTACATTCTGTTTTCTGTTCCATCTAACTAGTTCCTTACCTTTGTCAAGCTTATCTTTATGAGGAAACTTGGCTACATAATGACCGACTCTTCCACAAGCAAAGCATTTGAAAGGTAGCTTACCTCTGAATCTTCCAGAGAACCTCGTTGAAGGTTCTTGACAAAGTTTGATTCTTCCTCTTCTTCTGACATATGTCCTGACTCATTATAATCTCCTTTTCCTGAAGCTTTGAATGCAGCTTCTCTCCTGTCTAATGGTCCCCCTTTTCTGATTTCGAAAGCAGTTAGGATTCCGTGCAACTATGACATGGTAATGCTCTGTAGATTCTCCTTTTCTTCTATGGCAGAAACTTTTGATTCAAACTTAGAAGACAAAGATCGTAGAACCTTTTTAACCAAGGTAACTTCTTTTATTTCTTCACCCAAGTTTTTCATACAATTAACAATCTCATCTATACGTAAGAAATAATTAGCCACAGTTTCATCATTGTGCATTCTGAGATTTTCATATTGAATTCTGAGGGTTTGTAGTTTTGCACGTTTTACCTGATCGTCTTCTTCATAACTCTGAACGATCTTGTCCCATATTTCTTTTGCGATTTTGAGCTGCATAACCTTGACGAATTCTGATTGAGATAAACTCGCTAATAGAGTATTGACAACCTTTGCATTTGTTTCATACTGCTTCTTACCAGCCGTATCTGTAGGAGTTGTTGATGGAAATGTGTATCCTGCTTCCACGATATCCCAAACTTCTGTACCAAGAGATTGAAGATAGGCTGTGATTCTTACCTTCCAATAGACGAAGTTGCTCCCATCAAAAATTGGTGGCCTGATAGATGCCTCTTTTTCGTAGTTGCTCATGATGATAGATCTTCCTCCAAGCGATCAAGCTTCTTCTGAAGGACCTGCTCTGATACCAATTGTTGGAAATAATACTGAGAGGGGGGGTGAATCAGTATTATCAAATCAATTATTTTTCATTTCACAATCAGATTTGTATACGCTACTTCAGTTATGGGAAACCATGTATGTACGCTACTGTGTCTAAAGCAACCAGCGTATATCAGAAAACTTAAGATTAATTAAATGTTGATCTTTTATCAGTGCATCAGAACTTCATTAATCACAAGAACAGTAAACAGGAGCAGTAAAACAGAACAAATCATCACACACATGGACACAAGATATAAGGTGGAAACCCAGTGTGGGTGAAAACCACCTGCTGCAATTCGTCTCTATCTTCCTTCAATAGGAAACTTATTTTTACAATATTTTTGTACTAGTGCAGTCTTATACCAGTACGCAAGCTTCTACCTGCAGAAGCCTACAACCTTCTCTGGTCCTCGAGCATCTCCTGGAAGGGAGCTACAACCCCCTTAGCTCTTGTACTAGCTGATGTACTAGTACGTAGGTGCTGACCAACAGAAGGCTACAACCTTCTCTTTCTTCCAGGGACCACCTTTCATAAATTTTCAGACTGGATCCATCAATAACATTAATCAAACATCAAATATATTTGCATCAACCAATCTCCTTTTCTTCAATTGAACCAAACAATTGCTTCTCTGAATGCTGTAACCAGAGTACATTAACAGTAACCAGAAAGCAATCCTAAACCCAGAACACTGCAGCAATAAACAGAAGCAGCTAAAACATATTTCATGAGACGTACACTACTTCAATATGTAGAAATCTGCGTGCATACGATTCTGTATTAAGGCCAACCAGCATATACGCTGTTTTGACTTACTGAACCAGTGTGTATACGCACCTCTGATGTACCGAACCTGCGTACAGATCTATGAAAGATAATTTACCCCTTTTCACTTATTCAGACATCAGTTATACTTAGATTATCAGATTTATAGATCAAATTATGCGCCAAATATAACAGATCAAAATCACACAAAGATACTACTATTCAAGCCTTAAGATCTTGACCCATCAATAGAACTTATCCATCTTTTAGTGCTCAGGTTCCTCCTTGGTTCAAATCCAGCTATGCACCATAACCCAATTCTAGATCTTGCTCTTCATAAGATATTCAATGCTTGAGTGAATGCCTTTGCCTAATGATCTCCTTCCCCTTTTATAGTCTTAGGCCTTACTCAATACCATGGTCCAAAACCATAGAGAATCAATACCATGGACCCAATACTTGGGTTCAACACTTCAAACGAAATACCATGGTCCAAAACCATAGGTCCAAATACCAAAGACTAAAATACCATGGACCAAAAATAAGTTTTCCCATATGTACGCATTTTTCCTTGCATGAAAGTGCGTGCATACGTATGCGCTCTTTTTGATCGTCGAACCCGCGTGTGTATGCGACTTGGTTAAGAGGAACCTGCGTATATCTCTTTTTCTTTCATTCTGAGAGCCTGAACTGAGATCTTCCATCTGAGTGAGTTGCCATCAAGGACAACACCTGTGCCATAGTGCCAAACCTGTGACATAATGCCAACAACCCTGTGGCTGTATGTTGTTCCAGTAAGAATCGCAAGCCCCCAGAGCTCAATGTATGCAACATGCAGGACCCTTTTACAAGGGTCGCTCGACAACTCCAAGTCGTACAGGAAAATCACAAATTTGATCTTTCCCTGTAACTTTGTTAAAATGTCAGCGACCTGTACATCAGTCTCAATGCGATGGAGCCTCCTTGCTCATCGACTTACCATATCCCAGATAAGGCAGCATCTGATGTTTATCTGTTGGAGCAATCATCGAATACAGGATTCCTCTATAATCGAATCCCACCTCTGGTTGTCACAGAGAATCACAGTGGTATTCATCATGTGTACAAACAACTCACTGAAGAGCTTCCGCAACCAGACTGCCTCTCAGGTAGCCATGCTAGTAGCAATATACTCTGCCTCGGCGGTGCTCAAAGCCACCAACTTCTGCTTCCTGCTCAACCAGGATATCGAAGCAAATCCCAAGGAGAAGCGGCACTGAGAAGTGCTCTAGTGATCCTCCACACTGTCTGCCCACTCAGCGTTTGAAATATTTTTGCAGTGTATCTCAATCCATGAGAGATTGTGCCCTGAAGATATCTCAGAAGATTCTAGGCACCTCCAATGAAGCTCAACCAAATATGAGCTCACCATACTAACTGCAAAACATATGTCAGACGGAGGTTCACCAAGAACATCAACGCGAATGAGTTTATGAAACTTAGAGGCATTTCCCAAATCTGGTCCGACATCACTACCATGTAACTTTTGCAATTTAAGATCCTCGAGGTAGTCACAGGCTTGCAGTGTATCTTTCCACATTCGAAATCCAACTCCCTCTGTCTCCTACAAATGAGAGGGTCTGCACCTGTCAGACATAGGTGCTAGTATGAGAGGTCTATCATCCACAACCTTTGAGTAATGGTTTGGATCGGTTTCACTCCTAGTGAATCTCAGTTTCATCATACAGCTATCAATCCCCTCATACTACGCCCGAGGTGTTTTGCTTCAAGCCATAGAGGGCTTTCTTCCACCTGTTTACATGAGATTCCCGATCATGAATCTCAAACTCCTTGGGTTGTTTCAAATTTGTGAACCTGCTGCATGAGGGGAATGGTCCCCCTCATAAGATTTTCCTTTGGTACATTTCAGACATGTATCTTCATGCTTCTTTTGAATTCAGGCATCCCTGTCATCATCTGACACACAGACCTCCGGTGTTGTGTCAATGGACATGGTCCCCAGTGGACTTCCTACAACTTGATACAACCCTGAACTCAACATCTTTAAAAGATCTACATACCTTTTCATCGATGAGTGCCACCCTGAGACCTTTGACTTCCATTTTCGAGGTGGACACCAAGTTCTTCTAGCAATCAGGTACATAAAAGAGATTCTGTAAATGAATCGAGTTACCCTCATTCAATTGAGAGGTAACATTCCCTACACCCTTTCCAGGATAGGTGGCATTGGTTCCAAGTATAATTCCACGATTGTTTCCATCTCTATTAAATTAGAGAGTGCACCCATCTATCCGATGAAGTGCCTGGGGTTCCTTGCTTTCTTTGAAGAGTCGACCATTTCTCCTTGATGAACTGTATTACCTGTCATTCCCTTGACCCTAGAATGATTTGTTTATCTTCATCAAGAGAAGTGTCTCTGCCATTCAGACACTCCTTCGCATAATGACCGAACTTTTTGTAACCAAGGCATCTGTCTTTCCTTCCACCCTTAGATCCGAACTTCCTAATGAAGTGATCTTTAGGTAGGTCATCAGAACCTTCCGCTGCGCCATTCTGATAATATTCTCTGCTTCAACTTCACCCTGGGTGAATTATGAGGAACTCATTGATCCTTTTGTCTTTGGTGATTGCTCTTTCACTCTTGCTTGGGCATTGTCTTCACGTCAACTCCAATACCATGTTAATTTTAGGTATGTTCTAGGCTAGAGCAATTTATTTAAATTTTCACAGTTAGCAATCACATCAGCATTAAGATAAACTGTAGATAGAACATGAATATAAATCGCAGAAGACAAGCCAAGACAAGAGGACACAAGATGTGTCGCTAGCCAGGGACAAACCCCACAATGTGGGGAAACCCTTGATCAATTCTTCTTTTATGTTCTTCAAAGTTCAACAGAGAAAGTGAGAGAGATAGTACATTTACAATAGAAGTCAATACTTTGACTTTTGATATCTACAGAGATCAGTGGAAGACATATTGCTTCAACTAATTCTCTAAGGTGACTTATTCACCTATCATAGTGTTGCACCTTGTATATTTATGTAGCGCCATCATGCTGGATCATGCATCATCATGCTGCTCATGATCACTATGCTGCCCATACATCATGTCATCATTTATTATCATGCTGCCCCATTCTCATATGATCATGTTGCCCTTGCAATGTGCCCATCATGCAGCTGTCCTTCTGTTGCTTCATCATTTAGATCATATACATATCAGCCTTAGCTGCTTGCTATGGCTTGCAGCCTAGCAAAGCAGCTCGGCTATAGTTCCAGAATCCTCTACACAAACATGTTGTCATCAGCTTCCTTACAGTTCTATCATGCCCAAATAGTCCTTGAATAGGCTACGCTGTCACCTACAACAATGTGATAACAGGTTTCTTAGGGCTGCGTGTTACAGTAGCTCTAATACCTTTTCATGATAGCGTTACTATGTCTCATTGACCAATGTATATATATGTCTTCATACACAGCATATCATTGTCTTATTGACTAGGGTATATATATGTCTTCATCCACAGCGTATCATTGTCTTATTGACCAACACATATATATGTCTTCATCCACAGTGTATCATTGTCTTATTGATTAGCGTATATATGATTTCATACACAGCGTATCATTGTCTTATTGACCAGGGTATATATATGTCTTCATCCACAGCGTATCATTGTCTTATTGACCAGCGCATATATATGTCTTCATACACAGCATATCATCTAGCATATATATGATTTCATACACAGCGTATCATCCAGCGTATATATTTCTATTGACTGTGGATATATACATATTGCAATTGCCAGCGACAGCATATAAGTGCTTTATGAACAGCGTTAAGATATTACCATGATTGCGTTATACTGCGGCTTACCTCTTCATCACTGCGGCTTGATCACTGTGGCACCCTTGACTGCGTATGAGTCTTCATGACAAGCGTATATATATATATATATATATAACCATGAACAACGTATAGTGTATAGGGTTTCCTTGAACAGCATATAGAGATCCATCATTTGCCAGCGGATAGATGTCTTCTTGACCTGCGTTGGATTAGGGCATCATCTTGCAGCTAGAGCTCTTTCTAGGCCAGCGTATTCTTAATGATTCTCTTTCTCCAAAAACCCAAGACATGGAGAGGAGATCACCTTGAGAGTGTGTCTAAATGGCATCAAATCCTCTTCAATTTATACCACAAACATATAGGTTGAATAAACATGATGTTTGGGCTTCTTGAGCCTACATAAGTTGCTGGTCGGCTTGATAATAATTCCATAATCAAAATAAACTCATATCTCCATAAATACTTATTGGAATCGGATGATCTTTAGATCAATTCTACACCTCTCGACGAGAGGGATCCAATAAAAATATCAGCTGCCATAAATAAGCTGACCCACATGGAGTTTGGCCTTAGTTTCCAATTTTAACACGTTTCCATGCTTAGTAGAAGAAAGGCCGGACATGTAATCCATGGAAATGGATTCCCAAAGTCAACTAGGGTTAGGTAGTGGAGTATAGAGGCCTTGCTTCTTAATGGTCGGTTTGGCAATGGCGCAGGCAGTGTAGGACCTGATGTACTTCCCGACATCCTGTTGAAGATTCGGCCAACATAAATACTTCTACAGTACTGCCACCGTTTTCTCGACCCCGAAATGCCCAGCAGCCCGACTGTAGTGTGTTTCCCAAATCATCTTGGCACGCTCGCTTGAAGGAACACAAAGGTGACCCAAGTGGCATAACAAGGCATCTTAGAGGTGAAAATATGGAACATGCTAACCCTCCAAGAGTTTCTAGTATGTGTGGCCAAATTCTAGGTTGCTTTTGTAGAGAAGTGGCCAATCAGAAGTCTCGTGCCCACAAGAGTTGAGCACGGTGGTTAACGCCATGATTGGTGGTCGACTGAAGCAATCTGTAATATTATTGGTGCTATCCTTCTTATACTTGATATTCAAATGGAACTGTTGCAGGTATGTGGACCACTTCTGATGTCAATCATTCTGCAACTTCCCTTGTGTCTGTATGAACTACAAGGGTCGGTGGTCTGTGTGGATGACCGTTTCCTTCCCCAAAATGTAATGCTTCCATTGTCGACAGGCCTACACAATGGAATACATCTCTTCGTCATAAGTGGGATACTTCCAGACTGTGTCTGAAAGTGTCTCACTGTGATATGCCACTGGATGCCCGTGTTGAGTAAGAACTGCCCAATAGCATAGTCAGAGGCATCTGTCTCGATCTCAAATGGTTGTTGCAAGTCTGGTAATGCGAGCACTGGTGCTGAGCAGAGGCGATGTTTCAACTCTGTGAATGCCTTCTGTTGAGATTCAGACCAAAAGAATTTTGCTTTCGCTCCTCCTTTGGTGACTTGACTCAAGGGCCAAGTGATATGAGAAAATCCCAACACGAACCTGCAGTAGAAATTGGCAAGACCCAGAAAGTTGCAGAGCTCTGTCATAGTGGTTGGAGATGGCCAATCCCGAATGACTTGGGTCTTGGCTGGATCCACATGCACCCCCGTTCATCAATAATGTATCCCAAATACTGAACTTAGGTCATGCCAAAAGTGCATTTCTCCAAATTGGCACATAGCTTGTGTTGCTACAGTGTTTGGAGAACCTGTCGGATGTGGTGGAGGTGCTCTTCCCAACTCTGGCTGAAGATCAGGATATCATCCAAGTATACCACTACAAATGAGTTGGTGAATGGTCGCAAGATGTCATCCATCAGCATCATGAAGGTTGTAGGAGCATTCATCAACCCTAAAGGCATAACCAACCATTCGAAAAGGCCCTCCTTAGCTTTGAAGGCAGTCTTCCACACATCAGAGGGTTCGATTGGTACCTGGTGATATCCTGACTTTAAGTCAATCTTGATGAAATATTTTTCCCCCTTCATTTGGTCCAAAAGGTCATCAATCTGTGGGATCGGGTACCTATTCCGGACAGTGATCTTGTTCAGCACCCGATAGTTAATACAGAGTCTCCAAGTCCCATCCTTCTTCTATACCAACACGATCAGGCTCCCACAGGGCGATGAACCTGGTCGGATGTTACTTTTCTGCAGCAGCTTCTAAATCTACCTCTTGATTTCGTCGTTCTCCAGAACGGAGCACTAATAGATTGGTCCATTGAGCAACAGCGCACCTAGGGTCAGATCAATGGAGTGCTTGACCTGGCAGTGCAGAGGAACCCCTGCGGGGGAGGTGAAGATGTCCTCGTACTCCTCCACGACCTTGTCCATCTGTAGTTGTCATGCAGAGGGGCCCTGACTGGAGGTCGTGGCCATCATCTTCTTCTTTCGCTAAGGGCGTATCATCAGGAAAACAAATTTCCCAGTTTTGGAAATGAGCTTATTGCATTGTTTTGTAGTAACCAAAGAGATGGTGGTAGGTGGTGCTACCTCCGATATCCTGTACAATTTATTTCCCAAAGTAACAATAACAACATGAGGCCTTAATTCATACACAACATGTCGCTTCCACAAGTATGGTTGGCCTAACAATACATCACAAACATCAAGGAGAGCAACGTCACATAATACCTCATTCGTGAAGGGCTTGATGTTGTATGGAAGGTGACACTGCTGGCTCACGCGAAGATCCCGTCCTTGGTGAAGCCGCCCGATGCTGTACGGTTGGGGATGTGCTGTGGTCGATAAAGCCTAGTCGCTTCACGAACTATGCCGAAATGAAGTTCTTTTGGCTCCCACTGTCGACAATGAACTGTAGCGAGGAACCCTTTACCCACATCTGGGAGTGGAAGAGGCGCTCCTCCTCCTCTGGATCTTCGAGTTCCTCCTTCTGGATCTTCGTGGTGGCAACGGTGGCATTGGGCTCCGCATCGATAATCTGCTTCCCTTTGTCATTCCCCTTGTCGGGTTCTGACTTGGAGTTGAAACATGCATCTGATTCTGAAGCCTTTAGCTTGGTCACCAGTGACTTCTTGGCCCGACACTCACTTGTATTGTGAGTGGAGCTCTTATGGAACTCACACCACTTTCCCGTGTCCTTCTTCGGCTTCACGGTGTTGTTCTTTGCTTGCGGCTTTGGCGAGTTGTCCTGGGCCACCCCACCTTGGTTTTGTCCTTTGTTCTGCGGTTTGGGGGCACCTTTCCCTTGCTTTGGATTCGCAGATCCAAAGTCTCGCTTCTTTTGTTTAAACTTTTGCTCGATCTTGACAGCGTATCGATACGTCGTGCCGAGCGAGATGTCCCGGAACTCCATCTCGTCCTGGATGTACTTGTGTAGGTAGCCGCGGTATTTGAGTACCAAATGCTACTCAGTATCCTTGACACCCAACTTTGTGCGAAGGGTATGAAAAATATTGGTAAACTCCGGCACGTCTTGGTCCCTTCCCTGCCATGGTCCCTTCCCTGCCACAACGTGGTCCACTTTATGTATTTATCCTCATAGCTTCCGACAGGGTAGTACTGCTCCTTGATGGCATCCCGGAATGAATTCCAAGTGGGTGTGGCTGAAAACAGTGAGGTCGTACTTTCATCCTTCTGCTCGCAGTAGGTTTCCCACCAGTCCTTGATGTGGGGGGTGGCTTTGAGAAGAGTGAAAGTAATCTTTTCCTGTCCAGAAAAATCATGAACAGAAAAATACCCTTCTAGCAGATTTAACCATTTATCTACAGCATCTGCATCTATCTGACCCTCAAATGTGGGAATGTCAAATTTAACTTGTACCTTAAAGGGTGTGGCGCTTCCAAAGTAACTGTTCGAAGTAGATATGTTGCCCCTGGGTAGCCGCTGAAGGATCTGGGCAAAGTTGTCCATCATTGCGTTCCTTTGTCGCTCGAGGGCCTCTTCGAGCAAGATTTTGATAGGATCTCCTGCCCCCTCGTCTTTCTTTTCATTTACCATGGAAGGTCGTCGGGATTTGCGAAGCTAGTCTTGCAAAGGTTCGACCAGTTCAAGCCCTAACTCCTTATATCCTGACCTCGTTGGGGACAAGCAAAGAAAAACAAAGAAAGAGCAGACCGCTCTGATACGACTGATCGGATTTAAACAGGAACGCAACAAATTACAGAGATAACCATAAATACAAAGATGCAGCAGAAATAATACTTCATTTCATTAATGTAAAATACTAAAATAAGCCTAGTAACAGAAATGGAAATAAACTAGCTTGAGCGATGGTAGCTTATCCTTAAGAAGAGGTGACGGCTACACGCCTCTGAACTATATTACAATGAAGCTCAAGGGCCCTTTTATTATTGAACAATAAGAGCAAACCCTAAACAACCAAAACCTTAACCCGAGGAGATGTAACACCAAGAGTTTATGGGCCCCGTTGGGGTTAGTTGGACAGCCAACTTCCCAGGGTCGTGACTTGGTCATATTATTTCCGTTTGACACACATGATACCCTATTGGAATATCTGTCCGAGGACTATGACGAAAAAGACGATTTTATAAGAAAATCATTGGTAGATTGCCAAAAAAACGTCATTTAGGACCTCAAAACGGCTTTGGAAGTTTAGGACCCGAAAAATTGCTAAAAATTGTAAATTGTGCTACGATTAAGGAAACTGAAAGAAACAATGGTGGGGGTCCAAGTGGAATTGGCAGGTGGCCACCAATATCCACCTGGATCACTTCAGGCCTAGACAATTAAGCCCATGCAAAAGTACTTGTCCAAACTACAAACATCAACATGGCCTGGTACCTTGCGTTGACAAAATAAATCATGTCCTTTCCTCCAAAGCTCAGCTGTCTTGCATTTCTTGGGATATCAAGGCTTTCCCTCTTAGATGTTTTATCAGAAATTGCTAGTCACTTTCAAGATTGGGTGGAACCTATGTGGGTGGAGAAAAGTTTTGAAAGAGTTTTAGTCCCTTGTTCATTCAACCAATTAGGCTAGGGAAGAGTGGCTCTTTAAAGATTTATCTTCCTTGAATCTTAGTTCCACGCTGTTGCCCTAAGGCCAAGAGACTTGCAGGGAGATTTTAATTTGTGTCCAGATGGTTGAGCCTCCTCCAAGGAATCGAGTCTAAATTTCTTCTCCTATCCTCACCTGGGAGGTACCTCTTGAGAAGATATTCTTCCGAAGTGCTGGCTCACCTGTTGTTAATTTGCAGACTAGTTTTGCTCCTGGGGTTTGTCCTACATCAACAATTAATGTTGGACATTACTTGTGATTTACATAAGTTTTCCAAGGAATCACTTATCTGTTAGTCAACATCAGTAACGAAGTAATTTTGTCACCCTATCTTATATTTTAGAGGTAAAGTTTTAGTAACAGAAACAGAGCAGCTTTCTGTTTGCGTTATTTATGTTCTAATCAATGTTATGGCCCAATTAGGAGGCAGTGTTGGTAGGTGCATAAGTTTTTTGTCGATCCATTTTCTCTGGATGCACTACAGAATCAGGTTCAGATTGTTAAGTAATTGTTCTTTTCCTGAATGCCTGTTATTCTTATATCCCTTTTTGAGGATGATTTAGATCATAAAAGTAAGTTTACACATTGGTATTATTATAATAGGGCGTACTGATATTATTTTCACTTTTTCATGAATTATAGGACTGATCATTCCTTGCCGATAAAAATAAAAACTAGTTGTCAACTGAGAATTATTTTCTTTGCAAATTCAACTTTTTAAATTACTTTCTTCCAGCTTATAAATTAGTGTAGCGCACGTGCTCCTCATGCTTAGCAAGACGTTTTGCTATGTTTAAGATACAAGAAAAGGAAAACACCATTGTCAAAAAAATCAGATGTCACTTTGTTCTCTTTGGATCAAAGTTTGTTATTTTAAAGTCACCTTTTTTATAATTATCTGTAATATTATATTTTTAAATAAAATTTGATTTTTTTTATTAATTTGATATTTTGTTTAAAATTTAGTAGATTTAATAATATTTCAGATTTTCGGATTACTTAAATCACAGTATTTTATTGGATTCTATCATGAATGAGCATATAGGATTAGTTATTAATCAAGAATACTGAGCTAGAATGAGCATATAGGATTAGTTATTAATCAAGAATACTGAGCTAGAGCACTAACTTTTATACATCAAGACGTTGATGATGCGGATGGTTAAACCCCATTATCATTATTTTAACTAACAATTATCACATTTGAAAACTTTTCTCAATTTTTTGAGAAATACCATGCTGTTTATTGATACATGATTTATCAATTATCATGTTATATTGTTATGTAGAAAAGTATAAAATTTTAATGATTTATCATCTATATTTCAAACCTTATATATTTTAATTTAGATTTTTAATATTTTTTTTTAGCTAAATCTACCATGTTGAAGACTTAGTTTCTAGAAGATTTCCTAAAATATGGGGTACTACATATGTCCTAAATGCATCTCAGTGTTCCTGCATCACCATATCTTGGAAATTTGGTGGCACATTGGTTTAAATGTGTAAACACAAAATGAGAATAATGAATTATGAAATTATTGATCTTATTATTGGAAAAATCCTTGCATCTCTCTTCATTTCAAAGATGGTATCTAAGATAAAGCTTAAAAAACCAAAGATGGTATTTAAGATAAAGCTTAAAAAAATAAAGATGGTATCTAAGATAAAGCTTAATTTTCTACAGAATTTTGTACTATATTTTTGTTAATATAAAGCTTACTTACAAAAAAAAAAAAACAAAGATAAAGCTTAATTTTTTTTAATGTACAAAACCAGGTCAACATCAGAAGTTAAAATGAGGCTTGAATTTGAAAAAATTATCATTAAACTGTCCCACTCAATTGGCTCACTTGATAAATTAAAACCTGAGGAAATGAGTCCTCTTAACAACAAAAACTTAACCCTGGACATCGATTATAAATCCATAAATGAAACTTAATTTATAGTATGAAAACAAGGTTCAGATATACTACAAAGGTTGGCGAGAAAGACGATTGATTCAAGCACACCTATAAGAGCTGGAACAAATCTTTGCCAGTGAAGCAGTCGGAAGCACAATTGACCCCTTCTACTGTTTTAAGATGAACGATGAGTATTTTCTTTGCAATTATGACTTTTGAGATTGCTCTCTTCTAACATTACATTTCCAGCTTGTCTCTTTCGTAAATATCCATTCTTATGTGAAGTAGCGGAGACAAACTTACCTGGATGGCAAGAAGGTTTGAAAGCTTTTCTTCGAGTGTTTCAGAGTTTAAATCTGTAAACACAAAATCAGAATAACGGATTAGGGATCTATAGATAAAGCTTTAATAAATAATACGAAAACAAGGTACAGGCATGGTACATCACTTGGTGAGAAAAAATGTTGACTCAGGCATTACTAAAAGCGCTGGAACAAATCTTCGTCAGCGAAGCAGTCAGCAGCGCAATTGAGAACGAGCTCCTACCAGCTTTAGTTTGTTTCGAGATTGAAGAGACCAAAACCCATCGGAAAGAAAAAGAACATCTAAAATCTGCTATTCTAGAAAAGTAAAAAATTAAAAAGCGCCGTACTTTAGGGCACAATTGAATTATGTGATTCTGAAGTTTGAAGAAGATAAAATCGTGTACTTTCTATATGCCTCCGTGCTGTTTACAATTTTTATTTTTTATTTTATGGGATTTTTTTATATATTTTATAAGACTAATATATATGTTTTGGTTCCCAAGGGATTGCAAATTTAACAATAAAGTTCGAAGCCATTATAACAAAAATTATCATGTTAGTTGCTGAAACTGAACATGGCTGGGGAGGATAACATTCATTGCTTCCAATAGTCTGAGATAAACCCAATTGACCTTTTAAAAAGGACATGGGGGTGGGCTTTGATCCACTTATGTGTGCACTGGTCATGAGACCATGTCACTTGTGGATGGGTGGGGAGGATAACAATCATTCCTCCTAACTACCTGAGATAAACCCACCATTTAATATAATCTCCTTGGGTACAACCAAAAGTTTGACCACTACCTCAAGGTACCCCATGGCTCGAGACTAGGTCCTCATAGGGATTGAACCTCGCCCATGGTGAAAAATTCCTCTCTTTACACCCTTCAATCGAAGCCTTTTGGCATGTTCAGAAAAAGTTATGTGCTTTGTTGTAATACCCCTTGTTAAGAAAGTGGAACTATGTTCGGTTTACATGCCACTACTTGTAGTATACTAAACCCTTTATCATTTGCGTTTATATAGCAACACATCCGCGAACCTTTTGAATGACCACAACTGTTTTCATAGATACATGCTATTGAAATTAACGTAGATGTATTTCTTCATAAGAGGTTATAGGTTCAAATCAGATGGTTAGAGTACGTACACCTTTGTAGACATTGGTAGTCAAATCATCGAGTGAAGAGTTCCCTTACCCCACAAACAAATAAAGAGTCTCATACACCAATTTAGTTTTTGGCTTGGACAACTAGCACTGTTTACATTGCAAAACAAAGACATTAGCAATTAGGAGTAGCATATTTCTCATCTTCATACTATTGTCTACGATGCTATCCTGGGCCTTTAAGACACACTCTTAGCCTGGTGCATTGACCTACATTTTTTGATGTAGATTTGCCGTTAATTGTTTTCCAATAATCTAGGTCACTTTGCTTGATCTTAGACTTGTGTGATCCATATTGATTATGAGATGGTTTTGTCTGATCCATATTGATTATGAGATGGTCTTTTGGATTAATCACATCATTAAGTATTGGTCGACGTTCCGAACCATCTAATGTGCTTCATCCTCATGAAAAAGGTGAAAAAATCAATCTGTCAAGATGTTTAAATAGCGGAGATACATGCGGTTCCAGAATTAGCTGTTAAGAAAAAAAAATTAAATTAAAATTTGTAAACGTTAGGATAGAGTCTAGGTCATTTTATAAAACGTCATTTTATAAAACTAGGGCATTTTGATGAAGATCTGTGACTGATTTGGATTGTTATAGTTCAAAAAATACCATTATTCTAGAGTTTAGTGTACATGTATACAATGGCAGCCTACAGACAATGGGCTTTTTAAACAAAGATGCGATAAATTATTCATTTCTGTTGTTGCCTGTTTCTCTATTTGGATTAGTAAACTGTAATATAACTCATGGCTGAAATTTCATCATGCTTCATACATCCGGCTAAAATAGTCTGGTATTAACTACCAGACCATTTCTCTGATTCATAGTTTGACCGAATGTGTATGCTTCTTTCTTGTTTATAAGATTCTGATGATTTTTACTGTCTGGAAAAAGGATTCTGACCAGACTCTTTATGGCCAGATAATATGGTATCCTTTGTTTGGACAATTATACGTTTTAGCAAATCACCTGCGCATTGATCGATCGAATCCAAGTGCAGCTATTGAATCCCTGAAACAGGTATATTTACTGTATCATTAGCAGGGATTCTTAAATCATCTTTGATTTTCTAAACTCAATTTTTTTTTTTTGGTCACTACACCAACGTCATCGGTATTACCTTTATGTGCAAAGGCAGCAAGGGCTGTGGTGGATAAGAACTTGTCATTGATCATCTTTCCTGAGGGCACACGTTCAAAAACAGGGAGATTGTTGCCATTCAAAAAGGTGCTTAACAATCTGTTTAAAGTTTGCCTGACTTCATCTTCTTATATTATGGTTCTTTGTCATGTTTTAACTCCTCTTGTGGATAGCTATGAAACTCAGTTGTCTTAAAACTATCAATCTCACATACATGCAGGGATTTGTGCATCTAGCCATTCAATCCAGGCGACCTATAGTCCCCATTGTCCTGACTGGTACGCATCTTGCATGGAAAAAAAACAGTTTGCATGTTCGACCAGCACCATTAACAGTCACATACTTGCCTCCGATACGTACAGATGATTGGACCATAGACAAAGTTGATGATTATGTGGAAATGTTGCATTCAATATATGTTGAAAATCTCCCAGATTCACAGAGACCTCTGTAATCAGCAACATTAATTTCCCATTGATTCTTTTTCCTCTTAAAATATCCTATATCTGCATCAATTATTGCAATAAGCAGTGCTACGGGAAGGGAAGAAGGTTGAGGATCCAGAAGCTGAGGCGCTGCTAGTATTGTCAAGTTTTTTGGAGAATTGTCTGCCAGGAAAATATTGCAACATAAATCAATTACTCACATTAATGCTTTTTCAAGTCAAACAATGGAATTCATATGTTTCTTGGAACCTTGATATGGCTTGAAAACCATTTTCAGCATTTGAATACCTGAAGCTTTGATTCAGCTTCAAAACCGGTTCAGCCTCTGGTTAAAGGCATTTTTTCTTGATTCTAATATGTGACATGAGAGAAATTATTTAGCTTCTTGTTTGTATTATTTAAGCATTAACTTCCTTTGAAGTAAAAGGGAATCGATATGTAATGGCGTCTGAAAAATCGGGTTTTGAGAGAAAATTACCTATACTGCTGTGTTTTTAATGTGGGCCTTAAACTTCTGTATGCCTGTTGAGTATTTCAATGTAATCACATCAGAGATATAGTAATCTTTCAGCTGCTATTATAGTAAAAAGGGTACACGATTTCATGTATTTTTTGTTCGGGCTATGCAAGGGCTTATTCATCCTTTTCTTTCATAGAGTTGGTTATTCTACCCATGAGATGTATACCAGTTGGTTTGTGTGCAGTATAGTGACGATCAGGTAAATCTCATGGAGAGGGGTTGAGTGGAAGAAGTAAGAACCAGCTGTGGGGGATATGGTGTCCAAACTTGACTGAGCCTTGCACAATCCTGATGACAGCATCCTATGGTTTGGCAGACCATTCTTCCATCTAACATTGGGGCTGGCCTTAACCTAGCTTAGGGAAAAAGGAAGAATTAGCTATTCTATGGGTGGTATTGTTTTAATTCAAAATATTTGGTTCATGAAAGAGACGTCATTGTTAGAATACTGCAAGTTGGTAGTAACTAATAATAATGAAAACAACAAAATAGCTCTGGTTCCATGGTCCTTTGCTATCTCTGTCCCGGAACATGTATCTTCCTTGCACCATTTGAAACTGGACTTCACATTTCATCCACGGAGAGATCTGATTGTATTTGTGATATGTGTAGTAATCTGCATAAGTGGATAAACATTTACATAAGAAAGCACCTGGTTGGCTTGAGCTTATAATGTTGATTCTTAAATCACCTTTTTCCAAGTGTAATTAAACCTTATTGCTAATCTAAATGTATTGGTACATGAAGCTAGTGATAAGGGATTTGTACTTGGCTCGAATTTGTTGGACCAACACAGGAACTCATACAATTAGCATCATTATTGGAAATGATGGTAAGTGGAATATTAAACTGATTCCAACATGTTGAAAGAACAAATTTGTTGCTTTTGAAGAATTTATAAAGTTATTACAATGAAATTATGAATACAAATTGCCAGTATGGAAATTTGCATTCTTTTAAAAAAATACAGGGATTTTTCTTTTAAATAGCGAGCAAACTACCTATGAAATCTATGGGGATGGATTCTCATGGTCTAGAGGGCACAAGCAAAGGCTGGTGTAGTCCAAGCTTCTATTAGAAGGCTTGGCTTAGTCTCAAGGTGAGTAACTCCAAACGTAGTCTTCTACTTGTTTATGCATGGATAACCAATAAAGTACCATTGCAAGTATTGTGACACTTTTTCAACACCAAAATGGCCTTTATAAAAGGGGTAAGCTTCCTTGAGAAGAAGAAGAAGATGGGTTGTATTGTTAAAATGCAAAGTTTATTCAACTTATATAACAACACATCTTTGATGGTGTAGTCTAAGAAAAGAGATTTGATTGACTATTGTAAGTTGTTGTGTTGACAATGTTGGACCCACCAACATTTAGGGGATCTCCCACGTATAAAGTCCCAGCTAGACCTCACACCGTTTGGTGTAGGAGTCTCATCTAGTACGATGGCCCAGTCGCCATTATCTTAAAGATATGCCTTAGCTCTTGATTTTCAGCACATGAGAGTGGTATACTTAGTCTTCAAACAACGAGGTTCATGTGCCTGGTGAGTGCATAGTGTAACTTGTGTCTAAGTTCTTTCACTGCAGAGGGAGAGGGTGAGAGTGAGTCTCAAGTTGAAAGGGAATAGTCCCAACTCAGTTAGAGGCACACAACATAGCACGATCTGCACAGCTTCTGGCGAAGTAGTCCACACAGATGCGGCAGTCATAAACACAAAGCGAACAGATAACACATTCAACACCCAACGGAGTAGTCCACACGAGTGCGATGATCGTTATAGCAAGTTTACAAGAATGAATCTGTCTAATCTCCGGTGGAGTAGTCTACACGAGCGAGACAGTGCTAACAACTGATACAACACATTTCCAACAACATATGCACTAAAACAACCAAAATAGTTCAACTATCTTAGTACAGGTTAAAGCAACATGCATTACAAGCGTCCGAAGAATAGTCTTACAAACGAATACAATACATGTGTGAAAATGTGTTGGTCTGTTAACAGGCTTCTGAATTAAGCAAAAGTTCCAAGACACATTCGTATACCATAAATCACTAACCCCAATAGTGGGGCGTTGGAGCCACTACTTGCTTCTCAAAGAAAAGACTATAGACTCCCAAGGCTATGTGGGAGGAGCCAAGGTGAAAAATATTTTGCATGTACAAATAAGGGGTATATGTCGCCAAGGGTGAAACTGACCCTTGTGACTATTTGGCTTCCCTCATAACTGTTCGACTTACATGACTCTTTGACTTCATCCGTGGGTCTCTTGGACTTCCACATTACATTACATCAATTACAACAAGTATGACCCAAAGTAGTGATGTGGCCGAGGCAACTCATGACACAACTCGACATGACACTGCTGGTATGCACATGTTGGTTATGATGTTCATGTCGAGCTGTTGTGCTGCTGAGTGATGAGTGTGCTCGTGGTGTACCATAGCTTCACCTCTGCGTGGAAAAGTGTGCGGAGTCTTCACCGGTCTTGGTGTTCACTTGATGGTTCATGCATGTGCATGTGTCTCCTTCACTTGCTACTTAGTATGCTTCATGTGTTCGTCCAAACACGAGCAAGTCTTCTAAAATGCACTCCTTGTTCATCCCATTCGCCGTCACACCATGTCTCATCCATGTACTTGTTTCTACATTCACTCATGACGAGACGACACCAATTCCAGAAATCCCCTAGTCTACCATGATGCATTGTCTTTCGTTTCCGGGTGCAAGTGACCAGGAGAGAGGACAAGGCTTTGAAACAGCGTAGAGCACAGGTTAGGCTGGGATGGAGGCTTTGAGACACTGTCGGGAAAAACTGCGCAGAGGTCACTAGGAGGCTGGGATGAGCGGTTCGGGACATCAGTGACATCTGCGGGATATGGCTCAGTTGGGAGGCGATTTTTCCGAGGAAGGTAGTGTGGGCAGCAGGAGGCACTAGCAGTGAAAACTGCGCAATTTTCCAGAGGAGGCCAGGATTGGGCTGTAGAAGCCTACTGGTTAGAACTTCACAGATCTTGGAGGCAGTCAAGCAGGACATGTCTACGCGGTTTTCGGGCTAAGCAGGGTGTCGGGCAACAGATGGACTGTCCATGACAGCTGCACAATTTTCAGGAGTGGCAAGTTGGTCAGCAGGGGGACTGCCTGACAAAACTGCCAATTTCTTGGGACAATGCAGTGACAGGCAGCGGGTGCCTATCCCTCATGTCTGTGCAATTTCTTCAGGTAGTGCAGGTAGGCAAGCTGACAACTTCTACGCAGTTTTGGGGATGAGTGCAGCCCTGGGTCACTGCTTAAGTCAAATTCTCCAGTTGACCAGCGGGAGGCTTGATGGATAGGCTTGCGGGAAGCACAGACTGAGGTGGCTTCTTGGGCAACTTCTACGATGTCTCGGTTGTCATTCAGCTAGGTTGATTCCAGAATTGTGCAGTGCAGACTGCCTAGAGGGCAGCCTCAAGCTCTGTGCAGTTCTGGGCAATAGTGCTTGGTCACTGAGGGATGAGACTGCACGGTGCATCTCAGTGGAGGTTTGATTGATGGAGAGTGGTCTGGTCGACAGATTTTCGGAAAAATGGCTGTGTGTGAGCGAGTGAACTCGTGTATACATGACCTTGCGAACACACACTCAACATGACTCGATGACCAGACGCCTCAAACCAACAAGACAACATGTGCTTAGTGTGACTGACTAGAGGGTGAGAGCGACCGAACACTTGTTTAAGACTTCGTGTGTGAGTGCGATAGATGTTTACATAGCGAACGCAACTCATACACAAAGACAAACCTTCAACATCACCAGAACAAGGTCACAAGCATGACATCGTAATCAACATGTTGAAGACGACAGTTGGTCAAACAAGTGAAAAGGAAGCAAGACATATAGAGGAAACACATGAAATGACTTTTTGTGTTTGCACACGTGCATGTTACTGAAGACCAGATGATATGACAATGGAAATCAGTCTTGCAAACTCAACTAAGAGGTGTACTTCAAAAGGTGTTCTTTACTTACCATACTTAACCTTGAGATGATCATGCATCCGTCGGAGTTTGCATGCGGTCCTAATCTTTTTCCATCACTTGGTCTCTTGGTCCTTCTCCTCAACTCCTTGGGAGTGATCTCAGCATGTTACATTTTCCTGTAGTCACTGAGAGATAGATCAGTGCAGTTTCAATGGGCAGTGACTGTTGTTGGGATGAGGCCCTGGGAGGCCCATCTACGCAATTTCTGAATGCAAGATAGATAGGGCAGCTTGGACAACACAACGCAATTTTTAGGCACAAAGCACTGCTGTGGCATGGGGTCCTCGAAGGACACCTCTGTGTAGTTTTTGAGTGCAGTACAACCTAGGCAACTGAGAGGCAATACTGCGCAATTTCTGGATGCAAGGCACTACTGCGAGATGGGTTTTGGGCAGACACATCTGCGCAGTTTTAGGTTGCAAGGCAGACTGTGCAACTGAGGGACAATACTACGCAGTTTCTGATGATAGTGGGTTTCGACTGGGAAGGACATTGGAGGAAACCACTGCATAGTTTTGGATGCCAAGGGAGGTTGGGGTTTCTATGCACTGCAAAGTTCCAACAGGCAAGGGAGGAAGCTTGAGGGTTGCAAAAGCAAAGTGCACAGTTTCGAGAAGTTGGATGAGGCTAGGTTTCTCGGGATAATGGCGAAGTGTGAGATTAGTGAAACATATGTAAACAGTGATAGGGCCTGATTATGATCACACACGAACACTTAGTGATACAACGTAGACCATCCAGAATGTATAAAACATACTCTACTCGATGCAACAACCTCCGTGATAAGAGTCTGTGACATTAGTGTGAAACATGTCTATGTGATGATAACAACTCATACGCACACAATCTCCCTTGAAGCGAAACAACATTCCCTTTGCATGACAAACGACAATCCCTATGCCCAAAGATGACACATGCTATAAAGATGAGAGTGTGAACAACTCTTAAGATCAAGGAGGGGAGCTTGAAATCATCAACTTACCAACAAGTGACCAAGGATGATCGATCGCAAGATCCAAGGTAGGCTCTGAAATTTGCATGCGAGCCAAAATTTTGGAGGGTGGTTGTAGCCGCTACAACATTGGCGACACACTAGTAGAACTCCAGCTCTCTGTATGGACCTTGTTTCGTGAAAAGCGAGTCTAACCCTTCCGGAAGTATTGTTTGATTCTTTGATCGTGATGGCTTCCGCACTAGCTTGTGTGAAAGATGTAGTCCCTACCATTCTCTTAATCGGTCAGCACACATTCCAAGCCAAGTCAACTTAGTTGTTTCGATTGGGGATGAGGGGTATATTGATGCACAAGTAATATAATTGTCAGAGTTTAAGTTTCATCTCTAGTGTTGCTCCGCTGCCAACAGGCCTGGACAGTACCCCGACGGAGTCACGCAGAAACACAAGCATCGCTTCGCTGCCAGCGAGCCTAGTCAATACCCCGACGGAGCTACTTGTATCACCTCTCTACGCATGAAGCCTTTCTCTTCTTTTTCCTTATTCATTTTTCAATTTTTTTTCAAAGAACTATGCATAGGCACTTATTTATTTCTTAGGCGGAAGAGGGATCCCGACTTATTGAGAGCAGAAGAGGTTGTTCCTTCAGAGAAGTATGTTATATATACTTCTGACATACTTGTTAAGGTTTTCCCCCTCACCTTACTCTACTTGACTGAACTGACAAGGGTTAACCCAAAAGAACTAATTAGAGTAGGCGGTACTAGTTAACAGTGCAAGCGTTGTGTTTTCACCAAGACTTACTCTGAACAGAATGTATTTTCCATCAAGGCATCATCGACTGAAGACAACAAGCTCTTCATAAAGAGAGAGGACAACAAATAACCAAGTGTTGATAGTTGTACAAGTCCTCTTAGATTTTCTCAGCTTGTCTCGAGAGCCAAACACAGTTTCATGAGAGGCTAACCTATGGGTACAAGCAAGCAAAGAAAGCAAAAGCAAAAAGCATAAGAAAAATGAAAGCAAAACAAGCAAGCAAGCAAACCAAATTAAGTAAGGAAGCAAAGAAAACATGCAAATCAGAAGGCAAAACAAAGCAAGAAAGCAAAGACTACTCCTACTCCTACGCTAAGCAGTGCATGGGCCTACTCACGTAAAGTGATATTTCCAATGCAGCCACTAGTGCATTGGTTGGCCCATGTTGGCGAAGGCATGGTAAACAAGAAAGATATGCATGTAAACCAGTGAACAAGAAAGATAGATCAACGAAGACCAACACGCTCCGAGTTCTAAAACATCCACAGAAAAGAAAAGAGCAAATGCACAAGACAAACATTTTGCAGATGTACCATGGTGTTGTGATGTACTATGTGAAGACGGTAAACATACACACTCTTTGGACTGTGACATACGAGCAAACATGAGAAAGACAAACAACTTATGCTTTGCAAGCGTGCTCATTGTGTAAGATTCCTCCAAGGCATAAGCGATGGGATCATGTGATTCGAGTGGAGGAAGTGAACTCTGCGTATTAGATTGATCTTCAATGCGAAGCAGAGAGTGATGAGGAGCCTTTGGTGTTTCAAAAATTTTCTGATCGGAAGTGGAACTAACCTCAGGACAACGAGGGCCTGACATAACCATCATCTCAAGCTGAAGTGCCTCGACAGTCTGCAAGGTTTCCACTTCATCAATAGATAGATCATAGGAGACCAGTGGCTTAAAAATATTAACAACGAGTGAATCAACGTCGCGATCAAATGAAGAAGTACAAAGATCACGACAACCACGACCATAAAATTCAGGATGTTTGTCGGAATCCTCATGATTTGATGAATCATGCAGAAGGGTAGATGAGAAACAAGGATGTTCACCCTTTGTGTTTTGAGAAATGATAGATGATAGATGGGACGGATTTTCAGAGGAAGATGTGTCTTCTCCGCAATGTAATGACAGGTTGACATCTTGTGTGTCCTGTGAATGATCAGAAGTAGAGACATCTGGAGATGAGTTTTCATAGGGAAAATCAAAAGTGGGAGAATCACAAGAGATGTCAGGATAAAGCTGATGAGGTGCAGATGGAAGGGAGTCATCCTTCACCGCAGGTTCTTTTTCAGATTCTTGCACACACTCATCATGAATGATAGCGCAGGTTGGTTGCACAACACCAACTCCATCGACAACTTGATCCTCATTCACAACAAGTGTGGAGTCTGGAACAGAAGAACACAAGACAGTACAATCGGAGGATCAACAGAATGCGGGGATGGAGGTTGAGGTAACAAGTCCACATGACAACCAGCAGGCTTGCAAGCCAAATCTGCGCAGATATCAAGAGCAGGTGGGGTAGGAGGATGTGACAGTTCAACAGATGTGCGCGCACCTTCTCCCACCTCGCACTGCAGAGCTAGAGCTGTTTGATGAGAAGAGGATGGAAAGTCACTTGTGACAACGACCTTGTTCATCTTAGATTTGGCAGCTCTAACACCGAGGTATGTTGTGGGGGGGGCGGGGGGGCGGATTCGAAAGATTCTAAGAATTGTGGATTTTCGGATATGTAAAGAAGATAGTTAAATCTTCCATCGAGGAATTCCCAATCAATTTCATCTTCGGGAAATCGATATGCAAGATTACAAAAGCGCATGTGAAATTGTTCAACGAATTCATTAGGTGCTTTCTGTAATTTCAGAATTTCTTTATTGAGTGCTTTACGTCAAAATGATGGAAAGTAGGGTTTATCTCTACAATCAACTGAGTGAGAGAGTGAATAGAGTTCTCGGGCAGTGTGGCACACCATAGTAGTGGGTGCCCTTGAAGCATGTATGCGAACAACGAGCAGGTCATGTAATCTTCATGGATTTTATACTCGTGACAAGTAACTGTAAAGGCAATTTTGTGTTCAAGCCAAGCCATTCTGCCTTCACCTTCATATGTGTGCTATGACAAGGAATTCCAGAGCTCCTCCGAGATTTCAAAGTCGTTTCCATAAGAAATACACTTCGAAGGAGGAATTATTTGTTTAGTCATCATAAGTATGCGAAGATTCAAAATAGATGTGAGGACTCAGCTTGTCATTTGGCCCTCCTTCTAGTGCCAGAAATGTTGACGGTGTTGGACCCGCCAACATTCAAGGGATCTCCCCAGTATGAGGTCCCAACTAGACCTCACACCTTTTGGTGTAGAAGTCCCATTTGGTACGATGGCCCGGTTTCCATTATCTTAAAGATATGCCTTAGCCCTTGCTTGTCAGCACATGTGAGTAGTATACTTAGTCTTCAAACAACGAGGTTCGTGTGCTTGGTGAGTGCTTAGTGTAACTTGTGTCTAAGTTCTTTCACTGCAAAGGGAGAGGGTGAGAGTGAGTCTCAAGTCAAAAGGTAATAATCCCAACTCAGTTAGAGACACACAACATAGCACGATATGCACAACTTTCAATGGAGTAGTCCACACGGATGTGGCAATCACAAACACAAAGTGAACAGATAACACATACAACACCCAGCGGAGTAGTCCACACGAGTGCAATGGTCATTATAACAAATTTACAAGAATGAATCTGTCTAGTGTCCAGTGGAGTAGTCCACACGGGCGAGACAACGTTAACAACTGATACAACACATTTCCAACAACATATGCACTAAAACAACTGAAATAGTTCAACTATCTTAGTACAGGTTAAAGCAACATGCATTACAAGCGTCCAAAGAATAGTCTTACAAACAAATACAATACATGTGTGAAAACGTGTTGGCCTGTTAACAGGCTTCTAAATTAAGCGAAAGTTCCAAGACACATCCGTACACCATACATCACTAACCCCAATAGTGGGGCGTTGGAGCCACTGCTCGCTCCTCAAAGAAAAGACTACAGACTCTCAAGGCTATGTGGGAGGAGCCAAGGTGAAAAGTATTTTGCATGTACAAATGAGGGGTATATATAGCCAAGGGTGAAACTGACCCTTGTGATTATTCGACTTCCCTCATGATTGTTCAACTTACATGACTCTTTGACTTCATCCATGGGTCTCTTGGACTTCCACGTTACATTACATTAATTACAACAAGTATGACCCAAAGTAGTGATGTGGCCGAGGCGACTCATGACACAACTCGACATGACACTGTTGGTATGCACATGTTGGTTGTGTTGTTCGTGTCGAGTTGTTGTGTTGCTGAGTGATGAGTGTGCTTGTGGTGTACCATAGCTTCACTTTCGCGTGGCACAGTGCGCGAAGTCTTCACTGGTCTTGGTGTTTGCTTGATGGTTCATGCATGTGCATGTGTCTTCTTCGCTTGCTACTTAGTATGCTTCGTGTGTTCGTCCAACCGTGAGTAAGTCTTTTAGCATGCGCTCCTTGTTCATCTTGTTCATCATCGCGCCACGTCTCGTCCATGTCTCTGTTTCTGCAATAACTCATGAGAAGACATCAAATCCAGAAATCCCTTAATCTACCATGATGCATTGTCTTTCATTTCTGGGTCCACATGACCAGGAGAGAGGACAAGGCTCTAAAACAGCACAGAGCACATGTCAGGTCGGGATGCAAGGCTCTGAGACACTGTCGGGAAAAACTACGCAGAGGTCACTAGAAGGCTGGGATGATCAGTTCAGAATAGGAGTGACATCTGTGGGATATGGCTCAGGTGGGAGGCAACATTGCGTAGTTTTTTCGGGGAAGGCAGTGCGGGCAGCAGGAAGCACTGTCAGTGAAAACTGTATAATTTTCCAAAGGAGGCTGGGATCAGGCTACGGGAGCCTGCTGGTCAGAACGGTGCAGATCTGGGAGGCAATCAAGAAGGACATGTCTACGTAGTTTCCGAGCTGAGCGAAGTGTTGGGAAACAGATGGATTGTCCATGACAATTGCACAATTTTCAGGAGGAGTGGCAAGCAGGCCGGCAAGGGCACTGCCTGACAAAACTGTGCAATTTCTTGGGACAGTGCAGTGGCATGAAGTGGGTACCTGTCCCTCATGTCTGCGCAATTTCTTTAGGCAGTGCAGGCAAGGAGGCTGCCAGCTTCTGCATGGTTTTTGGGATGAGTGCAGCCCTAGGTCACTACTTAAGTCAAATTCTCTAGTTGACCAGCGGGAGGCTTGATGGATAGGCTTGCGGGAAGTGTAGGCTGAGATGGCTTCTTGGGCAACTTCTACGTTGTTATGGGTGTCAGTCAGCCAGGTTGATTCCATAATTGTGCAGTGCAGACTGCCTTGAGGGCAGCCTCACGCTTCGTGCAGTTCTGGGCAACAATGCTTGGTCACTGAGGGCTGAGACTACACAGTGCAACTCAGTGGAGGTCCCGCTGATGGAGGGTGGTTCAGATGACAAATTTTCAGAAAAATGGTTGTGTGTGAGCGAGTGAACTCGTGTATACATTTCCTTGCGAACACACACTTAACATGACTCAACGACCATACACCTCAAACCAACAAGACAACATGTGCTCAGTGTGACTGACTAAAGGGTGAGAGTGACAAGTGCGACACTTGAGATAGATCATTGAACGACCGTGACGACACTTGCATGACATTGTTTACAACTTTGTGTGTGAGTGCGATAGATGTTTACATAGCGAACACAACTCATACACAAAGACAAATCTTCAACATCACCAAAACAAGGTCGCAAGCATGACATCGCAATCAAAATGATGAAGACGACAATTGGTCAAACAAACGAAAAGGAAGAAAGACATGTAGAGGAAACACATGAAATGAATTTTTGTGTTTGTGCACGTGCATGTTATTGAAGGCAAGATGATTTGACAATGACAAGCAATCCTACAAACTCAACTAAGAGGTGTACTTTGAAAGGTGTTCTTTACTTACCATACTTACACTTGAGATGATCATGCATCTGACGGAGTTTGCATGAGGTTCTGATATTTTTCCATCACTTGGTCTCTTGGTCCTTCTCCTCAAATCCTTGGGAGTGATCTCAACATGTCACCTTTTCCTGTATTCTCTGATAGATAGGTTAGCGCAGTTTCAGCGAGCAGTGACTGCTGTCGGGATGAGGCCCTAGGAAGTCCATCTGCGCAGTTTTTAAATTCAAGACAAATAGGGCAGCTTGGACAACACTGCCCAGTTTTGAGGCACATGACACTGCAGCGGGATGGGGTCCTCGGAGGACACCTCTATGTAGTTTTTGAGTGCAGTGAGGCCTGGGAAGCTTAGAGGCAATATTGTGCAATTTCTGTATGCAAGGCACTACTGCAGACGGGTTCCGAGAGGACACATCTGCGCAGTTTCAGGTTGCAAGGCAGACTGTGCAGCTGAGGGACAATACTGCACAATTTCTGATGATAGTGGGTTCCGACTGGGAAGGACATTGGAGGAAACCACTGCGTAGTTTTGGATGCCAAGGGAGGTTGTGGTCTTTGCGCACTACGAAGTTCCAACAAGCAAGGGAGGAAGCTTGAGGGTTGCAGAAGCAAAGTGCACATTTTCGGGAAGCTGGATGAGGCTAGGTTGCTCCAGAAAATGGCTAAGTGTGATATCAGTGAAACATATATAAACAATGATAGGACTTGACTCTGATCACACACGAACATTTAGTGATACAACGTGGACCATCCAGAATGTATAAAACATACTTTTCTCGATGCAACAACCTCCATGACAAGAGTGCGTGATGTGAGTGTGAAACATGTCTATGTGATGATAACAAATCATACGCACACAATCTCCCTTGAAGCGAAACAACATTCCTTTGCATGACAAACGACAATCCTTATGCCCAAAGGTGACACATGCTATAAAGACAAGAGTGTGAACAACTCTTAAGATCAAGGAGGGGAGCTTGAAATCATCAACTTACCAACAAATGACCAAGGATGATGGATTGTAGGATCCAAGGTAGGCTCTGTAATTAATCATTTCTTGAGATGTGGGTTTTGAATGGTTGACAAGTGGGTGTCCTCCATGGTCAAGAACTATGCCAATTGCATATTGAGAGGCATCAGTCTATAGCTCAAATGCCTGTTGCAAGTCAGGGAGTGCAAGCACAAGTGTAGAACACAGAGCATCTTTCAACTTTTTGAATTCTTTGTCTTGCATTTGGGTTCTACACGAGGATTCTTTGATTTGGGAGTTGATTTGATTAGGCAAGCTATATGGGAATAGTAGTGAATGAGTTTCTTGTAGAAATTCAAGTCTTTGGGAAAAGTCTTGAGATTAGAAATGTTAGGGATATGACGAAGTCTAGGTATTGGATAGAAGTCGGCCTTGTAATACCCTAGTTTTGATCCCTAGACTAGTAACATATGTGTACATGATGAACGCCTGAAGGTTAATGATGTAATATGTAAAACTGTGCATTGAATTATAATTAAAAATAATTTATCATAGGCTATAGAAATATAACAAAAAAATGGGAGACCATGACTCCACAAGAGGGGAAACAAAGGGTATTTAGGAGGCTCAAAAGGGGTTAAAGAAGGATAGTATTATATTATTGATAAGCCTAAGTCCTTAACTTTGCTTAATTAGTATTCTTTAACCTTGGGAATAGTTATAAGAGAGGATAAACATGTACTTTCCATGAAGATATGTGGTTCCTCATTCACATGAAATTTTAACTGTGCCTTTTTTGGCCCTCCAAGGGAGAGAGAGAGTTCAAATGTTTTTCTAGGGAGGAGTTAAAATTTCCCATGAACTCGAATTATTAGGGATTTTAGAGTATCGAGTTGTTCAAAGGACCAATCTAATCTATTCAAACTACAATTCCAATTTGAATCTTCTTGCTGTTTGATTTACCATTTCGTCGAAAATTCAAGTTATTAAAGAGTTCAAGTTGTCATTCACCTAGGAAATTTGGGAGATATCAAATTGTCATTCTATTGGGGAAATTTGAGAGAGTTACTCTTTAAGCTAGAATGACCATAAACTTGCTATCATTAGGTTACAGAAAACTACATCCGTGAATTATGTGTTGATTGGAGTAGAGAAGAAGTTTTCTACTTGTCTAAGTGTTACGACTAGCAAAAGAACACAAAGGACTACCACTTTAGCAGAATATTAATTTATTTAACTATTTCCTAAAGTTAGACTTTGGAAAAAGTAAAAGTTCCTAAGTTAACTTATGCTTTAATCTCAGCCATTGATCATGACTTAATATGAACTATTGAGAAGGAGATTAGGGTTGAGATTGAGATTATAAGAGGAGGTAGAGTGAGTTAGTGGCAAGTTAGTTGAGCACAAGTAGGTGTGAGAGAGCAACGAAGGAAGAGCAAGAGTTTCAACATATCATAAAATGCAACATCCGAGCAGAATAAATTTAGTGAAAGTCGAGATCTTACAACCAAACATAGTATTCCATTCGCACGTGTGCATAAGAGAGAGGAAGTGTGCTCGCACATGTGGGCTGAATTGTTGATCTCTGCAGTAGTTTCGTAGATCCAGTACCCAGGAAGGTAGATAGATTTAGTTACAAGGAGATTGGGTGTTTTATCGTGATAAACTGCAAAGTTTCTCCCTTGTTGTAATTCTCAGAAGAAAACCTTTTGTTGTAGAAGAATAATAAAAACATTTATTGTTGCAGTTTTTCCTCAGAGTTGGGGTTTCCTGGGTATATTTTGTGTTCTATCGTTGATGTGTTCGTCTTCTAATTTATTTTCCGTTGTGCATGTTAGAAAATGGTGTCTGTGATTTAGGTTTTCATAATATCAGTTATTTATATTTCTAGGTTTTTACACTTAGAAAATTACAAATTAGTTCACTGGGTTTTAAAAAAGTCTAACATGATATGAGAGCTCAGTCTATGATTGAAGAACAAGCATAGATTTTATCTTCATGAGCAGATTCTGCGATTCATATGGAGCAAGTATCAAATCGATTTGGCCATTTGAGTTATAAGCAGTGCACATTGATTTTACCAATGTGATTTGTATTTAGCAACTTGATTTGGCAGTACGGTATATCAGAGCCTCAGATTTGAAGACACATTGGACAGTGTGTCCAAATTATGTTCATGGCGTGAAGGGATAACAATGGTATTACATAATAAGGGGTTTGGGATTTTGTTGATAACATCCCAGTGGCACCAACATAATAAATTCGATGCCAAAGAAAGAAGGATTATCCTGGAAGGAGTCAAAGACCACATTATTCCTCACCTAACTGGGAAGAAGAAAGCCAAAGAAATGTGAACTGCCATCATTGGTATTTATCAGGGTTTGAACAAGGCCAGAAAGTGAGTGCTGAAGGACAAGCTTCGAAGCATTAAAATGTCCAAGACAAATTTAGTGGTTTCTTACCTCACCTAGTTTTCCAACGTGAAAGAAAAGTTGGCAGGTGTGTCTGAGACAGTTCTAGATAGAGATATGGTGAATTTTGCTCTATTGGGTTTCACCAAGTTGTGGAAAGCCTTCAGATATGGGATATGTGCCCAAGAAAACTTCCCAAATTGGGAGTGTTTGTGGGGTGATTGCATCTAGGAGGAGATTCACAAACAAGCTAAGGTTGGATCTCGCCTTAAAAGCGAGGAAGATGAAAATTTTGCTCTAGCTAGCAAAGGGACTAAGTCCAAGGGTAAAAAGAGCAGTGGTGGTGGAAAACTGAGTTCCAAGGGTGAGAAGAAGAAGAAGGATCTTAGCAAGTTCAAGTGCTTTTCGTGCCACCAATCTGGACATTACGCTACTAAATTCCCAAATAGGAAGAAAGAGTCCAAGAAGGACCAAGTAGCAGTGCGTCCTACCATATGAAAGGAAATAAAAAGTATTTTAGCAAATTTCCAGAGAAGGACATGCAGTTTGATATTGAGATGGGAGATGATGGGAAGTACTGGGTTGAGGGTACTGGTGCAGTTGTTTTGAGAGGGAGTCTGGAAACCCTCTATATCTCAGAGATGTTCTCTATGTACTGGGCTCAAGAAGCATTTCGTTTTAGTCTTGGCATTGGAGGATAAGGGGTACAAGGTGACCTTCAAATAGGGTAGGGTGTTTATAAAACCCTTAGACTCCAAGGTGCCAATGAAAATCAAGGTTAGGCACAAGAGCCTACACAAACTACAGTTTGAGACCACTGCAACACTGTTAAGTTATGGTATGTTCTATGCTTATAACAGTTTACTTCTTTTTCTTATTATATTCCACCGATTAGCAATCACATGTACATAAAGTAAAGTGCAGATAGAACATTAAACGATCGACAGAAAACAAGCCAAGACAAGAGACACAAGATGTGGCGGCTAGCCAGGGACAAACCTCACAATGTGTGGGGAAACCCTTTGATCAAATCTTCTTTTATCTTCAATAATTCAGCAGAGAGAAATAGTACAATAAATCTGATTCATATCAGCAGTAGCAAACCCTATATCAGTAGCATCAGCGTTAGCGGCTTCATTATCAAACTAGGGCAGACGATATCTCACAAACCGACCGTCGGATTGACTTCATTCCACCACCAAAAGTTTCGGCTTCCAGAGGAGGTTCAGATGAACCTACAACGCAGTTCAGATGAGGAAATCTTCTAGGCCACGCAAGTCAATCTTTACTTCTGCAGTTGCAGCGTCAGTTTCAGCAGTTTCCGGCTTCAAACTAGGGCAGTCGATATCTTGCAAACCGTTCATCGGATTGACTTCATTCCACCACCAAAAGTTGCGGCTTTCAGAGGAGGTTCAGATGAACCTACAGCGCAGTTCCAAAGAGGAGATCTTCAAGGCCACGCAAGTCAATCTTTACTTCTGCAGTTGCAGCTTCAAATTCAACAGCTTCCGGCTTTACATGTGTGAGAGATAGAGAGACCCATTTCAGCGCAGTAGAGAAGAGACTCATGTATGCGCAGTAGACAGAGAGAGATGTGATGAGATGAGTGAGTCTAAATGAGGAAAAGTCCTCTTATATTTATACACAACGTTGGTGGGTGAATAGATGCGACTGTTGGGCTTCTGAGCCTACATGAGTTGTAGGTCGGCTTGATAATAATTCCATAATCAAAATAAATTCATATCTCCATGAATACTTATCGGAATCGGATGATCTTTATATCAATCCTACACCTCTCGACGAGAGGAATCTAATAAAAATATTATCAGCCATGAATAAGATGACCCACATGAAGTTTTGCCTTGGTTGCCAATTTTAACACTCCCTCTCAACCATGGAGAACTTCATCTGCAATCTGTCTATCGCTTATTACTATTCATCCATCAAATGCACTGCCTTGTACAGCCTGACCCTTGCCCTGCTCTGCTCTATTTTGCCTGTTCTGCTTTGTCTTGTTCTGCCCTGCATTGATCTGTACTGTTTTGTTCTGTTCTGCTCTACTCTTGCATTGTTCTATTCTACTCTGCTTTGTCCGAATTATGAAGAAGAAGAAATGATCGAGGATGTATCATACTGACTCAAAGTCAGTCTCAGAGTATGTACCACTGGTCCCAGACCAGTCTCAACCAACCCAAAGTCAGTGTCATAGTGAGTACAACTCCAATGGTCCCAGACCAATATCATCCTCCACTGACTCAAAGTCAGTCTCAGAGTATGTACCACTGATCCCAGACCAATCTCAACCGACCCGAAGTCAGCGTCATAGTATGGTACAACTCCTACCACTGGTCCGAGACCAGTATCATTGATCCCAGATCAATGGAGGTCATCCTAGCGTAGGGAGTACGGTAGTTACAACGATGCATCCATCGGTACTACTATGGTCCCTAACTTCATTTCCCTGCTCATTGATCAGATGAGAGGTACTTCCCATGAGTCCCAGACTGCATGGGTAGGATGCCTCGACAGGAGAACTAATCAATCCTGTCCTCACAGGAGAACGCATCAATCCTGCTACAATTGCCATGGAGAACACATCAATCCAGGCCTCACAGGAGAACACATCAATCCTGCTACAATTGCCATGGAGAACACATCAATCCAGGCCTCACAGGAGAACACATCAATCTTGCTATAATTGCCATGGAGAACACATCAATCCAGGCTGCCATGGAGAACACATCAATCCAGGCCTCACAGGAGAACTAATCATCCTGCTACACAGGAGAGCGAATCATCCCGTTCCACAAGAGAGCGAATCATCTTGTCCCACAAGAGAGCGAATCATCTTGTTCCAGTGTGCACCACCAGGGGAGGGTGAGTCACCCTGTGGTCATAGGTTGCTCCAGTAGGAACCATAAGCCCTCAGAGCTCCCAGAGCTCAATGTATGCAACATGCAGGACCCTTGTACAAGGGTTTCTTGCCGACTCCAAGTCGTTTGGGAAAATCACAGATTAGATCTTTCCTCGGGGCTTTGACAAGGTGTATCAACCTGTACATCATCTTAATGTGATGGAGCTTCCTTGCTCATCGACTTACCATATACCAGATGATGTCTATCTGCTGGAGCAATTGACAAATACGGGATTCCTCAATAATCGAATCCCACCTCTGGTTGTTACAGAGAATCACAGTGGTATCCAATGTAAATCCAAACAGCTCACTGAAGAGCTTTCGCAACCAGACTGCCTCACACGAGGTTATGCTAGCAACACTATATCCTGTATCGGCGGTGCTCAAAGCCACCGACTTCTGCTTCCTGCTCATCCAGGATATCGAAGCAGATCCCAAGGTGAAACAGTACCTGGAAGTGCTCTTACGGTCCACCACACTGCCTGCCCAATCAACATCAATATATCCAAGTAGTCTCACATCTCTGGCAGTGTATCTTAATCCATGAGAGATTGTGTCCTGAAGACATCTCAGAAGATTCCTGGCATCAATCCAGTGAGGCTCATCCAAATATGAGCTCACAATGCTAACTGCAAAACATATGTTCGGACGGAGGTTCACCAAGAACATCAATGCGAATGAGTTTTTGAAACTCAGAGGCATTTCCCAAGTCTGGTCCGACACCACTACCATATAACTTCTAAAAGTTAAGATCCTCGAGGTAGTCACAGGCTTGCAGTCCATCATACCGAATCTTTCCAATATATTTACCACATATTTTCCTTGAGATAGGAAAATTTCCCTTGGCTTCTACAACACTTCAAGTCCTTGGTCCTTCATTTCAAATTCAGAAGCCATCTCCCTCTTACATTTGTGAATGAGAGGGTTTGCACCTGTTAGAAAGAGGTCATCCACATACAACACCAGTATGAGAGACTTGTCATCTTCAACCTTAAAGTAAAGGTTAGGATCAGCTTCACTCCTAGTGAATCCCAGCTTCATCAAGTAGCTATCGATCTTCTCATACCATGCTCGGGGTGCTTGCTTCAGCCCATAGAGAGCCTTCTTCAACCTACATACATGAGATTTTCAATCATAAATCTCAAATCCTTCAGGTTGCTCCACATAGACCTCTTCTTTGATAGAACCATGCAAGAACGCGGTCTTAACATCCATCTGATGTAGGTTCAATCCTTGTGAAGCCACAAGGGCTATGATCAAGCGGGTGGTCGTATATCTGGCAACAGGTGCAAATATCATAGTCTATACCTCCCTTTTGGGATAAACCACGAGCAACAAAATGAACCTTATACTTTTCCATACTTCCATTTGCTGCATACTTTATCTTGTAAAGCCATTTTGAAGTAACAATTGTCTTGTCCAGGGTCTGGGAACTACTTCCCAGACATCATTCTCCATAATAGACTCATATTCTATGGTCATAGCATCCTTCCATAGTTAATGCTTAATGACATCTGAGAATGATGAAGGTTCATTTTGTATGATCGTTCTCATGATGGTCAGGTATCCCTGATACCTGTTAAGTTTCTTACTTTGATGGAAGGTTCCTCAAGGTGCAGCATGTCCTTCAGCATCATCAAGTATCCCCCTAAGCCATGAAGGCCTCTTCCTAGAAGAGGAAGGCTCATGTGAATGATGATCAATTGGATCCATGGGTTCTTCTACATCAGGCATTGATTCATCATCCTTTTCTTTCGGTTCCCTGGTGTCGGCTTCTTGAGAGCTCCTCAAAGTCGGAAGATTGATCACCTTGCTGAGAGCCATATCTTCGTCAAAGGTGACATCATGACTAATTATGACTTCCCTTTGACCGGCTACATAGATTCTATAGCCTTTAGTATTTTCACCATAGCCCACGAAAATTCCCTTCTTTCCAGATGCTCCCAATTTATTTCTTTTCTCTTTCGGCACATGAAAGTATACAGGGCTTCCAAAAATTTTAAAAATGAGAAACATCAGGTTTCTTACCGGTGAATTTTTCTTCAGGAGTCTAGGAACCCAATGCTTGATGAGGGCATCGATTTTGTACATATACGGCGATGATTGTAGTTTCAGCCCATAGAAACTTTGGAAGTCTTTAATCATGTGAGCATGGTCCGGACAGCTTCCATCATCATGTGGTTCTTCCTTCCCACCACACCATTCTGTTCAGGATTATATGGTGTAGTAGTCTCCCTCTTGATGCCAGCCTCTTTACAAAAATCATGGAACTCATTAGATTCATATTCAGTCCCATTGTCAGTTCTTAAGATCTTGATCTTCTTTTCGGTTTGATTCTCGATTAGGGCTTTGAAGTGTCGGAACCAAGGGAACACTTCATCCTTCTTTTTCAAGAAGTATATCCAGGTCTTTCGAGAATGGTCATCTGTAAAAGTGAGATAATATGAGTATCCTCCCAAGGAGTTCACAAGCATCATACCTAATATGTCTGAGTGAACTAGTTGTAATATATCAGAGGTCTTGCTTTGACTTGAAGGGAATGGTCCCCTTTTGAGCTTTCCTTCGGCACATCCCGGACATACACCTTCTTTCTCTACTTGGAATTCAGGCATCCCTGTTACCATCTGTCTTTCATCGGGTAGAGCTTTGTAATGAAGGTGGGCAAACCTCCGATGCCAAAGTTTGGACTAAAGAGTTGTGTCACAAGACATGACACCTAGCGGACTTCCATCGACCTGATATAATGAATCAACACTAAACCCAAGAGTAAAGGCATCTTTAACATTATATACATACCTTGCCATTGCTGAAGGTTACCTTGTAGCCTCTGTCTTCCATTGCCAAGATGGACACCAGGTTCCTTTTGAGGTCAAGTGCATTTAATACATCCTGGACTTTCTAGCCTTCTTGAATGGTTGTCCTCTTCCTCGATCTCCAGCTCTCCTCTTACCTTTGTTGTTGAATTTGTCATTCCTTTGATTTGCCATCAGAGGGATTTTGATCATCGTCCCGGTGTGAGTCCTTTCTTCTCTTTGCATGAGAAGAAAAGGCAGCAGGAGGACCTTTAGGCATGAGCATTTCTTGCACTTCTTCCCTTGTTTCTTCTTGAATGCATCTAGCCATTAATTCCTCGAAACCAGGAATTACATTATAGTTCAGAAGAGTAGTTTTGAACACGTACCATTCGGATGGTAATCCTCCAAGAGTTGTGAGTGCCATTTCTCTGTCAGTAATAGTTTCCCCAATAGATAGGAGATCATTCTTGATCTCGATGATTCTTAAGAAGTATGCTTGCATACTTTCATCCTTACTCTTCTTGATTTACCTCAGCTTATTTCTAAGAAACAAAACTTGATTTGCATCATTAACTTTAAATAAACTCACCAGTCTATTGTAGATTTCCTTGAAGGTGTCCAGTTCAGAGATGTAGGCCACCAAGTGCTTGTCGATAGAGTCCCGGATGATCTTCTATTGTTTTGACTTCTCCATTTTTCATTTGTTCCAGGCAGCGACGGATGCATTTGATGGAGGCTCAACAATATTGCCTCTCACATGATCCAACACTCCTTGATTCTCAAGGGTTAGATCGATAGACATCTTCCATCCGTGATAGTCAGCTTTCTCACGGAGCTTGTCTTCAGTAGGAAAGAGTGTTAAGGACCCCATAGTTCTTTTAGGATAGCCTTGCCAATATTCTCTTCGATGACTACTCTTGCTCTTGCTCGGGCTTTGTCTTCACCTCAGCTCCGATACCATGTTAAGTTATGGTATGTTCTATGCATATAACAGTTTACTTCTTTTTCTTATTATATTCCACCAATTAGCAATCACATGTACATAAAGTAAAGTGCAGATAGAACATTAAACGATCGACAGAAAACAAGCCAAGACAAGAGACACAAGATGTGGCGGCTAGCCAGGGACAAACCCCACAATGTGTGGGTAAACCCTTTGATCAAATCTTCTTTTATCTTCAATAATTCAGCAGAGAGAAATAGTACAATAAATCTGATTCATATCAGCAGTAGCAAACCCTAGATCAGTAGCATCAGCATTAGCGGCTTCATTATCAAACTATGGCAGACGATATCTCACAAACCGACCGTCGAATTGACTTCATTCCACCACCAAAAGTTTCGGCTTCTAGAGGAGGTTCAGATGAACCTACAGCGCAGTTCAGATGAGGAGATCTTCTAGGCCACGCAAGTCAATCTTTACTTTTGCAGTTGCAGCGTCAGTTTCAGCAGTTTCCGGCTTCAAACTAGGGCAGTCGATATCTTGCAAACCGTTCATCGGATTGACTTCATTCCACCACCAAAAGTTGCGGCTTTCAGAGGAGGTTCAGATGAACCTACAGCGCAGTTCCAAAGAGGAGATCTTCAAGGCCACGCAAATCAATCTTTACTTCTGCAGTTGCAGCTTCAAATTCAACAGCTTCCGGCTTTACATGTGTGAGAGAGAGAGAGACCCATTTCAGCGCAGTAGAGAAGAGACTCATGTCTGCGCAGTAGAGAGAGAGAGAGATGTGATGAGATGAGTGAGTCTAAATGAGGAAAATTCCTCTTATATTTATACACAACGTTGGTGGGTGAATAGATGCGACTGTTGGGCTTCTAAGCCTACATGAGTTGTAGGTCGGCTTGATAATAATTCCATAATCAAAATAAATTCATATCTCCATGAATACTTATCGGAATCGGATGATATTTATATCAATCCTACACCTCTCGACGAGAGGAATCTAATAAAAATATTATCAGCCATGAATAAGATGACCCACATGAAGTTTTGCCCTGGTTGCCAATTTTAACAAACACTGACTAGCAAAGTAGTTCATGACTCAGGTGGCAAGCTTGGAGAGTTATGGCATAGGCACATGGGACATTTGCACCATGAAGTGTTCAAAATTCTTAAGGAGATAGCGACAAGGCTGCCACAGTGCAGTGTGGATCAACATGAGGTTTGCAAGGGTTGCACACTTGGCAAGTATGCCAAGTCATATTTTCCTAGCAAAGATGACAAGGCCAAGGGCATCTTGTACCTTGTTCATTTAGATGTATGTGGTCCTTTCTTTATAGTATCCCTTAGTGGGTACAAGTACTACGTCAACTTCATAAATGATAACTCAAGGAATACGTGGATATTTTTCATGAAGAAGGATGAGGTATTCTCGAAGTTTCTAGAGTTTAAGGCCTTGGTTGAGAACAAGATAGACAAAACTATCAAGGCATTGAGGTCGAACAATGGTGGGGAGTACACCTCGAACACATTTAAGGAGCTATGTGCCAAGGAAGGCATCAAGAGGGATTTGACCACACAATATAATCCTCAGTAGAATGGGGTGGTTGAGCACAAGAACAGGGCCATAGTTGGAGAACCAAAACCATGTTGCATGACAAGAGGTTGCCTAAGTTTCTTTGGGCAAAGGCATGCAATACAATAGTTTTCTTGTAAAACTGGAGCCCACACAGAGTGTTGGGGCGAGTTACACCAGAAGAGGCGTTTACAGGAAAGAAAACAAATGTGTCTCATCTCCGCATATTTGGTAGCCTTGTATATTAATGTACTAGAGGAGAAGAAGAAGTTGGAGCCCACAACAAAGAAGGGCATCTTCGTGGGTTACAAAAAGACATCCAAGGCATACAGGGTGTATATTCTAGCACAAAGGAAGATAATCATCAGGAGAGATGTGAAGTTTGAGGAGGATAGTACCTTGAAAAGGTCCTTAGAGCATGAGTAGACTACAATGCAGGTGGAGCAATAGGCTCAACTAATACCACAAACCACAATGGTGCATGGGCACGATGAGGATGAAACGAACATGCAGATGGAAGAGTGAGTGGAGCTCACTCAGGAAGCAACTCCGAGTATAGGGAGAAGGAGAGTGATATGGGAAGATCTATTGATTCAGGAGGCACAAGAGCAAGTTGGTGCTCCAAGTACTTCGATTCGACAAAGCAAACAACCACAGAGGTACACATGATACATGACACTTATGACCGAGTTGAAAGATGTTGAGCCTTCAAGATAACCACTTAGCAGGTGTGGAGAACAATGTTTGGAAGGTGGTGCCGAGGCCAGAGGGCGAATCTATGGTAGGCTCTTGTTGAGTCTACAAGATCAATCATGGAGCTGATGGGAATATTGAGAAGTATAAGGAAATATTTGTGGCCAAGGGATTCTCACATATAGAGGGAGTTGACTATGATGAGGCCTTTGCCCCAGTTTCCAGATATTCGTTTGTTAGGGTGGTTGCAGCTATTGCGGCATAGCTGGGATGGAAAATCAACCATATGGATGTGAAGACAACCTTCCTCAATGGGGTTGTTGAGGAGGAGATTTACATTGAGCAGCGAGAGGATTTGAGACCTACAACAGAGACACACACATGTGCATACTTAAGAAAGCCTTATATGGGTTCAAGCAAGCTCTACAGGCATGATATGTTCAGATAGACAATTACCTTCAGGGATTGGGCATAGACCCAAACCTCTACTACATTGTTGTTGGAGGTGAGTCGCTTATTCTGGTGTTATATGTGGACAACCTGATTTTGACAAGTGTAGTCAAGCTCATCTAGGAGTGCAATAGAGATCTTGTAAGCAAGTTTGAGATGTAGGATATGGGGTTGATGCACTATTTCCTTGGGCTGGAGGTTTGGCAGGGTGATGGAGAGATCTTCGTGGGACAAGGCAAGAACACCCTGCAGATTCTGAGGATATTTCACATGCAAGATTGCAGGTCCATGACCATGCCTCTAGTCACAAATTGGAGGAAGGTGGATACATCCAGATCAGAGCGAGTAGATCCCACACTTTACTGGAAAATTATTGGGTCGCTGATGTATTATTGGTGAACACATGGCCAAACATATGTTTTTTAGTCAACTCTTTGAGCTAGTTTTTGGTTGATCCTACTAGAGCACATTGGGTTGCTGTTGAGCATGTGTTGAGATATCTCAGGGGGATAATAAAGCATGGATTGTGGTATAAACAAGTTGATGAGTTGAAGTTTGAGGGATTCACTGATGCAGATGGGGCTGAGAGCTCCATAGATAGGAAGGGCACATCAAGATGCACGTAAGTGTTGGATCAATAGTTGTTTCTTGGTTGAACAAGAAGCAGAGATCAATCGCATTGAGTTTAGCCGCAGCTGAGTACATGACTACCAATTTGGCGAGCTGCGAAGCTATTTGGTTGAGGAAGCTTCTCATGGGCTTGCTCAAGTCAGAGTTGGAGCCTATAATGATACACTGCGACAATTAGAGTTGCATCAAGCTCTTTGAAAATCTAGCATTTCATGATCGCTCTAAGCACATCGACATACATTATCACCGCATCAGAGATATTGTTTAGAGAGGTATAGTTTCACTCCAATACGTACAAACAAAGGAACAAGCAACATGCATTCTAAGAGAGAATTTGGTTGTACTATAGAACACCTTCCTCTCTAAGAGGGAGTGTTGATTGGAGTAGAGAAGTGTTCTGCTTGTCGAAGTGCTAAGACTAGAAAAAGAACACAAAGGATTGCCACTTTAGGAAAATATTAATTTATTTAATTATTTAAGTGCAAAATTTTGGAGGTAGAAATTCAATTTCCAAATCTAGGGTGGAGGAAAATTTAATTTCCTTAATAGCAATAGCAACAGGCAATAGGATTGTCGGAAAGGGTTTCCGGTGAGCATATCAGTTGATTTGCAGGGCATATCTAGCATAGGAAATTCGCGGCAAGGGTTTTGTAGTTGCAAATCAATGCAGGGCAGGAAGAGAAAAGCACACAAAGGGAATTTCCAGAAAAACTCTTAGAGGGTTTCTAGTTTTCCAGTAGGAGGAAAGGAGGTCGTAATTTCCAGTAACAAAAGGTGGTAACAGACTTGCCAATCTAGCTAGTGTGAATTTCAAGGTCAACAATGTGTGTTAGTACTAGAGAAGGACATCTAGAGGTAGAGCAAGTTGCCTAGAAGAGTATTAGGAAGTGTGAGTTATGGGAAGTACACTAGAGGCAAGTGCGAATTATCCAGGAAGAAGATTTGTGCATTTCCAGTGAGGTAGGTTGTGTTAGCTTTCTGAAAGGAGAAGGAGATCTCTCATTTTGTTTCTCCATTTTTTTGAGTTTTCACAGAGATGGCCACAAGAAATCTCAAAAACTAGGACATATTGGATGGAGCCTCCAATTTTGGCGTTTGGAAGGACAGGATGCAATTCCTTCTTGACGAGCATGGCTTGAAGGAATATGTGACAACAATGATAATTGAGCCGATAGATCCACAACAATTAGCAACCTTCAAGGAGTGGCCAAAGCAAAGAGAATGGTACTAGATGAAGTTCAGGATCATATCGTTTTTCATATTGGAGACAAAAATACAGCAAAGGGCATGTGGGATGTCGTCGTGAAGTTGTACCAAGATCTGTTTGAGAATCGAAAACAATTCTCAAAGAGAAGCTGAGGACAACTAAGATGCAGAGGGGTGAGAACATTACATCTTATTTCACTAGGATTTAGATGGTCAGAGATGAACTTGTAGCGGTTAGAGAGAAACGAAGATAGTGAGCTAGTCCATACAACACTCAAGGGGTTTACCAAGGAGTGGCAAACATTTTTTCAAGTAATTTCTGGGCGATGTTACCCACCACTTTGTGGGTGATATCCATGGGAGCAATTGTTTCTCCCAGAGGGTCCTCAACTGGTAGTCAACAGCCCCTTGTAGTGACCAGATAGCTCAATGTGCCATTTTCTTTGCCATCTGAGCCAGCCATATGGTCCCTCACCCATATGTTATAATCGTATGTTTGAAGGTGGGCCTTCCAACCCCGAGTGTATGGATTTTCATTATGTAGTTGGGTAATTTTGTTTACTTATTAGGGACACCTTTGGGCATGGATTGGTGGGGAGATTCGGCTAAAAGAGTGGGCTAGGTATGTATTCTTGTCTCCTTTTCCCAATTTGATGGTTAACCTTGTATCCTACTCCCTTGGGATCTCCTTTACTGGCTACTAGCTTTAGGGATGACACTACATGGGAAAACCCAATTTTGGTTGCATGGTCCCGCTTCCAAACATCATATGCATTACTCCCATCTGCTCATTACAACCCCATTCACCACTTTTTCCAATATGGGTCCACAAGTAGTTCAATTCCCTCTCCCCTTGTCCACACCTTGGGTCGAGCCTGGAACGATGCCCTAAAGGTTGATGCAGGTAAAATAAAATGAAAAAACATAATTTGACCACTCTCAACATGAAATGTACTATAAAATGAAAAATATGGTCGGGACATATAGATTTAGCACGTGGGCAAAAGCCAAACATGAGCCCTACCCCTTATCTATGGCCATCACCCTAATTCTTATGGGCCCTATATGAGCCCCCTCTATCATTAAGGAACCCATGATTGTCCCAACCACTGGTGGGCGATGCACTGCCTCGCCTTAAAGGGGTATTCAATGTTATACCCTACACATCATGCTCTCATTCCCTAGAGCCTTGAGCAGTTATGAAGAAAAATCAATCAAAGGAAAAAGGCTTATGAAGAAGGGTGGAAAAAACAAAGTTCAGGGTAACTTATGTACCACAATTTCTCCCTCCTATACTCATATACCCATGTGTGGGCTTCCCATATTATAGCTACCCTTGTACTGTAGCGTGTGGCTTGGAGCCTTCCCCTAATCCCCATTCCAGTCCACCATTATAACACATGCCACCTACCACTTGATGGATGTACCATGGATATGTCACCTCCTTTAAAGGTTGAAAAGACCTAATAGAATCCTTGGTTAACCCTTTTATAAGCTTGGAGAAACATGTACATGCCAAAGGCCACTATGGAAGGGCATGCCATTATGGAGTGCCCACTTATTTTCCATGATTTGTAAGTTCTTTTACTCAATTTCTCTAATGATTTGTTGTACTGGAAGGCGAGGAGACGCATTGAATATTATGCAAGATAGCATATGGGTCTCCACTTGGGGTTTGGCCTCCCTATATGGGGTCCAAGCCCTACAGAGGGTCACATTGGCACTTGTAGGGTGAGCATTGATCTAAAATCTCGATCGAAATTGATACTAGTTTATTAACTTTTTAAAAATGTTTTCATGTATTTAAGATCACCGTTAAAAAGAGCTCAACTTAAAATACATAGGCAACTTGAAAGGAAATTGCAGCAAATAAACATTAACAACAAAACCACACAAGAGACAATGACACCAACACGTTGATAATGGAGTTCGGCTATCTTCAAGCCTATGTCTCTGAGCCCAATCTTCAGTGGGGAGGCCTCTTTATTAAAATGCTCAAAATGCCTATACATCAAAATCTAAGTTCCAACTCTTCAAAATAATGTCACCAGTGCGTTCAGAAGGCCTCAAAACCCCTATTTCGACTCTTTTCGTGCTCAAAACGGTCTCCAAATGGCCACAATTAGCCAAAAACACTCTCTGCTGCAACTCAAAAGGAAATGACACTGTAAATCTCACAACAAATCAAACTGTGGTTCAATGGTTGAGCGCCTAAGTTATAAAGCCCCAGGTCGAGGGTTCGATCCACAACTTGTGTGCTTTGTTTTGATATTTCGGAGGTTGGTTTTACATAGTCAACGGACCTGCCACCCCACACCATACCCAATACAACGAATATATCATGTTTATGGCCCTTGTCCTTAACATTGGCGGTTGTCAAATATGACGAAGTTTGGTATGGCGGGGCCGCTAATCTTGGCAAGCTCTGCCATTTTTTTGTTTAATAATAAACATTATACCATTTAAATATATGTGGCACCATATAATTATCAAGAGGCAATTGTGTGGTATGACGGTGAGGCATGTAGTTTGTCGACAATAGGTCAGGGGATCAAATCCCTCCAAGTTTGGTTCTCGATCCATAATTTTAGCCAATAGGATAAGCCTATATAACCTTCACGAATTGGGCCACGTGGCACCAATTCATTGGTCCTCGTGCTACCACTCTCATAGTGAACTTATCGAGTTCTAGAAGTGCCACTTGTCAACCAGAACTGTGATTCTGAAACCTTGACTGCTGGAACCACGAGTTGACCATTGACTGTCGGAATCTTGAACGTTGATTTTGACTTTGACTTGTTGACCTTTGACCTTTTTCCCTGCTTGGAGTGATATGGTGATTTGGCCTTTGCACAAATTTCTTCTTTTAACTGTTGTCCTAATTCCTTGAAATCATCACCCTTCATAATTTGACTTTTCAATATTGCATGAGTGAAGGAGTGAGCTGCAATTAACTAGTTGAAGGCGACTGAGAATGCTGACCCATCCTTAGCTTATAAAACCTCATCTCTCATGCATTGACAACAAATTTCCAACTATAATATGCTTAAGAGAAGAGGTTAAGAATATTGCATATCTGTACCTACCTAATGGTTGTTGGAGAGACTTGCATGTTGCTGCTGAGTTGATGTTGATGTGCAGGTGTTAGATGGTGATGTTGATGATCCTGATGCTGCTGCTAAGCTCTGGAGGAGCTTCTTTGACCTCTGGATCTCCATGTTGAAGCTGACTGCAAATCTTTGGCTACTTCATCATCATATCCCCTCAAATTTTCAAAGAAACCCATCCAATTGTGCCTTGTGAATATCTCTAGTACAGGAGGGTGCTGATGAATCCTCACTGTGTTGATGGGTTCCCCCTGTCATTTTTCTCTGATGGATGGAGGTTTGTATAGGTCTGATACCAAATTTAAAAATTATGTGTATACAATTCCCTTATGCTGCAATCACTTTCAACAAACTAGAAGGTTTTTTTTTTTTTTTTAATGTTCCTTTCACTTGGAAAAAAGTGGGGAAATGTAGAGCCTACCTCCTTAACACTACTTGATGAAACCAACTTCTATTTTTCCCTTTTAAAATTGCTCACTGTCAATCCTGTAGGTGTTGTTTTGTATCCTATAGGATCTCAGGGAATCTTGTAGGTTTACAAGACAACCTTTTGTTTTGTCCGTATCTCCCAAACAATAGAATGGATTGACCTGAAAATTTTTGAGCATGTTTCAATCATCATTATGCACCTCCTCATAATAAAAAAAATTGGTCAATGGATGCACGGATCTCGGGAAAAACTAAAAATGGTTGAAGGTGATTGAGACCAATTTCTTGGAAATCGTGCACTGGAATTTGCTGAAATTGTTTAGGCATGTTACCATCATCCATATGCATCTCCCCATGAAACAAATTTTTAAATGGATGCATGGATATCAAGAAAATGCAAAAATGGTTGTAGGTGATGGAGGTTGATTTCTCGAAAACTGTGCACTAGAATTTGCTAAGTCAAGTAGAGGAAGGATTAGTTTGCTTAATTTGCTAAGTAAGATTATGAGTTTGAAGAAGCTATACTTAAACAATACTAATTTTCAAGGATCAATTAGTCAATTTCTAGAAAAAATCCACAATCCTTAGGAATTACATTAGTTCAAGAGAGGGTTATGTTAACTCCTAGAATGAGACTCAAGTGAAATTATTTAGAAGCAAAAGATCTATCACCTCTTAGTATCCTCCCACTTTGGGTTGATCCATGCCAACATTCACAGGAGAACCCAAAACCATCGTATGGCTTATGGATTGAATCAATGAGTGCGAATTAGGTTAATAAGTAGGTAAAACACAAAGGAAACTGAGTCGTAGGTGAAACTATTTACAATCAAAATATTTATCACCTCTTAAGATCCTTTGAATTTGTGTTGGTCCATACCAAAACTTAAGGGATAACCCTAAAACTAGTATATGACCTATGGATTGAATTACCAAGCATGAATCAAATCAATAATTAGGTAAAACACTAAAAATAAAATGTTAACAACATTGGGAAAGATTCAAAAACTAGTGTCTACCAATGCATCATGGATTCAAATATGAGGTAAAGAAAATGTTCATTTGAAGGTAGAAAATTCTAGTGAGTCATCCATGTTATATAAATAACAGGTCAAAATATTTTGAACCCTATAATGAATTCCTAGACACAATCCTACCTTGATTGTATAGACCTAATTAAATCTTTGCGGTGAAGGATAATTGCTCATATTCATACTAATATTAGAGAAACTAGGGGAGGAAGCCCACATAATATCATGAAATTAACCTAAATAGACTAAACAAGAGAGCTATAAGTATTCATTAATGGAGAAAAATACATGAGAAATATTAAAATTTGTAAAACAATTCTAGCCCATTTGATAATCATAAGTATATCAAATTTCAAATCTCTAAATACGAATATTGAATCCTCCAATATCCAACGCCTTTACAATCTTTCATCATTGTTTAAATTAAATTCTCCTCGAACTAGTGCATGATTGTATGCAACTCACCTTGAAGTGGGAGATATGATTGATATGTCATGTCATATATAGCAATCATTGAATACTAATGGATAGGAATTAACTTGAAATGGATTCCATGCATTCACCCCCTAGGTGGTGAGACTTATTTGAGCATAAATCAACTAAAAATATGCATAAACCAAGTTGCTACTACATTTGATTCCTTCTATATGATGAAAAATAAACCAACCAAGTAAACCTTCAAAATATGGTCACACTTTTCTTAACATTGTTGTAAATTTTCATAGGTGAAAAATAACTCCCATAACCATTTAATATGCATCCCAAATCAAAGGTTGAAAAGAGACTTAAAAAAAACTTTTCCTATGCAATCACATCCAAGATTAACTTATTGATGATGCAAAAACAAATTACAAAGGACATAAATATATCATTGTCTCTCTCAAATTTTCATGTTAATAATAAGCTATAAAATTCTTGGAACATACACAAAGTGTAGCACTTTCCATACCTAAACTAATCACATCCCATTTATTCAAACCACTTTTTATAAGTAACACATTTCCTCAATTTTGACTTTGTTAAAATTACAGGCCCTTCACTAGGGAGCAATACCATACCAAGTGCATTCATATTGGGGGATATATATTGAGGAGAAGATGACACAATATATTGAGCATATAATAGGGGGTAACAGGTTTTTATATTGGCAAGTATAAAAAAATGGAGCTCAAAGTTAATAAAAAAATATAAAGGGGTATAAAAAATGTTAATGAAAAAATCCATACCTACAATATTTATCGAAATTAGGGTTTTTTTTTTAAATTAGGAAAGTGTAATGGGTTCATACTAGTAGGGAGTTAAATAATATGACTTTTAGAGATATTTTCCAATATGTAGTCAAATTAAAGGTATTGTTTAGTATGCCATGAATATGTCCAAGATTTATTGAGTGAAGTCCGTTGGTTAAAATAAGAGAATCATCTCTTGAAACATGTAAATTAATTTGTTACTTAAAAAATCAAATCCATATCGCATGACTCATAAATTAAAATCAAATGGAAAATAATAGAAATTATACTGATTTTTTTCTATTAAATACAATTTTAGATATGTTTTTTACATGATAACATCCCTTGTAAATTTCATTTGAATTATGAATATATGTATTATCTTGAAAATCAAGAAAACACATGACAAAATGAACATATATAAAATCTCGTCCATTCATTCTTTTTCCATTTTCATGATTTTTTTAAACATATTTTTTCAAATTATTATTATAATAATAATTAATAATCAAATAAAATATTTATATTTTAAATAAAACATTAAATATAAATAATAAATTTTGATTTACATTATAAAACAATAAATAATTAAATAATAGAGGAAAGATAGTGCATGCTTTTTTTGAGTTTTTCATTATTTTAAATAATAGAGGAAAGATAGTGCATGTTTTTTTTTAGTTTTTCATTATTATATTTTCTTTTACATTATTGATCTAAAATAGAGGTTTAATATTTTACAACCATTTGAGTTTTTTTAAAATTCAGATACTTTCTTAAACACAATATAATGGGATCAAATTTAAGAGAGAGGGGGGGAGAGAAGGGGGAGTAGAAGTGACACATTCGAGGGTGGAGAGAGAGAAAGAGAGTTATGGGGGGAAGAGAGAGAAAGAGAGAAAGAGAAGAAGGAAGAGAGAGAGGAGGGGCGAGAGAGAGAAGGAGAGAGGAGGGGCGAGAGAGAGAATGGGGGGAGAGAGAGAGAAGGGGAGAGGGAGAGAGCCATATGGAGATGGATGGGGAGAGAGTGGGAGCAAAGAACAAAGACATAGAGAATAAAGGTGGAGAGAGAGGGAGTGACAACGGAGAGATGGAGAGAGAGTGAGGGAGAGAGGAGAGGAAGGGAGAGAGAGAGATGAGAGGGAGAGAAGGAGATAAGGAGGTAGGTAGTGATAGAGTTGGAGGGAAGAGAGAGGGAGAGAGTAATGGGGGAAAAAGACAGAGGGAGGTGGGAGAGAAAGGGAGAGAGAGAGGACTCAAGAGAGAGAAGGGGAGAGACAGGGAGAGATAGAGTTGGAGGGAGAGAAAGGGAGGAAAGAAGAAAGACAGAGGGAGAAAGGTGGAGAGAGAGGGAGTAACAACAGAGAGATGGGGAGAGAGTGAGGGAGAGAGGAGGGAGAGAGTGAGGGAGAGAGGAGAGCAAGAGGGAAGAGAGAGAGGGAGAGAAGAGGAAGAGAGAGAGAGGGAGAGGAAGAGGGAGATAGATAGTTATGGAGAGAGAGTACACATATTTGGGGGTGAGATACATAAAGAGAATAAGAAAGATACACATAGATACAAATATAGATATATATAGTATTATATAATCACCCTAGATCCATCTTAACCTCGGATCTATCAAGTGTGGAGGGGATCAAATATCTCGATTTGGAAACATTTTCTCAAGTTTCATACTCACAAAAAAAGTTTGCACCTTCAGAGATTTGATCCCGCTCGGCCCCATAAATTTGATCCCTCTTAACCCTTGATAGATCCAGGGTTAAGATAAATCTAGATTAATTAATAAAATAATCTTTAATTATATCATAAATCTTGTAAAATTAATAAATTATATTCTTTTATAATTTTTTCAATCATATATATTTTATAAAATTTTTTATGGTTTTAATTTATATTCATTATTATAATTTTTTTCCAAACTCGTAAATAATTAAACCTAATAATACCCACAATAAAATCTGATTGATTCATAAACAATTTTGAATTTTGTGACGGGTTATTGCTTTGCATGCCGTTTTTCTCCAAAAAGAAAAGTCAAGGATTTATCTCTTTTTCATATTACTTAGTCTGAGATTCTTTATTTTTATGCATTTGGGATACACGAATATTTTAATTTTCTAGTTGGCCGTTCAAACTGATCTCTCGTCCCCTCTAGACAAAGTCAAGGTCTGTTGTGGCTCGGTGAATCTCTTGTTTGAAGGTTTGCTGCAGCTCGAAATTGTTTATATTCTGGAAGATTCTTCGGAATACTAACGTTACTAATCACTTTCCTTTTTCCAGATATTTGTTTTGTTTCAGAAGAAAAAGCAGCGTGGTTCTCTTTAAACGGTGTTTGGTTCTCTTCGCCATCCTGACCATTATCTCTCGTAATTAACCAAAGTACAGCCAAGCGTTTAACAAAGTATTCCCTGCCCTGCTTGATGCCAACCATCGATGTTGATTCCGGTTAATGATAATGATTTTCATTTTCATATAATGATGATGCGAAGTGGGTAATCCCTATCATTGTCACAATAATAATAATGACACGATGAGGAGGATCAGGAGACAGTTGTCCATCACCATCCCTCACATTGAAACAACAAAGCCAGGTTAAATTCATTCCATTTGGCATCTGGAGTAGTTTAAAAGAGCATTTTAGTTTTAAAAAAAATCACCCATCCTAAAAAAGCAGGCCGCTCCGAACGGTCATTTATTCAGAAAAGCAGACAGCTCCGAACCGTCATTTATTCAGAAAAGCAGTCAGCTCCATGTATAAAAGGAAGACACTACTTGGTTTTGATCGTTCTATCGCAATTTTTGTATTTTGTTCACACCGGTCTTGGATTGACTTATGCTTCTCCCAGCTGTATTTATTTGTTTTCATGTCTTTTTCTGGTATTGCTCCGTTTCCATTTGTCTTCATGTTTGTTTCTCCGTTTCTATTTGTTTTCATGCTTGTTTCTTCTATTGCTTAGTTTCTTTTTCGCTTGCTTAGATTGTATATTTCTGTGTTTTCTTTGGTGGATAGACTCTGTATTTCTATGTTTCTTTTCTGGGTGCACCCTATTTCGTTTTTCAATTTTATCTTCTTGATTTCATATCAAGATCATTGCATGGCTAGAAAAGAACCTATGACAGGCTGGAGTGCATAAAAATGAAGAGGTAACTGAAATTGGAGCTCAATCCTTCAACATAATCCAAATTTTGGTCAGGTAATATTTTCGTTTAATTTTATTTTGACATCTTAATTGAAGTTCTTAATTAATTTTATATTTTAACATAGATCCACATATTTCACAATCCTTTTAGAATTCGGTGGAGCTAGTTTGAAATTCAATTATCAGTGAAATCAGTGAAATATTGTTTGTTTGTTGTGATGATGTTGAATCTCTATTTTTGGCTTAGGATAGTAGGATAGGGTTTATGATAGATTTATTTTAAATTTTTGTCAACCTCGTGTTATTAGGATTAAGATTAGGTTGAATATGTTTCAGGATGTCAATTTCATTCTGGATTCATAATTATAAATAATTAGGTTTTGGAATTCATTGTTATTTTCTATGGAATTTGGATTCATGATTTATCATGCTTTTAAGTGTTTCTGTACCAGGCAGTTATTTTCGTACAAGATGTGATGTAATGGATATACTCTTGCAGAAGGTGGGGTACTTTTTATTTGGGTACATGTCTTTAGGACATCAAAAGACGTGTTGCTCTTGCGGAAGGTGGGGTACTTTTTATTTGGGTACATGTCTTCAGGACATCAATTTTATTTTTGGATTCATAATTATAAATAGCTGGGTTTCTATGGAATTTGTATTCATGATTTCTCATGATTAGGTTTGTGTGCCTGGGAGTTACTTTTGTAGCAGATGCGATGCAATGGATATGACGGATGTATTGTTGTTGCAGAAGGTGGGGTACTTCATATTCAGGTACATGTTTTCCTCTTCCCCTGTTCACATTCGGGAAATTTTTTTTTTCTCCAATTTTTATTTTGTAATTCGAAGCTATAGACTATTAGCGATTAACAGGCAAGGAAATGTCCAATATGATTGAGAATACATTAAATCAATGTTATTAAATATTACGCCCAACCCATTTAATTAGTTTTATTGTATGTTTGATGAGATATGATTTTCTGGAAGTAGTCTGTCAAGATATTATATATTTTATGAGATATGATTTCCTGAAGTAGCCTGTCAAGATATTATATATTTTATGAGATATGATTTCCTGAAGTAGCCTGTCAAGATCATTCAACTTTAATTTGGGTTGGGTTTGCTTCAATGTCTACTCTCACATTCACATTTAAATCATTGTTATATGTTCATTTCTCTCTTAAAATATAGAGAATTACTCCCACCTCATATTTAAATGGCGTCCATATCATTTTTTGGGTTGGGTTTGCTTCAATGTCTACTCTCACATTCACATTTAAATCATTGTTATATGTTCATTTCTCTCTTAAAATATAGAGAATTACTCCCACCTCATATTTAAATGGCGTCCATATCATTTTTTGGGGTTTCAAATATAGAGAACTATCTTATTCTACCAGACAAAACCATATAAAATTTAAACGGATTCATTAGGCCCGGAGAGGAATTTGAAGGCGTGGTCTTTGGCTGCCAAAGCACATAAAAACATCCCTTACTATCTATGTGTCTGGCACGCTCGGTGGAACGTAGTAGGATCGATCATGTGACCAAGTCGATCAAATTTTTAAATATAAAGAATTGAATTAATTGAAGTAATATAGGGAAAAAATATTTAAATATAAAGAATTGAATTAATTGAAGTAATATAGGGAATAGTATAATTGTATTTGAGATAATTATATTTCTTTATTTTATTATCGTTGCTTATGATTGCTATTTTTATATCTTTGTTTCTTTAATTTTAATTTAAATATATCTGTGTTTCTTTACTTTTAATTTTGAATTGTTATTCTTAGCGAAATAATTAATTTACTTTTAATTTAAATATATCTGTGTTTCTTTACTTTTAATTTTGAATTGTTATTCTTAGCGAAATAATTAATATAACTCTTTGGACTTATCTTATTTATTAAAAATAAAATTATAATATATAATTGATATTATAATTATAATTATTTTATATAATCAATATTTATATTTATATACTTTTTAATAATTTAGTAATATTTATATAATCAAAATAAAATAAAAACTATATTGATATATTTTTTAATACTAGTAATAACAAACATTTTATTACATCTATTATATAGCTAATATTTTTACACTTTTTATATATTAAATGTCATATTTATTTAATAAAATTATAATATATAATTAATATTACAATTATAATTACCCTTTTTATATATTAAATGTCATATTTATTTAAAATAAAATTATAATATATAATTAATATTATAATTATAATTATTTTATGATGATGATGATGGTTAACGTCCGCTGAGACCAAATAATGGTCTATCGGACCTAAAGAAACAAATTATCTATTTTGATTTAAGATTTTATTCCTATGCTCAAAAAGCTTGGAGAGAAGCCTCCCGAGCTCACTATAATTTTGACATTGTGAAAGGCTAGGAAGGCCAGTATTGTAACAAAGATTGTGAAACTGAGATCTAGTGTGGTTATATGCGGGGCACTCTAAGAGGAAGTGGTTTTCATCCTCGATGTTCCTATTCTTACATATATGGCAGATCCTTTCCGTCCATGGCATTTTAGGAACTGCCCAACGACCTGTTTCACTATGGAGCTTATGAGAATTCGTTCTAATATTTGCTATATTAATTTTCTTCTTTGAGCTAGTTAAAATAGAGAGATACTTTTGATCTTCTAGGGTGGGGTTGATGACCTTCTTATAATAGCCGCTAAGTCTTTCTCACACCACATTTTTTCTTTGAACTTAGAAGTAACAATATCTTTAATGTTATTTATGTTTTGCAATGCATCATTTTCATTGATCTCCCAATAGTTTAACCAGGCCCTTGTGTCTTTATGCCACCCTCGATTGAGCCTTAGGTGGTTTTGGCTAGAATCTAAAGCTAGCTTAGGAAGTCTATGATCGTTTATGTTACTGATTTTGTGCTTGTACAACAGAAACCTAAGCATAGCTAGGCTCTCGATAGGGGAAAGACCTGCTTCTATAAGGAGAATAGGATAGGGTGTATTACTTTTAATTTTCAGGTTATAAGTTATAAAACACTTCTGGATTTGCTCAATCTTTCTCCATGATTCTCTGGAGATGCTGCAACCCCAAACCTCACAGCCATATAAGATAACAGGAGTGACTAAAGTTTCAAAGAGGAACTTCTTTTTATCCCACATTACAAGGTTTGCAATTTTACAATTATTTTCAAGACCATAGTAAGCTTTCCACCCCCCATTAATCTTTTTCTCAATGCTATGGTTCCAGTTGAGCTTGTGATGAATATCAATTCCTAGGTACTTGTAAGAATACACTTCCTCCAAGTTATTATTGTCATACATAAAATTAGCGTAAGTGACCTTCTTGGATTTGATAATCATAACTTTTGTTTTGTCAGTGTTAACAGTCATACCCATGGTAGAGCAGAAATCCTTAAGAAGGCTGAGTTGCTTATTAAGATCAAATGGGTACCTTGCCAATATAAATTTTAAATAAAACTATAATATATAATTAATATTAATATTATAATTATTTTATATAATCAATATAAAATAAAATTTATATTGATATATTTTTAATAATTTAGTAATAACAAACATTTTATTATAATATAGCTAATAATTTTCTATATATATTAAATGTCCGTTATATTAAATGTCAAAATAGGTGAATGGATATTTTTCTAAAAATTGTATGGTGTAATGCCATATAAGGGACTTTTTAATAAGGATATTTATAAACATAGTTCAATTTTTAAAAATTAATATTATTTTTATATAAATATTTAAGATTTTAATAGGTAAATGGCTTTTTAATAAGGATATTTTTTTATATAAATATTTAAGATTTTAATAGGTTAATGACTTTTTAATAAGGATATTTATAAAGATAGTTCAATTTTTAGAAATTAATATTATTTTTTATATAAATATTTAAGATTTTAATAGGTAAATGGATCTTTTTCTATAATAAGGATAGGTATAGGTATATTTATAAACATATTTCAATTTTTAGAAATTAATATTATTTTTTATATAAATATTTAAGATTTCAATAGGTAAATGGATCTTTTTCTATAATAAGGATATATATAAACATAGTTCAATTTTTAAAAATTAATATTATTTATATATATTAATATTATTTTTATATAAACATTTAAGATTTCAATATATTTTTTATTTTAATCGAATTTTATAATTTGTAAAATTTATCAAATATAATTTATATACATACTCTAAAATATATTTATATACTCTAAAATATATTTATAAGAAATTCATAAAATTTATCAAATATAATTTATATATCTTCACTTTAAAATTTATATAAATTTATCAAATATAATTTATATATCTTCACTTTAAAATTTATATTTATAAATATAATTTATGAGGGTGGTAGTTATATACATACTCTAAAATATATTTATAAGAATTCGTAAAATTTATCAAATATAATTTATATATCTTCACTTTAAAATTTATATTTATAAATATAATTTATGATGGTAGTAGTTAATGTTCGTTGAAACCAAATATTGGTTTATCAGACCTAAAGAAACAAATTATTTATTTTGATTTAAGATTTTATTCCTATCTTCAAAAAGCTTGGAGAGAAATTTCATGAGCTCACTATAATTTTGACATTGTAAAAGGCTAGGAAAGTCAGTGTTGTAATAAAGATTGTGAAAGTGAGATCTAATGTGGTTGTACGCGTGACACTCTAAGAGGAAGTGGTTTTCATCCTCGATGTTCATATTCTCACATATATGGCAGATCTTTTCCATCCATGGTGTTTTAGGAATTGCCCAACGACCTGTTTCACTATGAAGCTCATTTTCACTATGAAGCTATAGACTCTAAAATATATAAATTATAATTATTAAAATATTAAAAAGTTAAATAATAATAATAAAATTAATTTAAATTAATTTATTAATATAGATTATAAATAAAATATATGAAAGAAAAACTGTCTTTTAATATATACATTCACTTTAAAATTTGTTTTTTAATATATACATTCACTTTAAAATTTGTATTTATAAAACATAGTTCAATTTTTAAAAAATATATATATATATATATTTTTTTTAAGTTAAGACTAACCTAAGTACCCACGGGGGATTTGAATCAGTGACCTATCGCAAGGAGTGCCTTAACAATGCACCCATTCACCGTCAATCCAAAGCCCCGTGGGCAATTTTTAAAAAATAATATTATTTATATATATTAATATTATTTTTATATAAATATTTAAGATTTTAATATATTTTTTATTTTAATCAAATTTTATATTTTGTAAAATTTATCAAATATATTTATATACATACTCTCAAATATATAAAAATTATTAAATATAATTTATATACATTATATTTATAAAATATAATTTATATACATATTCTCAAATATATAAAAATTATTAAATATAATTTATATACATTATATTTATAAAATATAATTTATATACCGCTCTAAAATATATAAATTATAATTATTAAAATATTAAAAAAGTTAAATAATAATAATAAAATTAATCTATTAATATAAATCAAAAATAAAATATAGGAAAGAAAATATATACATTCAGTTAAACTTTAGTCACTCCTGTTATCTTATATGGCTGTGAGGTTTGGGGTTGCAGCATCTCTAGAGAATCATGGAGAAAGATTGAGCAAATCTAGAAGCGTTTTATAACTTATAACCTAAAAATTAAAAGTAATACACCCTATCCTATTCTCCTTATAGAAGCAGGTCTTTCCCCTATTGAGAGCCTAGCTATGCTTAGGTTTCTGTTGTACAAGCACAAAATCAGTAACATAAACGATCATAGACTTCCTAAGCTAGCTTTAAATTCTAGCCAAAACCACCTAAGGCTCAATCGAGGGTGGCATAAAGACACAAGGGCCTGGTTAAACTATTGGGAGATCAACGAAAATGATGCATTGCAAAACATAAATAACATTAAAGATATTGTTACTTCTAAGTTCAAAGAAAAAATGTGGTGTGAGAAAGACTTAGCGGCTAAAAGAAAATTAAGTTATTATAAGAAGGTCATCAACGCCACCCTAGAAGATCAAAAGTATCTCTCTATTTTAACTAGCTCAAAGAAGAAAATTAATATAGCAAAGATTAGAACGAATTCTCATGAGCTCCATAGTGAAACAGGTCGTTGGGCAGTTCCTAAAACGCCATGGACGGAAAGGATCTGCCATATATGTAAGAATAGGAACATCGAGGATGAAAGCCACTTCCTCTTAGAGTGCCCCGCGTATAACCACATTAGATCTCAGTTTCACAATCTTTGTTACAATACTGACCTCCCTAGCCTTTTACAATGTCAAAATTATAGTGAGCTAGGGAGGCTTCTCTCCAAGCTTTTTGAGCATAGGAATAAAATCTTAAATCAAAATAGATAATTTGTTTCTTTAGGTCCGATAGACCATTATTTGGTCTCAGTGGACGTTAACCATCATCATCATCAAAATATATAAAATGTAATTATTAAAATATTAAAAAAACTAAACAATAATAATAATAAAATTAATTTATTAATAAATAAAATATATGAAGCAAGGAAAATTATTTTATTAATAAATAAATTATATGAAGCAAGGACCGTCTTTGATAGGAGAAATAGGTTCTGATTACCATAACCTTATCAAGTAGTTGTTCTCAAAGATTTCTCCTTTGCCCCCCGAGTGTAAAGCTTCCAAAATAAATGGTAAAATGATGCCGAGCGATTCCCCCCCAAGGGATAAAGGCCCACTTTAAGACTTCGCTCACATAATCATCGCTTGCTCGACGTCAGGTTATTTATACTCACCAGGGTCACCTATTTATCGCTCGACAGCTAGCCCCCACCCAATAAGCGAAACAGAGGAATTCCTCTTACAAATCAAATCTCGGGTCCTGACGGTATGGACGGGAAATCGGAATAATAAATGGAAAATTTTAATAATTCTTTATTAATATAATATTTAGTTAATTGTGTAGTATTAATTAAATTCTTGTAATCACCTATTTATTAATAAATAAATAAATAAATAAATTATATATATATATAAAAGTTAATTTGCATAGTAAAAATATTATAAAATCACATAAATATTTATTATGTATTTAGATTCCAGATAAATGCTGAGGAATAAACATCTTTCCTAATAAAGAAAGAATACAATACACGTCATTTACCAATGGATTCCTATGTTATGAGGACAGCGATATTTTCTGATAAAAGAGAAAGCGAAAAACGGCACCGAATCAAATAAACAACACTCTTTATAGCCTGGTGGTATAGACGGAAAAATCTAAAATTATGTCCTTTGGTTGTTGGTCCCAAAGGGAATTGCCGTACATATTTTTTATGGTTTAAAATAATATTAGTTTTTAGTGAGGAAAAACAGGCACGACCAGGATGGCAGCAGTGAGGACATAGTGTATGTTGTTTGGACTGGACTTCGAAGCGTCCATCTCGCACATTGGACGGTTGAGGAGCCATCCCATGCACAGGGCAAAGCATGGGAAGAAGGGGTAAGGAACAAAATATGAAGACCGTGGCAGAAGAAGAGGAAGTTGTTATGGAAATCGCGCTGCAAATAAAAGAGTTTTTATAATTGATCCAGCTTTCGTGTATCCTGGCCATGGTCGCTCTCATATGAAGGAGGAGCAGCGGCAGCTACTTCAGACGCCGAATTTGGATGCAATTTCGGCTTTCCCTCGCCCTTCGGTGTGCCATTGTCATGTCTTTTCTACATACAGTCCTGGCCATGGACGCTTGGCTTACCTTGACCATGACCGCTCCCATATGAAGAAGGAGCAGCGGCGTTTGCCTCAGATTTTAGCTTCAATTACTTTAGAGGATGCAATTTCGGCTTTCCCTCGCTCTTCTGTGCGCCACTGTCACGTCTTTTCGACGTACAATCGGCTAAATTCGCAACAAGAAGTTCTGGTAGGTAATTTCGGCATTTTCAATGAGTAGGAGGACACTAAGGATGAATCTATTTTCTTTCACTGGAAGCATTTTTAACCTTTAGGGATAGTTTTTGAATAGAAAGGGTTAGGGATCACTTTCTTGATTGTCTTTTTGACGGCTTTTGTTAGTGCATATTCCTTTTACAAGATTTCTTCTTCCTGACCCAGGATTGACACAAGGGACCTTCAGTGTTTGTGGATTTAATGAAGAAATCCTCACCACCTTTCGTCTTAAATCTGTTTGAAAAAATCTGGATTGTCACAAGGGACCTTCAATAGAGGCCTTCAGTGTTTGTGGATTTAATGAAGAAACCCTCACCACCTTGCATCTTAAACCTGTTTGAAATAATCTGGAAAAATTACATAAATGAATTTACATTCATATTAAGTTAAAGGGTTTGTTGTTACAACAGTTTAAATTCCTTCGTCGGAAGAGAGTGAAACACAACAATAGTACTTGTGGAAAAAACGAGCGATTGAAAACAGTGAAGAGGTCCAGTAAAACAGAGGCATCTTAAACCTGGTTGAAATAATCTGGAAAAATTACATTAATGAATTTACATTCATATTAAGTTAAAGTGTTTGTTGTTACAACAGTTTAAATTCCTTCGTGGGAAGAGAGTGAAACACAGCAATAGTACTTGTGGAAACATGGAGCGACTGAAAACAATGAAGAGGCCCAGTAACCTCCCAGTAGGTGCACTGTCATTTGTAATCAAACCCTTGGACACCGTGTGTTACTTGTTACCTTGCGTTGTTGGCTCGTACAAGCCTTGCTTTATGAGATGAACGAGGAAGCGACGACTCAGGATTATCGATTTGAGGAGTATCACATCATTTCAGGCGCAATTGTCAGTAGTAATCGAGTACAGAATAAATAGGTGAATAATTTTTGGCGGTAATCTACCCAGCTTTCACATTTGTCCAGAAAATTATGGGCAGGGTTATGATAAAAATATATTCTTTATAAATAATTAATTATCACACAAATCTATAACATAGTAAACTTTCCGCATATACAGATATAGTTAAAGCATTAGAGATAAATAATTATTAATATTATTATTTAATAATTAAAAAATAATTAGACAATAAGAGTTAAAAGAAGAAATAAAAAATATATTCTATATAAACAATTAATTATCACACAAATCTATAACATAGTAACTCTACTATTAATTATCACACAAATCTATAACATAGTAACTCTACCCAACAAGGGGTGACTCTTAAAGAGACTCTTAACATAGTAAACTCTCCACAATAAAGGGTAACTCTTAAAGAGACTGTAATTATGAACCAAAATTGAATATCAATATGACAATTTATTTATTCTTCTTCTAAAATTGAATATCAATATGACAATTTATTTATTCTTCTTCTAAGATAGACACTCTTAAAGAGACTGTTATTATGAACCAAAATTGAATATCAATATGACAATTTATTAAAAAGATTGTTATCATGAACCAAAATTGAATATTAATATGACAATTTATTTATTCTTCTTCTTCTAAGATAGACTCTTAAATTGACTGTTATTATGAACCAAAATTAAATATCAATATGACAATTGATTCATTCATTCTTTTTGTTCTAAGATAGACTTAACCAAAACAAAAACAGAACATTTGATGGTAACATTCTTACCTTTAAAGATGAACATTACGTTCCTACATATCTATTTTGATATTACTCATAGATATGATACACCTACTTTGAGAATGTTTATATCATTCTGTTGAAGACTACTTTCATGATACTATCATGAAAGTTTTAGCTTATACCCATTTTATATTTATTTCTTCATTCGCTTTAAGATAGTTTTCGTAATACAGGAGGCTTTACCTCAGACTTATCTACTCTCTGTTATTTGAGTACTTAAGATAGCTTAAGTTGTTTGAAGACTACTTTCATGATAGTATCATCAAAGTTTTTAGCTTATACACCCATTTTCTATTTATTTCTTCATTTACTTTAAGATAGTGTTCTTAGCTTATACACCCATTTTCTATTTATTCCTTCATTTACTTTAAGATAGTTTTCATAATACACGAGGCTTTATCTCTTTTATTTTTTTTTATTTATTTCTTCATTTACTTTAAGATATCTTTCATAATACACTAGGCTTTACCTCGTACTTATCTTTTCTCTCTTATTTGAATAGTTAAGATGTCTTTATTAGACATTTGAGTAGTTAAGATAGCTTTATTAGACATGAGGCTTTACCCCATTCTTATCTTCCCTCTGTTATTTGAGTAGTTAAGATGGCTTTATTAGACAAAACCTCATACTTATCTTCTCTCTCTTATTTGAGTAGTTAAGAAATCTTTCTCTATTATCTGTTATTTGAGTAGTTAAGAAAGCTTTATTAGACATGAGGGGAAGTATATTTATTGCTTTTCTACGTAAAAATCAATATATGATTGAATGTGTAAATTTTGTAAAACTATAGTTCAAACAATTATCTATAATAAGCAGAATTTTGTAAAACTATGGGTCAAACAATTATCTATAATAAGCCATCTTTACTAGATTTTGTAAAACTATAGTTCAAACAATTATCTATAATAAGCCATCTTAATAGTAAAGATAGCTTTGATAATACGTGAAAGTGAGTACATAAAGATAGCTTTTGATAATACATGAAAGTAAATACATTTGTTTTTGGTTCTCTACACCCAAAAGTGTGTAGAGCTTTGTGCTGCTTGTAGCCACATGTACATAGAACTACTTTTTCAATCAGGGAAATCTGTACAAGCGCCATGCCACTTGTAGCCACATGTACATAGAACTACTTTTTCAATCTGGGAAATCGAAAATTTAGGGTGGGTTAGAGGATTTTGATTGGTACATTATTGATTAGGTGAAACCACTTGTTTGTGAATCCAGGTAGGCCATTGAACGAAGAACCTAATAAATCTTATTACTTGGTGGATTTCCTAAAACTGGGTGAGAGGGGGAGGATATTTCATTCATCACCATGTAATGCCTGATAACTACCAATTCCTTTGTACTAGCTAGCCAGTTCTCCCTCCCTCCCTCCATTACTAAGCAGTTGACTCGTATAAAAGACTAAGGGTGTGAGATATGCATAATCCAATCACTATTTATTTCATGATATCTAATGATGAATTCATTGGAAACATTTTGTTCCCACAAAAAAAAGTTAACTAAACCTAACCATATATAAGGAGGTGACATTCTTACTTGTTCTCATCGCTACCCATTTTGCTTGGCCTCATGAATGGTCTAGGACATTGGACAAGAGTCCTGTTAATGCAACTAGCTAATGTCGAATATATTTAGAAAGCATTAATTATTCAATGTTTTAAATAGGATCCTTGTGTGTTTCACACCGCGTCGTTCACTCTGACCTTAATTATGGCTTTTTCACACATGTCGCATGCGTGAACTTATTACCTTTCACAGCCTCGTAGCAGGACCCATTATTATCAATAATTTCAAGCATTCAGTAATGGTTGCAAGAGTGGTATGTATCAAGATAAGGGTTTGTGGTAGAGGTAAGAAAGATACCTAAATGCATTGTCTAAAGCCCATCCTAGGGAAGTAAGAAACCCAAGGGATAGAAAAAGGTCAATTCCAAGGATCATCATTAACATTAACAAGGGCATTCAACAGTCTGACAGATAGACAATGCATACATAGTGATTTATGTAGCAAGACCCATTATTATCAATAATTTCAAGCATTTAGTAATGGTTGCAAGAGTGGTATGTATCAAGATAAGGGTTTGTGGTAGAGGTAAGACAGATACCTAAATGCATTATCTAAAGCCCATCCTAGGGAAGTAAGAAACCCAAGGGATAGAAAAAGGTCAATTCCAAGGATCATCATTAACATTAACAAGGGCATTCAACAGTCTGACAGATAGACAATGCATACATAGTGATTTATGTTGGCAGACGAATAGCATTCGATCAAAAAAGGTCAATTCCAAGCATCATAATTAACATTAACAAGGGCATACAACAGGCTGACAGATAGACAATGCATGCACAATGGTTTATATTGACATATAAATAGTATTCGATAGATAGGCCACAAAATAAATGACAATGGTGAATAAGAACTGGAGATTCACCTGAGTAGATCCTGCACCTCTACCTATAGTCCAATTTCATATACTTTTATTTGTTCCCAACTTTTTTAATACTGGTCTTGGATCATCCCAATGAGACAAATGAAATATGAAATGCACTCAGTTTCTCACTGAAAAGTTAAGCCACAGTGGCCATAAGTGATTCATCATAGGTTTCAAATGACTTGATGAAGCCCTACCACTATAGAAAATATTGAACTTGCTCAATTTCCATTGAAAGCAAACAAATAGTGGAAATAGGGCTTGAGCCTCTAAATGAGTAATAGTGTAATTACATATAAAATAGTAGTTTCAAGCAGGGGATATAAAATAATATTTTCAAGCAGGGGAGATGGAATGGGAGGGAAGACAAATTGATAAGGTATAAGGTGGGTATGAGTTCCCAGGAACCAGGGATTTAGGCGGGTAATCGAAGGGAGCAAGCACTTCATCAATAACAGAAGCTCCTCCCATGTCCAATCTCTTTATCGTCTCCTTGGATGTATTGAGAGATCCCTCCCATCACTTAGAAGAAGAGATTCCCGCCACCTATTTCTTTCATTAAGTAGTTTGAGATGCTTCTAATGTGGTGCCTGCTACTCGTTTCTAGGGATCATAAACGATTCTCTTTTGAAAAGAGTTCTAGGGATCATAAGCGATTCTCTTATGAAAAGAGTACTTACCTAGAGCATGTGACTGGACATTGAAAGCCCAAGAACCTACTAATAAAATCCTAAAAAAAACCCACCTCTACTAGGATATGGAGCCCTTCATTAGTGCCATTTCCAGCCAATTCCAGAGGCCTTGATGAAGGAGGGAGTAGAGGCACGTGGGTTGTTCATCTTAGATCAAGGTCACATTGAGGAGTCTCTAGTCAAGTGGAGGGTGTCTTGTCAATCAACGAGCGGTAACAATCTGAGGCTCTTCAATATTGCCCATCGTTCCTTCCCTTGCCTATAGAGAGCCTTCCCAGCTAGCCAGCCTCCCCATCCATATATCTTTAGGAAATATCCCCTCGTCTCGCATCACCCTGCTCATTTCCTGTCACGCCATTAATGACACCATTAGTGGCATCATCTAAAGTGGCAGAGTTAGAAGGGAAAAAAGATAGCCTAAATATAATAGATGTGTAGCCATCGATTCATTCAAATTGATCACACAAAAGTAGATCCTCTCATTTTAGAGCCAGAATTGGTGCTAGTTTAAGATCTAATCCTATCCTATCCCTAGAGATAGTTTATTAAAAGAAAGAGACATTCCTTTTAACCCAGTGAACCTCGTTTCTCTTGATGCATCTAATTGGCATTCATATTGTAGTCATTTTTAGATCGTTGACTTCTAGCGTGTTTTCCTAGATTAGATGGCTTATTCATCTTGCTTACTTAGCAGATTGGATCGATTAAATTGGGGAATGGGATGGAGGGTTTTGGAGGGAGGGGGCGGGGTATTTGACCTCTTAACACGTTAAGAAGAGGGCTTAGTAGAGTGGGTCGATTAGATTGGGGAGTGGGATGGAGGGTTTCAGAGGGAGGGGGATGAGGTATTTGACCTATTAACACGTTAATTGTGTTAAGAAGAGGGTTTGACCGCGTGAGGGAAGAAAACAAGTTGATCATATAATGTATATGAAACGGATTAGTTCTAAATGGTCCATATGAAGTTATATATGAAGTACCAGTAGCACTGGTGTTTTTAGTTGATAAACCATATTCAGATTTTGAACTTCATTAGTAAGACATAGATCCTGATGATCTTGATGATGATGTACATGATTGAGATAGGGATTGTCAAGAGTGGGACCATTGATTGAAATGAAAAGGGGCCGCAAGAAGAGTCTCTACTTTCCTTTTCTCTAGTTGGGCGAGCGAAGTTGGGGTTCATTGTCCGCATCACCTAATGCGTTGGATCTGACATGCATGAATGAATCACGGTTAGTCATGAAATGTGCGTTAAGCATGGGTGGATATTTCCACAACATAATCCCATGATGCCACCAATCATGGGATTATACATTCACTTTCCAATCCATACAAGTGATGATCTAACAAAAGGATGTAGTGCTCACTACCCTGTTGTTGGCCATATAAAATGATGTCATAACTACAATAGGGAAGCTTAGGATTACTCTCTCTATCCAATAACCCTTTTTAGGGAATTTCATTGAATCCGTCTAACATCCATTACGACAAGGAAATGGCGAAATTAATGAATGAAATTGGAAAACAGCAAACACTGAAATTGGAAAACAACTGATTGACCATCTTACCTGCTCTCGATTTTCTTCCCACACCTCTCGATTATCTTCACACACCTCTCAATTGTTAAATTGTTAAATTCTTACTAGTGTATATTTGTAAGGGGTATTTAGCAAGATGCTTTGTAGGGTATGTTTGTGTATATTTGTAAGGGGTATTTAGCAAGATGCTTAGTAGGGTATGTTTGTAAGGCGTACTCAGCAAGATGATGGATAAGTTGGATATGTTTGTATATGGGGTACTTAGCAATATGGTGGATAAGTTGGATAAATGGATGAAACTACTCATCTTGTATCTAGTTTTAAGAGGGTCCTTCTTGAACAATAAATAAATCTATCTAAGTAAAATAAATAAATCTATCCAAGTAAGGTAAGGTAAGGGAAGGGTCTTGTTGGGGTACATTGCACTCACTAGTTCATGAGGACTTCATCGGAGCCTATAGTCTGATCATTATTAGACTCTCTTCCATATGTTATTAGGGTAAGGTAAGGGTAAGGTAAGGTAAGGGAAGGGTCTTGTTGGGGTACGTTGCACTCACTAGTTCATGAGGACCTCATCGGGGTCTATAGTCTGACCATTATTAGACTCTCTTCCATATGTTATTAAGGTAAGGTAAGGGTAAGGTAAGGTAAGGGAAGGGTCTTGTTGGGGTACATTGCACTTACTAGTTCATGAGGACCTCATCGGGGCCTATAGTCTGACCATTATTAGACTCTCTTCCATATGTTATTAAGGGAACATATGGCCACTTTTCATTCACTACTAGACATTCCCTATCATTTGGCAATTTTCTAATTTTAGGGTTTTTTATTTTTCCACCCCAAGTAAAATAAAAAACCCTAAAATTAGAAAATTGCCAAATGATAGGGAATGTCTAGTAGTGAATGAAAAGTGTTAGGATGACATGTGGCACTAATTGGAGGATTACATGGCTATATCCACTCTATAAATTCATACTACCTTTTGCATACACATTCCTAGAGTGGGTATGCTATTCCTCCCTACTTTATAGTATTTCTCTCTCCTCCTCTTGTTAGTTGATTTTTAGTTCTATTTTGGAGTTTAACTGAGTTTAACAGTTAGTATTTTGCACGTGAAGGTTATTAATTAGTTCTAACTAATTTCTAATTCCACGTACTTCCAATTCACTCCATTTTGGGGTATTTGGCTAATTTTGGGTCTCCCAGATTAATTTTGACTTATTTTGATTTTGACTTGTTTGCAAAATAAGGGAAGTGTTTTTGAGTAACTTATTTTGCTTTTGACTCCTTTGCAAAATAAGGGAAGTATTTTTGAGTTATAATGAGTACATGGACCCAAAGCTAATTTGAATTGTTTGGCCTCCTTGAGAGTCTATATGTTGTATTCATGTTCAACAATAACATATCATCATATTTTATGAGGAATTTGAATTATCTCATGGTTCATTAGTCAATTTCTCAACAATTTTATTCTCTTTTCTTTAGATAGTCTACTATTTTTTCACATTTAGCTCTTATGATTGTGCTTAAAATCTAACCAATCCTTTCTAGTCAAATCAATCTATCATCTATCATATCTAGTAGAGAGGTTTACCCACCTAGGAAGGCCAAGGACAAGTAGGATGAATCACAACTCTCCTAACAACAGAAGGCGAAGATTTTCTCTTTCTATTTCATCTCATTAATGTGAGAAAGTCAAAGTGTGGAGAGGTTTACCCACCTAGGAAGGCCAGGGCCAAGGACAAGTGGATGAATCACAACTCTCCTTCTATTTCATGTCATTAATGTGAGAAAGTCAAGTGTGGGATTTTAGTGCCTCATGTAGGGAAGGCAAGAGTGGGAATTTCCATTTTGGACATTGGAAATATTTCATTTTGTAATGGAGAGATTCAACCATCAAGAGAGGAACAAGGTATGTTAAGTGACTCACCTCTTGTGTGTGAGAAACAAGATTGGGGAATGGGATCTTTCGAGCCATTTTAACAATAATAAAATCTAATTACTGAGATGACCTAAAATAAATTGGAAGCGTATTCACCCATTTTCCATCTTCATGTACAACCTATGTTCCTTGAAACTTCTAGGAACCCGACGTTTTGGGCCGTACCCGTACCCAAAACTCCGAAACTCGATCATCATGTAATCATCTATGAGAGTTAATATAGACTTGTTTTTCCTTCTAAATTGTCACCTATGGGTAAGATAATGTGTTATTCTCTCTCTCACACACACACACATATATATATGACATTTCGGTTGAAGTTTCGGTCGACATTTCCATTTTTGGGAGGTGGCGTTTCGGAAACTCCAAAACATTTCAGCGTTTTGTACAACTTAGTGTACGACAATTATGTTATATATCTAAATAATTTAGTGTGTTATTTATATATATATGATGTTTCGACAAAGTTATGTTTCCATTTTTGGGAGGTGGCGTTTCTAAACGTTCGTGTTTCAGAAACTCCCAAACATTTCGGCGTTTTGTACACCTTAGTGTACACCAATTATGTTATATATCTAAATAATTTAGCCCTACCAACATACTGCCATTAATTTAATATCGAAAGAAGATATCTCTTAAAAATGTACCCAGCATTTTAATATCGAAAGAAGATATCCCTTAAAAATGTACCAATATAAATTTGACCATGGTACACATTAATGAAGGCATTATCCAAAAAAATGATTTGAGACTAATAAATGAGGATATCCCTTAAAATTGTACCAATATAAATTTGACCATGGTACACATTGATGAAGGCATTATCCAAAAAAATGATTTGAGATTAATAAATGAGGATATCCCTTAAAAATGTACCACCACAACTTTGACCATGGTACACATTGGTAAAAGAATCATTTCCAAAAATGATTCGAGGTTAATAAATTGTGTTACGAAGCAGAAAAGGACAATGAAAACAATGTTAATGGTAGGGTTCTCACACTACTATTCATAATTGCTTGTCCTTTGACCTATGTGCTCATTGTGCTCTTCTAAGAGCCCTTTTTATCTTCACATTAGAAAATTGTATCTTTTTGGTTTACTTGTCATAGCTTCCACGGTGTCGAGTGAGAGTTATTGGGTGATAGAGTTATCATCAATGGTAGGAAACTCCAATTACATGGCCTTCTTTGTAATTAGTTTGTTGTTCTCAAGTTGTGCAATTGTCCAAGAAGGAAATTTAATCAGAATCATCAACAATTTGTCACGAATCATCAACAATTTGTCATTGACATTTTCAATCTGATAGAGTTACTCTATCATCAACGGTAGGAAACTCCCGTTACATGGCCTTCTTTGTAATTAGTTTGTTGTTCTCAAGCTGTGCAATTGTCCAAGAAGGATATTTATCATAATTATCAACAATTTCCATGTCATTCACATTTTCAATCTGATAGATTTAAATATGATAGACTTAACATCTAATCGACAATTTCCATGTCATTCACATTTTCAATCTGATACAGTAAATCTGATAGTTAACATCTAACCGTAGGAAACTCCCAAACTCCCATTACATGGAATTCTTTGTGATTAGTTTGTTGTTCTCATTTTCGATCTGATAGAGTTAAATAAGATAGACTTAACATCAACGGTAGGAAACTCCCATTGGCATTCTTTGTAATTAGTTTGTTGTTCTCAAGTTCTATCTGATAGACTTAACATCTAACCGTAGGAAACTCCCAAACTCCCATTACATGGAATTCTTTGTAAGTAGTTTGTTGTTCTCATATTCAATCTGATAGAGTTAAATATGATAGACTTAACATCAACGGTAGGAAACTCCCATTGGCATTCTTTGTAATTAGTTCGTTGTCTCAAGTTCAATCTGATAGAGTTAAATCTGATAGACTTAACATCAACAGTAGGAAACTCCCATTACATGGCATTCTTTGTAATTAGTTTGTTGTTCTCATTTTCAATCTGATAGAGTTAAATCTGATAGACTTAACATCAACGGTAGGAAACTCACATTACATGGCATTCTTTCTAATTAGTTTGTTGATAGAGTTAAATCTGATGGACTTAACATCAACGGTAGGAAACTCACATTACATGGCATTCTTTGGAATTAGTTTGTTGTTTTCAAGTTGTGCCATTACATGGCATTCTTTGTAATTAGTTTGTTTTTTCCCATGGAAAATTCGTAATTTCATTAGTTAAAGAAATTACATTCTGTAGATGCATATGCATATTCCGATATTTCTATCAAAGAACACTGCGTCGGTAGAGGCAGTAAACAACAGCTACCCTCTCCACGCAGGGAAGTAGCCCAGACAGAGTCTGAAAGAGAGTCAAAATGATACAAAATAACAACCGAGTATATATTATCTTGATCCTCGTAGGGAGATAATATCAAAAACATGAACAGTACCAAAACTATGGCCGCATATCAAAACAAAAACAACATAGGAAATATGTACAAAATATGTTTCAGTTCCAATCTTTAATTCAAAATGTCCATAAATGGCCTGTGATAGAACTGGTGGTGTTCTCCATCAATCTGTTCAATGATCAGCCAGTTGCCTTGCTCCCGGATCGCGCCTTCTTTGGAAAGACGGTCAGCCTCTGTGTTCCGCTCCCTGTATATATGTTTACATGAAAAATGGTCAAATATGGAAATCAATCTTAAAGCCTCATCAAGAATGTGTCTCAATGTGAAAGTCCTGCAAGAAGATACTCTATTCAACCAATCACAGACAATCTTAGAGTCACCAAACAGCTGTAATGCAATGCAACCCTTCTCCAATGCAAAACGAATGATATGATAAGCTGCTGAAAGTTCTGCGAAGTTATTTGTGCCCCTTCTAAAGCCCATAGATAGGCTGTAAGAGTGCCTCCCAGATAAGTGTAGAATGGCCCCCCCACCACAGCCATCATCTTGTGCTGCCCCATCAAAGTATGCCCAGGGTCTACTGGGGTCAATCTGTTCTCGGGTGATAGAGCGGGGAGTAGGGGGAGAAGGGTCATCAGGGATGAGATCATAGTCTGCTTTGATCATGGCCACCAAACTAGACCATCTAGGGGGGATGTTATGGAAAATCAATTGATTCCGAGCTATCCAAATAGCCCAACAGAACAGCAGGGGAAGGTTTCTCAATTTATGAGGCAAGACAGATTGGTACCACATATCCCAGGCCTCAACCAGAGAGTCTGAAAACCAATCACAATTAGAGGGGACAACAGCAGACACCAGATGCCAAGCACTACGCACAATGTGGCAATGTAGGAAAATGTGGAAAGCAGACTCTCCTGCATTGTTGCAAAAGTAACACCAGTGAGGGCCATAAAAGGCTCGTTTCAGCAGGTTATCCCCCGTGGGGATCTTGTTTTTCAAAATACACCACATAAGAACTCTGGATCTAGGAGGCGCTTTAAGCTTCCAGAGGAGTTTCCACCACTGTAATATGACCAGAGGCTTACGCAGATTAGCCAGGACCAAATAACCCTCCTTGGGTGTATATCTCCCAGATTTCGCCAGGGCCCAGATAATCTTGTCCTCCCCCTTCGTGATACGGATATGTGCCTCCATAAGAGCCTGTGTAAAGTCCCTCCAGTGCTGCCTCCAATGTGGTGGGATATTAAGCTGGCCAACAGTTTTCCAAGCCTGTTGAAGGAAGGAGGAGTTATGTACGTCTGCAATATGAGCGAGGTGTGTGATATGCTACTCCTTTAAGTGTGCTAATAGAGCTGGAGGCAGTCTATGCATGTCCCCACAACCAATCCACGGATCAATCCCAATGCGCACACTGTCCCCCGAATGAATCCTCCAGGTAATGCCAGAGCGGATGGGCTCCAAAGCCTTTAGAACAACCTTCCAAATAATCGATATGCCTGTGTAGGGACCAGCCGGCCTTCGGATCCAATCCACTACTCAAGCCGGAGCAATGTATTTCGAGTAAGCAACCCTGGTCCATAAACTGTCCGAAGCCACCAATTGCCATCCAAGCTTCGCAGCCAGCGCAGATGAAAATTCATCCAGCTTCTTGAGGCCCCAACCCCCCCATTTTTTAGGGAGAGTGAGCGCATCCCAATTAACCCAAGAAAATATTCTCCCTGGCTGTTTACCTCTCCATAAGAATCTGTAGCAAATATTTTGGATCCTGGACAGAATGCCTCTAGGGATCCAGGCCAGGGACATCCAGTAAACAGGAGTCGCTTCCAGAACGCTTTTGATGAGGGTCAAACAGCCAGCACGAGAGAGAAACCTAAGGTACCATATGCTGAGCCTTTTCTCCAGCTTGGCAATGAGCCAAGTCCAATCCGCAATCTTGTACCCAATTGGTTTCAACTTGTAACCCAGATATTTCAATCCCTCTACCAGTTCCAACTGCGTGAAGTGGAATCTGTTAAGTGCATAATTAATTTCGTGCTGAGAGCATGCCATGACCATCAAAGTGGATTTTCCTTCATTAATGAGCATACCTGTGGCCTTCTGGAATAAGGAGAATATATCTCTGATCGATGTAATGTCCCCAACGCTACCATTGAGAAAAACTAGCACATCGTCCACAAACAGAAGGTGTGTAAGAGTGCAATTCTCCGTAATCTTTATACCCCTGAGTCTACCCCGCCTTTGTTCCTCCGAAATGATCCTACTGAATCCTTCCATAACTAGAAGAAAGAGCAATGGTGATAGAGGACACCCTTGCCTCAGTCCCCGAGCCGAGGTGAAGAAGGGGGTAGCACTACCGTTAACCAAAACACTGAAAGGTATGTTAGTGATGCATCCCATGATCCATTTAATGAATGAGAAAGGAAAACCAAGATGGGTAAGAAGCATCCTCAGGTATAACCAGTTAACCCTGTCAAAAGCTTTAGTTAAGTCCACCTTCATAACCATACCTTTACCTTTTTTGCAGTGTAGGGTGTGTAATACCTCCTGTGCCGTCCCTATCGCCTCATGAATTTGCCTGTCCTTCAGGAATGCAAATTGTTCAGGGAGGATATGCTTTGATAAGATAGGCTTCACACGATTAGCAATAATTTTAGCAATAATCTTGTACAAACAATTACAAAGCGAAATGGGACGAAAATCATCAAATGAAGAAGGATTATCTGTCTTCGGAATGAGGGCTATAAAAGTGGAGGTGATGGCAGCTTCCAAGCGCCCCGAGGTCCGAGACTCCTCTACGACACTGAGAAGATCCGACCCAATCACATCAAAGAAAGTTAGATAAAATTCAACAGACCAGCCATCAGGTCCAGGGCTTTTGTCTTTACTGAACCATTTCAAAGTGGCTTCCAGTTCTTCCAAGGTGACATCCCGAATCAGATCCTCCTCATCATCAAGCTCCACATATCTGGGGAAAAGCTGAGCGACTCTGATAATTTCTGCTAAATTAGTGTCTCTGGGGTCCCGGAAGGCAGATTTAAAATGAGAGTTTGCGAGTGAGGCAAGCTGAGGGAAAGTGTTAGCAGTACCTCCATGACCATCCTGCATTTGCCAAATAGTATTTATAGCTTTCCTACCATTAGCAAACTTATGATAAAATTTTGTATTTGCATCCCCTTCCCGAACCCAGATGGCTCTGCTCCTCAATCTCCATTTTTCTTCTCTATCCTTGAGTATATTTCCCCGAGTCGAGTAGAGGGTAGAGATGATGTGCTTGTGTTCTTCTGAGCTAAATAGACCACCTTGCTCCTGCTCAAAAAGCCCTAGCTCGACCTCAATCTGTCTCAGTTCTAGGTCCTCCTGTAATCTTTTATGATGAGCCCAATTTCTGGACATCTTTTTCAGCTCAGCTAGGTTATGGATAAAGCCAGCCGTAACAGAGCCCCTTTCCCCTGGAGGGTTCCTTTTCCAAAAATTGGTGACCATGCTGATGTATGATGCATCCTTAAGCCAGGTAGAACTGAATTTAAAAGGCCCTTTCGGCTTGTCTCTACCATTATCCAACTCCAGAAAAATAGGAAGGTGGTCCGAGAGACCACCCGAGCCAACCCATTGCCAGATGTTAAGCCCCAATTCCATGACCTGTTCCTTGACAAGAAATCTGTCTAGCCTTCTAGCCAGTCCATTCTCCCCCACTCTATTGTTCCTCCAAGTAGCTTGCAGCTTTGCAGCCGGGATGTCTATGAGATGGTGTTGATCCAATATGGAGGAAAAGTAGTCCGAGAGGGGATCCCTTTGTGCTTGGTGTCCCTAGGATTCTGCATGGCCAATAGAAAAATTGAGGTCCCCTCCGACAATAAGGTTCTCAGCCGAAAAAAGTTCCAGCTTCAGTAGGCGGTCCCAGAATTCAGGTCGGTTCTGGCAAGTCCCATATATGTTAACAATCCTGAAGGAGAGCCCCAGCTCCGCAGAGAGAACATCGGCTCCAATGAATCCCCGACCACCCCAGCCATTGATTTCCTCTATAGTACGGGTATTAATGCCCACAGCAAGGCCTCTAGACCGGCCATGGGCATCTAACCCAGAAAATCTCCACCTTGGCAGAATATGTTCAAGAGTTCGAGAAATGTCATTTGCAGGACCCAGGGTGTCACGCCCCCAATTCTTTTTTTGTTAAATTGGCCGGGTGTCGCACCGCCTAAGTAACCAACATCCTCCATTGTTAGCCTACTTTGCGAACTACACCTTAACATTCATCATAAACATGAATTATTATATTAATGTGCGGAAACCATTAATAATAAACATGATAGAACAACCAGGAACACATCATATGCAAGAGAATGCTTTTATTATATATATAAGAAGATTTTGTACAATGACCGGGAGCTTGGCTCGACCGGCGTTTCCCCCAAGTTGGGCGCCCACCCGTGCAAGAGCGCACGATGGTCTTGCCTCAACCCCAAAATACCACACAATATAACACAACCGAGTTCTTTTGTCGAACGAGCGAGCGCGCCCGTGCACGACCCACGCCCAACACAATCCAACCCCATTTACACACTTCGGCGAGTGAGCGCCCTTGCATGCCCACCACCCGCACCTCCAACCGCCATGCCAAGTCTAGAACCCATGCCCGGCAACCGGGCGCATCTCTTGCGCCTTGCTGCGGCTATCTCCCACTCGCACTTTTCTTTGTTGAAGACCGAAGCGATGATCGATGGTTAAAATGACAAGTCCTTCGCTATGTTTATACACTTCTTTGCGTGGAGGTCACGCCCTTGGCCGACCCCTCCACACTTCTCCAACCAACGCGTCCTCAAACGATATGCTATGCTAACATATGGTCGGCTCGCCCTTCGTTTGCCACGCTCCATGGTCGGCTTCATGACAAGCTCCCCTCGACTCGCCCATATAAACGTGAACACCAACTCGCCTATACATCATGTATTTCGCCCTTGGTTGTTCACGCGGAGTTTTTCATGCCTTAGTCGCATTTGTGGAGCGGGTGGAGCGCGCACCCGGTTGGTATCAACCGCAGGGCGTTACATCCTCCCCCACTCGAAATCATTGTCGCCCTCGACAATCCCGACTGCCTCAGAAGCTTCCTGTCATACTTCTCAATCTTCTTCTTCCATCTCCAAAGTGAGTCCTCCGATTCCCAGCTTTCTTCCTCCGGTGCATTCTTCCATCTGACAAGAAATTCCCGCCTCGTGTGGCAACCAATCCCTGTAGTTTTGAAGCTCAAAATCTTCTCCAACTCCAGTCCTGGCTTATCCACAATCCCGGCTGGTCCTCTCGGCAGTTCAGCTCTCTCCGGATGATCAGCATCAAGTGTGCATCTCTTCAAATAACTCATGTGAAAAACTGGATGCTTCATGTGCATATGGTGCGGAAGCTCCAGCTCGTAAGCAACTTCCCCCACTCTCTTCTTCACTCGAAATGGTCCCTCATACTTCCGTGTCAGTTTGCTTGCAGTCCCCTTGGCTGGCTGAAACTGCTCCCCGCTCCCCGGTAATCCTGAGAAACACCATATCTCCCACACTAAAGTGCGCATCCCATCTCCCTCGATTAGCATATTTCTTCATTCTCCTTGCAGCTTCGTGCAAGCGCAACCGTGCCAACTCCAAGGTCTCATCCCAAGCCTTCATGAACTTCTTCGCATGAGGACTCCTCAAAAAACCTCTTGTCACTACGGTATGCGGTGCAACCGGCATCTGCCCATTCACAAACTCGAATGGACTATACCCCGTCGCAAAACTCTTTTGAATATTGTAGCTAAACTGAGCAATATCCAAGAGTTAAGGCCAATTCTTCTGATCAGCCATCACATAATGTCGCAAGTAGTCCTCCAGCAATGCATTGATCCTCTCGGTCTGCCCATCTGTCTGTGGATGGTAACTCGAACTCATCAACAACTCTGTCCCGACTAACTTGAACAATGTGGTCCAAAATCTGCCTGTAAAACGCGGATCTCTATCCAACACAATGCTCAATGGCATTCCCTAATACTTCACTATGTTCTTAAAGAACAACTCCGTAGTCCGCTTGGCTCCACAAGGCATCTTTGTTGGAACAAAGATAGCATACTTGGAAAAATGATCAACCACGACCATTATCCCATTATACCCCTGAACCTGTGGCAACTGAGTGATGAAGTCCATCGAGACACTCATCCATGGTCTCTCAGGAATCGGTAAAGGCTGCAACAGTCCTCCTTGTCTCTGAGTATCCGATTTGTCCTGCTGACAAATGATGCACGTATGTACATACTCCTTTACATCCTCTCGCATCTTCTCCCAAAAGAATCCTCTCTCCAACAATGCCAAAGAACGACGCATCCCTGGGTGGCTAGCCCATGGCGAGTCGTGGCACTCCTTCAAAAGGTGCCTCCTGAGTCCAGATGACTTTGGAACATAGAGTCGGTTTCCAAAGAACAAGAACCCGTCTCGTAGAAAGAACTTTCGTGTCTTCCCCTCCTTTATCTGCTTCACTATATTTTGCGCCAAAGTATTGGTTTCAACACTTTCCTTGAGCTTATTCTGCATCTCTTCTGACATCTGAACTTGACTCCTACTCCTAGCTGCCCGATCTTCTCCTTCCTCCAATGCTGTAAGTTGTCCCTTCCTGCTAAGGGCATCTGCTATCGCATTGTGTCTTCCCGGTCTATACTCGATAGTCATGTCGAACTCTGCCAAGAAGTCCTGCCAACGAGCTTGCTTCGCAGAAAGCTTCGGTTGTGATGCAAAATAACTTGCTGCAACGTTGTCAGTCTTGACAACAAACGGCTTCCCAATCAGGTAATGCCTCCACACATGAAGACAGTGAATGATTGCAGTCATCTCCTTCTCATGGACCGGATACCTTCGTTCTCTATCCTGCAACTTCCGACTCTCGTACGCCACCAGATGCCCATCCTGCATAAGAACCCCTCCTATGGCAAAATTCGAAGCATCAGTGTGTACCTCAAATGGTCTCTCGAAGTCAGGAAACTTCAGTATCGGTGCTGTAACCATCCTCTTCTTCAAATCATCAAATGCCTCTTGACATTTGTTCGTCCAACTCCACCTCTTGTCTTTCTTCAATAGGTCTGTCAGTGCCGATGTCACCTTGGAGTACCCCTCTACAAACTTCCGTTGGTAGTTGGTCATGCCCAAGAACACCCTCATCTCATGGACATTCTTCGGTTCAACCCAGTCCTCGATCGCCTTCACTCTGCTCGGCTCCATCCGTATGTACCCTTGACCAACAATATGCCCAAGGAACGGAATCTCGGTCTGAGCGAACACACACTTAGACTTCTTCAAGAACAACTGATTTGCCCTCAGTGCCTCGAACACCATCGCCAAGTGCTTCTTATGATCCTCCATGTTGTCACTGAACACCACTATATCGTCCAAGTACACTACTATGAACGAATCCAAGTATGGCCGTAGGACATCATTCATCAAAGTGCAAAATGTAGTAGGAGCGTTACACAACCCGAATGGCATAACAAGGAACTCAAAGCTACCATACCTTGTTACTATCGCGGTCTTTTTCTCGTCTCCTTCAGCTATCCGCACCTGATAATACCCATGCCTCAAGTCCAACTTGGAAAACACTCGGGCTTTCGCAAGCTTGTCAAAGCAATCAACAGCCAATGGCAAAGGATACCTGTTCCTTACTGTCTGCTTGTTCAATGCACGGTAATCATAGCACATCCGTAGCTCATTCGAATCCTTCTTCCGCTGGAACAATATCGGAGCTCCATAAGGGGACCTTGAAGGTCTGATGAAACCTGCATCAGCTAACTCCTTTAGCTGTCGTTTCAATTCCTCCAACTCAGGTCCTGACAATCGATAAGGTGCTTTAGTCGGGGGTTGTTTTCCTGGCTCAAGCTCAATGCTATGGTCCACTGCACGCCTTGGTGGAAGCTTCTTTGGTAGCTCATCAGGCATCAAATCTGCATATTTGGTCAGCACCTCGGAAATCTCGGCTGGAATAGGCGTCCCCACTCCATCACCTTCGACATCCTTGAACATCACCGCATATGTCTCCATATCTGACTCCTTCATAGCCTTCTCCAAACTCAATGCAGAAACACGCTGCACCTTGACTTCCCTCCTTTGCCTATGAGTGGGCAAAGTCCAAGTTTGTGACTGTCCAACCAGCACCACCTCATCACAGAAGGGGACAACAATAGCCTTGTTGCCCTTCAAGAAATCCTGTCCGAGTATCATATCGAAGTCATTCATCTCCATCACTGTGAAGTCCAACTGACCCTTCCAGTCTTTTATCTGCACAGGCACTTCGTGTGCCAAACCCGCCACTTTAGCTCTAGAGTTCACTGCCTTGACTTCCACATTTGATGGGAAGATCATCAGTCCAACCTCTTTTGCTAACCGTGTCGTCATGAAGCTATGAGTGGCTCGCGTGTCCACCAGAGCTTGAATGGTCTTGCCATGCACCATCAAGTCCACGAAACCCAGACTGTTAATCCATGATTTCTCCATAACTTTTCCCTGCATATATGTCTGTTCTCTGCGTTCATCATCAAGCAACGACTTCACCACCTGTGAACCTGCTTCGATACCACCTCTCACGCCCCCAATTCTTTTTTTGTTAAATTGGTCGGGTGCGGCACCGCCTAAGTAACCAACATCCTCCATTGTTAGCTTACTTTGTGAACTACGCCTTAACATTCATCATAAACATGAATTATTATATTAATGTGCGGAAACCATTAATAACAAACATGATAGAACAACCAGGAACACATCATATGCAAGAGAATGCTTTTATTATATATATAAGAAGATTTTGTACAATGACCGGGAGCTTGGCTCGACCGGCGTTTCACCCGAGTTGGGCGCCCACCCGTGCAAGAGCGCACGGTGGTCTTGCCTCAACCCCAAAATACAACACAATATAACACAACCGAGTTCTTTTGTCGAACGGGCGGGCGCGCCCGTGCACGACCCATGCCCAACACAATCCAACCCCGTTTACACACTTCAACGGGCGAGCGCCCTTGCACGCCCACCACCCACACCTCCAACCGCCGTGCCAAGTCTAGAACCCATGCCCGACAACCGGGCGCATCTCTTGCGCCTTGCTGCGGCTATCTCCCACTCGCACTTTTCTTTGTTGAAGACCGAAGCGATGATCGATGGTTAAAATGACAAGTCCTTCACTATGTTTATACACTTCTTTGCGTGGAGGTCATGCCCTTGGCCGACCCCTCCACACTTCTCCAACCAACGAGTCCTCAAATGATACGCTATGCTAACATATGGTCGGCTCGCCCTTCATTTGCCATGCTCCATGGTCGGCTTCATGACGAGCTCCCCTCGACTCGCCCATATAAATGTGAACACCAACTCGCCTATACATCATGTATTTCGCCCTTGGTTGTTCACGCGGAGTTTTTCATGCCTTAGTCGCATTTGTGGAGCACGCGCCCGGTTGGTATCAACCGCAGGGCGTTACACAGGGTCTCCTGAAGGAAAATGATGTCCAAAGCTTCCGCAGCTAGTAATCGACGAAGTGCTAGTTTTTTATCGGGCCTAGCAAGCCCTCTGCAATTAAAGGATAGAATCTTCATGGAGGGGGTTCAGAGGGGGTAGTTCTTGCTCTAAGAACCCCAGGAATGGTTGATTGCTTGCCCATTGCAATGTCAACATCCGCTTGGGCTTGGCCGATTTTGAAATCAGAGGGGCGGCCGCGGGAAGCCTTGAAAGAGGGTAGGGGGTGGAGGATATCAAGACCCACCTGATCAGGGGCCATGTTCCTTAAGCGAGACCGGGTGATGTATCTAGGAACCAAAGCCGACGACAAGGATGTCGAGGGTAGAGGGGTAGGGGTGCAAAAGGTAGAAGGGGAGGAGTGGGGAAGAGAGGGGGGGGGGGGGGGGGGCTAACTTCGCATGCATTATGAACAGGGGCTTCAAATGAGAAAACAGAGCCCGGATCCAAAATCTGCTCAGCATTAGAATTATGAACATCAGAAAAGCAATGAGTGGGAGGTAAATGGGTGGATTGCATACCTGAAGTGATGGAATCCCCTGAGGCAGCAGCGGCCGAACCAGGAACAGAAGGCGTGGATCGATGGGGCGGCCGACCACGCTTCCTCGGAGCGCTGAGAGCAGGTGTTGGAGATCTCAAAACAGGTCCCGAGAGAGTGGTAGTACCTCCAGAGCGAGGGGTAGCCAACCTCTGAATATCCACAGATGCATGAGGCAGTTCCTCTTCGTCAGGGTCTTCATGAGACTGAGCCTCCTGCTCAGGTGCATTCAGAGGGGTATGTCTCACAAATTGTCTGTTGTTCCACTTGTTCAGAGGACAGTCTTTGAATAAATGCCCCACCTTGTGGCAGCGGCGACACCTGAACGGGACTCCCTCATAGTCCAGCAACTGCCTCCTCGCAACGTCCCTCCACTGAATATTAATAAATTCCGGAAGCCCATCTGTGAGGTCCAAATAAACTAAAATCCTGGCGAATGCCATTTTCCTGGTGGAAATAAATGAGTCATCATAGGTAAGAAACTTGCCCATGGCATCCCCAATCTGTTTGAAAATCTGCTCAGTCCAGAAGTGAACGGGAAGACCAGGGAGACGAACCCAAATCGGTCCTGCCCCCGCCCTTTCCAGTTCTGGGTCAAACAAAGGCGTCCATCTTCGGAGGAGGACAGGAGCCTGGTCTATGTGCCAGATTGTGGAGAGAACCCAGTTAGTGTGGGCAAGACATTTAAACCTTAGCGCGAACCACCCACGAACAAAAGTCTGTACCCTAGGAGGTTCCGACAGGTGGTGACCCCAAACCTCCATAGTCCATTTTTGGAGCCGCTCCACACTGTAGTGCCGGCCCCTCACACGCCCCACCAGAACCTTCTCCGCCAAATCCATGGCTTCACTGAACGTCGTGTCCTCGGCAAGCTTGAGAAAGATTTCGTTACTACACAGAGGGAGGCGCTTTTTTCTCTTGGAAGTCCCTTTCTGTTTGCCGCTCATGCCACCAGCCAAATTATCCTCCTGTACCACCTCGTGTGAAGCCTGGACCTTATTTGTCAGAGGGCCTTTAGCTCCAAGGTTGTCGAAATGCCCCGAAATGATCCCAATACCAGTGAAATTGCCCGTAGAAGGGTTTCCCGAGATCTGCGGCGGTGAATGTACCTGCTGCCTACCCACCTTAGCCGAAGGGCCCTCCTCCAAGGGTTTTTCCGCAACTATCTCCGCAGGAATGGAACCTTGGTCTAGCCCTAGGGTTTGAGTCACCGGGGCATTCCAAAGCGCGGCCTCCGCTTGAGAGTCTGTGAGAAGCGGCGGACCAGTGTATTCTCGAATAGCAGCCGCTCCAACCGGAACCGAGATGGAAGGAATGTGCCGAGAGAGTGTAGGGAGTGCATCGACCTCAGCTGTTAGTTCATGGTCGAATACTAAAAAGTCATCCACTGTGGTCCCCGACTGCACCCAAATCGGCTGGTTTTTCGACGGAATCGCGGAAGAAGCGGTTTTGTCCTCCATGTCTGTCTATGACCTGAGCTGACAGCTGCCTGCTGGACTGTCGAAGAGGAACCACAAACCGTCTAGGGGAGATCAAAACTAACCGACAATAACCGCAAACTGCTATGGGTTGAAACCGTGGTTGATGCTGAGGAAACCGTAACCAGTTCTAGAGGGCACCCGCCGGGAAGCTTCATCACAGAACCAGGTGCTCAACGGGGCTCGAAACCCTATCCCCAATCTCCAGCATTACTCGATTCCATCACCACTCCCCTAATTAGTTTGTTGTTCCTCAAGTTGTGCAATTTTCTAAGAAGGAAATTTATCAGAATCATCAACATTTTCCATGTCATTCACATTTTCAATCTACTTCTCAGTATGTTTCTTAGATTTCCTTGATTTATCAGAATCATCAATAATCTCCATGTCATTCACATTTTCAATCTACTTCTCAGTGTGTTTTTTAGATTTCCTTGTCACTAGCTAATGACCTTTTGTGCAATTTTCCAAGAAGGAAATTTATCAGAATCGTCAACAATTTCCATGTCATTCACATTTTCAATCTACTTCTCAGTATGTTTTTTAGATTTCCTTGATTTATCAGAATCATCAACAATCTCCATGTCATTCACATTTTCAATCAACTTCTCAGTATGTTTTTTAGATTTCCTTTTCACTAGCTAATGACCTTTTGTGCAATTTTCCAAGAAGGAAATTTATTAGAATTGTCAACAATTTCCATGTCATTCACATTTTCAATCTATCATTCACATTTTCAATCTACTTCTCAGTATGTTTTTTAGATTTCCTTGATTTATCAGAATCATCAACAATCTCCATGTCATTCACATTTTCAATCTACTTCTCAGTATGTTTTTTAGATTTCCTTGTCACTAGCTAATGACATTTTGTGCAATTTTCCAAGAAGGAAATTTATCAGAATTGTCAACAATCTCCATGCCATTCACATTTTCAATCTACTTCTCAGTATGTTTTTTATATTTCCTTGTCACTAGCTAATGACCTTTTGTGCAATTGTCCAAGAAGGAAATTATCAAAATCGTCAACAACCTTGTGTGGAAATTATCAAAATCATCAACAACCTTTTGTGCAATTGTCCAGATTTCCTTGTCACTAGCTAATGATGACCTTTTGTGCAATTGTCCAAGAAGGAAATTATCTAAATCATCAACATGTCATTCACATTTCCAATCTACTTCTTAGTATGTTTTTTAGATTTCCTTGATTTATCAGAATCATCAACAATCTCCATGTCATTCACATTTGTAATCTACTTCTTAGTATGTTTTTTAGATTTCCTTGTCACTAGCTAATGACCTTTTGTGCAATTTTCCAAGAAGGAAATTTATCAGAATCGTTCTCCATGCCATTCACATTTTCAATCTACTTCTCAGTATGTTTTTTAGATTTCCTTAAGACTTCCTTGTCACTAGCTACCTTTTCCTTTTCCTCTTAAGGACTATATGCATGTTCTATTCCTTACTTTTGATAGATTGTCACTACCATCATCCTCATCACAAGTCTCATTTGTTTTCTTCTCATATTTATAAGTCTCATTTGTTTTGCCAAAATCGAGACTTTCTTAGTAGAATTTCAATGGATCCTCCTGCTGTAATAGCTCCATATTTACCTCTCCATCTTCCTTGGTTTGAACGAAATTCTTCATCTTACCAGCAGGATTAAAGATAAGTCTCATTTGTTTTGCCAAAATCGAGACTTTCTTAGTAGAATTTCAATGGATCCTCCTCCTGTAATAGCCTATGTTACCAGAAACGAGAAATGGGAAACGAAACGAGAAACGAAAACGATACGAGAAACGGAGTTTGGAGGTTTCGCACTCAAGAAACGAGGAGAGAGAAAATGAAAATAAAAATAAAAAATACAGCGTTAGTTTCAATTTTCAATATAGTTTCAACTAAATTTCTAGCCCAAATTTTATTAAAAACCTAAATAATTTAAATAAAAAACTGATGCTTAGCAAATTGACTATTAAATATATACATTCTTATGCCTCCTAATCAATTAAGTGTATACATTTTTATGCGTTTTGCGCCTTCAGCTAATTATTGTTTCCTTAAAAAAATTCCAAATAATTAGATATATATATATATATATATATATATATATAAACAATAAATATAATTTGCAATTAAATGTGAATTTCTTGAGCCACATATAGAATAGTGTTTAAACTATGAATTTTAACAATATACATGTTAAAGGAAAACAAATCAACTAAAAAAGGGACAATATACATGTTAAAGGAAAACAAATCAACTAAAAAAGGGACAATAGTACAGAAATGATCAACTTTCTATATACTTGGCATAGGCCTCTAGGTTATTGAATGAATACATGAGTGAAATCTACAATAAAGAGTGAAAATACAGGGCTGAGAATGACATGCAAAAGAGCGAACTACCACCGGTAAAAAATTTCCCATAAAATATATGCACCCGTTAACTAAAATGACCGTAGAAAACGGCGTTTCCGTCTGGTTTCTGTTTCTTACACGTTTTTTACGGGGAACGGTGGCAACCGTCCCGTTTCTGGTAACATAGGTAATAGCTCCATATTTACCTCTCCATCTTCCTTGGTTTGAACGAAATTCTTCATCTTACCAGCAGGATTAAAGTGAAGTGTGAGAGTTTGATCAGCGTGCTTATCTTCAATACTTACATCCTTTTTATCTCCAACTCCTTGCACTTCACACTATAGGGAACTAGTGTTATAGCAGGTTAAGTGTGAGAGTTTGATTAGCATGCTTATCTTCAATACTTACATCCTTTTTATCTCCAACTCGTTCATGCACTTCGCACTATAGGAAACTAGTGTTATAGCGGATGGTTATCATATGTGTTTTGAATATTCCCTTGCGTCATAATTTGGAGTAATATATTCTTCTTTAAGATCAAAGAAACTCAAACTAGTGTTATAGTGGATGGTTATCATATGTGTTGTGAATATTCCCTTGCGTCATAATTTGGAGTAATATATTCTTCTTTCATATCAAAGAAACTCAATCCCTGCGCTATCTCAGCTAAATGTCATATACTTCTAAGCTAAATGTCATATACTTCTAATATTGATTCTAAATGTCATATACTTCTAATACTGATTCCCAAAAATCTGGAAAACAAAATGCTTCTTTTTATTTCGAACAAAGAAATTTGACGACTTAGCATACTGCCTATAACCCTACAAACGTTTATGGGGAAGAAATGATCATATACGACTTTGCGAAAGAAATCATACATTTTAATATAGGTATTTTTATCTTCATAAAAATACTCCCACCCTTGTGAGGAAATTCTAGGCTTCCATTATCAAATGCTCATGTTCCTTTTGAGTTCACATATCCTTTCCATGAAAGAATTTTGGGTTTTTTAAAGATTAAATGAAACCCCCCCCTCCAAAATATTGGGGAACACTAGTGTGTTGGGTCTATCTCATGTTTTATATCTTCTCATGGTATAATCATTCATCTCATATTTTATCTCCTCATGGTATAATCATTCAATCATTCAATGCCTTGACAGAATGCCAAATGCATTTGCCGAATACCAAAACAAAAAATATGAATAAGGTCACCCAAACATACCAAACATAACGTGATATGTCTTATGAACTTTGAACTTTTTCCATTAGCTATGAAAGCCATTGGTTTAGAATACCGAAAATAGCACCATGTGCATCCAAGAAGGAATCAACTTCATATATCATAAGGAGCTTAGTTTGCTTTGGAAGGTGCGGCATTTTTTAGAATCTAGAAATTTTTTTTAGAACGTAGAAGGTGTTAAAACGGACATGTTTTCCCTTCTTTCAATTTCATGAGCCGCTATTTAAAATAATAGTGGAAATAATAAAATAAGATTAGATTACATCATCAAATTTTAGAGGGAAAAAAGAAAAATCTACATTTTAAACTTATCTTCTTTATGGTTTTACTCAAATAATTCCTAATCAAAGGATTACTCATGAGCTGCTATTTACAATAATAGTGGAAATAATAAAATAAGATTAGATTACATCATCAAATTTTAGAGGGAAAAAAAACTACATTTTCAACTTATCTCTCTATGGTTTTACTCAAATAATTCATTATCAAAGGATTACCCATGTTGTATACTTTCAAGGACCCTACTACTACACGAAAAATGAGAAATACATGAAAAAACATTATTGCAATAACGTTTTTCATGTTTTTCTCATTTTTCATGTGGCAGGGTCCATCAAAAGTATACAACAAGGGTACTCCTTGGATGAGGAAGTAAATTCTGCATCCAACGAGTGCCCCACTTGAAATTTGAGTAAAACAGTAGAGAGATAAATTGAAAATACGAGTTGAAAAAATAGTTTTTTTATTTTTATTTTTTACTCTAAAAATGGTGAATCATCTCTCATGGTTGACATCATCATCTTGAATCTTATTGGTTCTTATAAAGTTTATTGCTTCTTATAAAGTTGATTTTGTTTGTACATTTTGTCTTGAGGCCCAATTTAGACCTCAAAATTTCTCTAATGATAAACTCGTTGAAATCAAAAGCCCTTGTCATAAATCCAATGTTCACCAACCATGAAGCCCAACCTTTGTTCTCCTTCCTCGGTTGTTCTTGCATTTCTAAACACTGTTTAAGCCCAATCTTTGTTCTCCTTCCTCTCTTGTTCTTGCATTTCTAAATACCATTTATATGCATGCAATGGATGAGTGGAAATCTCTGTTATATTGATCGAACGAGTTGATTCAAAATGGTTCACCTTACCTTTTGGGAGCCATATTTCTTCTTATTTTTCTTCGTTCTTTTACCTCTATGTGCATCCCAAGTTCTTGTCGAAATTCCCTCTATGTGCATCCCAAGTTCTTATCAAAATTCTCTATCCTTTTCGAAGGATTATGGAAAATTCCATTTGTTCTTATCAAAATTCTCTATCCTTTTCGAAGGATTATGGAAAATTCCATTATTTATTAAATTGCAAAGTCTCTGCACAATTTTTTCTAAATTATTCCACCTCTATGTGCATCCCAAGTTCTTATCGAAATTCTCTATCCTTTTCAAAGGATTATGAAAAATGCCATTATTTATTAAATGGCAAAGTCTCTGCACAATTTTTTCTTTCTAAATTATTCCATTGTCATTTAGATACTATCACGTATCTTATTAAAAATGACACATGTCAAATCATACGTTGCAGCCACTTGTACACCTAAATATTATGTGACATGACACATGTCAAATCATACGTTGCAGCCACTTGTACACCTAAATATTATGTGACATGCAATTAGAGATAGAAGTTAGGGTGGAAAAATGGATTGATGAGTGCCTATACATCCATGTTAGAAATCATAAGGTAGTCATTTAGATACTATCACATATCTTATTAAAAATGACACATGTCAAATCATAGGTTACCAGCCACTTGTACACCTAAATATTATGTGACATGCAATTAGAGATAGAAGGTAGGGTGGAAAAATGGATTGATGAGTGCCTATACATCCATGTTAGAAATCATAAGGTAGAGGATGTATAGTAAATTATCCAACAAACACTAATCCAATAAACAAGTGGAAATTAGTAGCTTCACAAAAGAATCATAGGGTAGAGGATGTACAATAAATTATCCAGCAAACACTAATCCAATAGACAAGTGGAAATTAGTAGCTTCACAAAATATTTCAAGAGAGCAAAACTCAAGCAGAGCAAAGTAAATTATCAAACAAATGCACTAATCCAATAGACAAGTGGAAATTAGTAGCTTCACAAAAGATTTCAAGAGGGCACAACCAAGTAGAGCAAAGTAAATTATCCAACAAACACTAATCCAATAGACAAATGGAAATCAGTAATTTCACAAAAGATTTCAAGAGGGCACAACCAAGTAGAGCAAAGTAAATTATCCAACAAACACTAATCCAATAGACAAATGGAAATCAGTAATTTCACAAAAGATTTCAAGAGAGCACAACTCAAGTAGAGCAAAGTAAATTATCCAACAAACACTAATCCAATAGACAAGTGGAAATTAACAACTTAACAAAATATTTCAAGAGAGCGCAACTAAAGTAGAGCAAATCAGTGTAGGTTGCCTTACTTAAAATAATGATTAAGTACGCTTGAATTTGACGATTGTAAAAATGAGGGCTGTGGTATATTTATACCACTCTTACTTGGGTTAAGGCACTATCCCTATGGAGGAGGAAATACTGACCTTACCCTTGGTGTAGGTTTCCTTACGTAAAACAATGATTAAATACACTTGAATTTGACGATTGTTAAAATGAGGGGTGTGGTATATTTATACCACTCCTACTTGGGTTAAGGCACTATCCCCAAGGAGGAGGAAATACTGACCTTACCCTCTGTGTTGGTTACCTCACGTCTACCTATATGTTGACTCATTAAGAACCTCCACTACTTATAAAGTGGGATGGCATATGGTCACAAGTGAACATTAGTCAAAATATTTCAACACCCCCCCTTAAGTTGAAAAGGGGTCACAAAGATGACATTACATTCATATAAAGTATAATAAGGCATAATAATGTTGTATCTACCCACTACAACCCATATCTTAACTCATTAAGAGCCTCAACCACCTATAAAGTGGGATGGCATGTGGTCACAAGTGAGCATTGTTCAAAATATTTGAACACCACCCCTTAAGTTGAAGGGGTCACAAAGATGACATTACATCCATATATGATCATAGGAGATCAACGTATCACCTCCCTATAATGTTAGAACACCCCCCAAAGTTGAACAATGTAATAACCCTTCCAAACCTTATATTAAAAACTGATTTGATAAACTTTATACTAAAAATAATTATGAATAAAACCTTGTTATAAATATAAAGTTTAAACTTATAAATATATATTTATAAATATTAAACATCATGATATTAAAGTTTATGTTAAAAGGGGATATAAAATATCAAACCTTACGTAAAGAGGAAACGCAAGCATGACATATGAGTAAAGTACAATATCTGATTCTGAAATGCATGCAGAGGCGTGTCAGGAGGAAGAAGAGCGGTGGCCGTAAGCAGGAGGGTGGCCACCGCCAAGCCTGCCATTATAAAATCACTAATCTGAACCGATCACAGGGGGGAAAAGAAACGGAGAAAGGAAGGCAGGAGCTGAAATTAGGAGTTCAGAGCAGAGGACTAAGAATTACCAGTGGACGAGCTTTAACCGGCCTGAGGTTCTGGGCACGGGGGCAGTAAGCTTATGCGAGTAGCTTACTGGGTTGAGCAGCCATCTGCTCAATCTGGCTGGGAGGAATTGGTTTCCCAGAAATTGGATCAAATTAGCCACAACATCAGCAACGACAGCAGTTCAGTAGCAACGACACCAGTTCAGTAGCAGAATCAACTGCAGTTAAGGTAAGTACAAATTTAAAATCTTTAGTTTTCCTGTAATTCAATTCTGGTTATTGTAAATGGTCATTACAGATGGTATCAGAGCCTTGTTCAAACCCTTTCGACCTTACCGGCCCTACGCATTATGTAACTCTGCTGAATTTTATCTGTCAAATTTTCTGTTGGAATGCTTAGGTTCAACCGATATCCTTAGATAGGTAATCCTTCCTAAAAAGACCCCTGTGCTATTCTTGATCCTCAGAACTTGTTTACTTATGCCTCCCCTCTTTCAATGTACCCAACCATGATCATAGATAGATCTCTAGCATGGTGTTTCTTTACTGATCACTCGGAACTTACAATTTTAAGTCCAGTAAAGAAAAGACATTGAGATCCGAAATCATAGCTCCTCAGGCGTATTGCTAGCAGCACACAATGCTGATCTTTTCAGCCGTTACAATTAGAGATGGTGCTAGAAAAATTGAATGCCGACTGGCTTGATGATGCCTCTTCCGTAGCATTTCGTGCTTTGCTTTGCACAGCATACTAAGTGACTTCTCGAGTTGTGACAGGCAGACACACTAAAGGAACATGCGTGGCTCTATTTGGAGATGATGCAGTTGAACATAAATTACGAACTTTTCTGGACTTAGATCTGTCTCCCTGAAAATTCTCAACAGAAATTCATAGCCAGATTTATCTGAGATTGTGACATTTTGCATGACAACTATGTATGCAGCCTTTCTGATGTCTGCAGGTAGAATTGTTGTACTTATGTCATATACAAAAAAATAAAAAAATAAAATAAAAATAAAAAAAATAAAATAAAACATTGAATCGTCTTTTCGCTTCTACTTTAGTTTCTTCATGCCCAAACCGAGCTAAAACTACCAATATTTGCCCTCTTAATATTGCGTTCAAGTGACTCTCACCTGGAATAGGCTCCCAGCCCAGTTTTGCAGCTGCAAACTGAAGAAGATTGATAGTAAACAATAAAATCAGCAGTTGACTGAGGGATAGCATTACCAACTACGCTAGAAACTTTATAAGCGATATCAATTAAGCACGATAGCACGAAATAGTTAAGCTTGTTTCTGTAAACATCCATCAGAGAAAGTAAAGCTGATACTTCAATTGAGAAGATAAATAAGTCCAAAAATAAAAAATAAAAAATTTGCTGCAACAACAGAAAACAGAGTATTATCGGCAATAGTATATACAGCTGAAACACATTTTTTTTTAGGAAGGCTTAACGCCATTATTGCACTGATTACAAAATGCATTACCCACTGCAACTTGCGTTGGGTATTGTGGTAAGCAAAACATTTCATCTCCACAATTCCAAAATCGAAGGAAAGAAAATATATATAATGCTCTATGCATAGTATTAAAGTATCAAGTTAACGTCCAACTGCCAAGCCAAGCATAGAGCCACGAGGGAATATAATGAAGCACCACGAATTCTACAGGGAAAGGCACCCAGACGTCAACAGAACAAATGATCTGCGTGTAATTCGAATCTCTATCCACAAGGACATAGGCTCTGGCCTTTTGCCGACACGCCAATCACCTCCGTTTACCTCCATGGAAATTTGAGTACCGACAATGAGTGTGCAGGCGTGTTGTTGTGGAGACGCGCTACCAAACGATCGATCGTGGAGTCCTAGCAAGACTTAATTATATTATTTATCAGTAAATTATATCTGAAATAAATTGTTAATAATCGACATGAATATTATTATATATTCAGGAAGTGTATATAAATATTGCGCGAATAGAAGATAAATAATGAGTATAGGAAAGTCAAGTAACGATATAATGAATATAGGGAGGAATTATTTAGAGTGATGAATAATAAGAAATGTTTAAAAGATAAAAATATGATAAATGTAGTAAAGTATTTTTGATATGATAGGACTTATAAGGGTATAGATAGAAGCGAATATAAGTAGTTATATATGGTATAAATGGTGTGCAATAGTAAGTGCATAGAAGTATAAAGAGTGATGTATAAAATATATATAAAATGAAAGATAAATATATAGAGATAAAAGTAAATGAGAACATACAAATAAAGGAAAGAGAATATAAGAATAAAAGGAATATGGAGAGAGGAATAATAAAAAATAAAAAAATAAATAAAAGAAATTAGATGATAAAAAAATTAAATAGGAAAAAGAATAAAATAAGTAAAGACAAAAAAAGAAAATAGAAAAATAGGGGAAATAAAAAGAGAATATTAAATAAAATGGAATAATGGTAGATATATAATAGAAAAATGAAGTAGTAAGAACATAAGTAAAAGAAAATTTAGTCATCATAAATTAATAAATAAAAGTTTCTTTAAGGATTTATTAAGGACGAACAAATTTTATTAGTTTATTAATGCCTAGGAATAAAAGCACACATATATTAAAATATTGTGGAGAATGTTTAATAAGAGAATGAGTGTTATAAGAGAGACATAGTTAAAAAAAAAATAAAAAATAAAAAAAAATTGAGTTGTATATCAAATTATATTATGTTTTTATTTTATATATATTTAGGCATAAATAATTTGTTTTTCTTTTGTAAAAGGGTTTATCCCTTCTTAAATTAAGTCATGTCCAAAATTTTAAAAGAGTAGTTTAGACCTTACGTTCAGGTATATATGTTCAAAATATTTTAAACTATTTATTTATGCGTCATATATACTATTGATAGGTCTAACACTCATCACTACAATAATATTGATTTTATAATCATAGAATGGAAAAAGAAAACGGTTTTAGTTTTACTGGTTATTAAAATGGATTTCTAAATTTAGTTTTACTTATTCTTAAATTGGATTAATTTTAGGGATGGATTAATTTTTATAAGATGTAAAATTTTAGTAATTTAATATCAATTCCACTGAATTTGTGAACAATCTTGACAATTTAAAATGGAAAGAGGGAATTAGGAATGATAATGTGTATAAGGTAAGATATTATGTATATATGAAGTGGAAATATAACTACTTGCTTAATAAATCTATATGGTAGAGGACTCATTGGACCACATAACGTAGCTAGGTGGACCAAGTTTAAAGATCACATAAGTACCATGTAGCATGCTAACATTGACAAGGTCAAGAGTAATAGATTAAGTTTTCTTTAAGTGTAAATTTTAAATCTGGATTCAAACCGTTGACCTTAACAACACTATTACTTATCGCGAGGACAATGAATTAGCTTTGGAAAATACATTCTTGTTTCTGTAAAACTTTAGACTTTAGCATACTTGTAACTCTAGTTCAACAATCTTCATGGCATGCATCTTTGGAATAGCTTGACAACTTTCATCCAAAAATGAGTTGAAAATTCCTTGAGTTTGAATTCTCTAACTCTTTGACTCAAGCATATTGATAACACCTACAAATTCTACTATACTTCGGATTTATCATTTCTCTAATAATCGAACAGGCATTTCTCCCAATTCCTCCACATAAACTTCTCAGAGTTTCACTAAAGTTATTTATTTATTTATTATTAGATATACAATGGCAATCTTTGCAAATGCACTGTTGCGGAAACTTCATCCAGAGCATAGTTCCCGGATGTATTTCCAAAGGAACTACCTGGATTACCTCGGTAAGAGAATTGGATCTCACTATTGAATTAAAGCCAGGTACCCAACCGATCTCTAAAACGCCTTATAGAATGACAGCTCCAGAACTTCAGGAATTGCAAATCCAGTTGAAGGAACTACTCGATATAGGGCATATTCGGCCCAGTACCTCACCTTGGGGCGCTCCTGTAATTTTTGTGAAGAAGAAAGATGGATCCTTAAGATTATGCATAGACTATCGAGACTTGACTCGAGCTACAGTAAAGAATCAATACCCTATGCCGCGAATCGATGATCTTTTCGATCAAATGAAAGGAGCTGCTATCTTTTCAAAAAAAATTGACCTTCGATCAGGGTATCATCAGCTAAGGATTTCTGAAAATGATATCTCTAAGACTGCATTCCGGACACGTTTTGGGCACTATGAATTTACTGTGGTACCATTTGGGTTAACAAATGCGCCAACCGTATTCATGAATCTTATGAACAGTGTTTTCTGTCAGTATCTTGATAAATTTGTACAAGTCTTTTTAGATGATATTCTCATCTATTCCAAGAATGAAGAAGAGCATGAAGAGCATTTGCGGATAGTATTGTCCTGCCTTAGAGAACGTCAGTTATATGGAAAACTATCCAAGTGTTCTTTTTTTTCAGGAAAAGATTCATTATTTGGGTCACATCATATCAGGTGAAGGGATTTCAGTAGATCCTGAGAAGGTGAAAGCGATCATGGAATGGCCAATACCGAAAAATGCACATGAGATTCGAAGCTTTATGGGTTTAGCCGGTTATTACCGGAGATTTGTGGAGGGATTCTCCAAAATCGCAAAGCCAATCACAACCCTTCAGCGTAAAGGTGTTAAGTATGAGTGGACCGAAGAATGTAATAAAGCATTCTCTGAACTCAAAAGACTACTCACTAGTGCACCAATCCTAAGAGTCCCTGATATGGGCAAAGACTTTACGGTATGTACTGATGCATCCAAGCAAGCGCTGGGTGCAGTATTGATGCAGGATAAGGGAGTGATAGCTTATGCTTCCAGAAAGCTAAAAACTCATGAGGAACTCTATGCTACACACGATTTAAAATTGGCCGCTGTAATGCTAGCTTTAAAGATTTGGAGACACTATCTGGTGGGACGAAAATTTACACTTAAAAGCGACCATCAAAGTCGACAATATTTGTTCACCCAAAGAGACTTAAATGCTAGGCAAAGACGATGGAGTGAATTCCTAAGTGAATATGACTTCGGAATATCATATATTAAGGGAAAAGAAAATGTAGTCGCCGATGCTTTAAGCAGGAGACCCCGGATATTTTCTCTCATACCCATTAAAGTGGACTTAAGACAACGAGTACTGGATCGTCTTATAAAAGACAGCTGGTATTTAAAGGTGAGGGCAAGTCTTGAGGGAATTAAGGCAAAAGAATCTAAATTTGAGGGTTATGAATTAGAAAAGGATGGGATCCTACGATTCCATGGAAGGATGTACATTCCTGATGATAAAGATCTTCGAGATACCATCCTTGGGGAAGCCCACAAAGCAGTATATTGTGCTCATCCTGGAGTAGGGAAAATGTATGCGGATACCAAGAAACTCTTCTTTTGGGCAGGCATGAAGCGTGATATCACTCAATTTGTTGCAAAATGTTTGGAATGTCAGCAAGTAAAGGCAGATCATTGTCACCCAGCGGGCCTCTTACAACCCCACGACATTCCTATGTCTAAATGGGAGACCATTTCTATGGATTTTATCACTGGACTACCTCTTACTTCTCAAAGACACAATGCCATTCTGGTAGTGGTGGATAAATTAACAAAAAGCGCCCATTTCATTCCGGTAAGAGATACTTATGATGTTGCTGACATAGCTCGAGTATTCATAAATGAAATTATCAGATTTCATGGAGTACCTAAGAAGATTATATCTGATAGAGATTCGCGATTCACTTCCAGATTCTGGACTTGCATGCAGACAGCCTTAGGTACTCAGCTAAATTTAAGCACTGCCTACCATCCTGAGACTGATGGGCAAACTGAAAGAGTAAACCAAGTACTTGAAGACATGTTGCGAATGTATGTAATGGATCAGCGATCACACTGGGAAAAGTATTTACCCTTAGTCGAATTTGCATACAACAACAGTTATCACAATTCGATTGGGATGCCTCCATTTGAAGCTTTATATGGCAGACCTTGCAGAACACCGTTAAGTTGGGACAGGTTAGAAGATCGAGTGATAATAGGACCAGAATTAATCCATGAAATGGAAGCGCAGGTCAGACAAATTAGACAGCGATTAAAGGAAGCCCAGGATAGACAGAAGAGTTATGCTGATGCCCATAGGACGGACAAGAACTATGAAGTAGGGGATCAGGCTTTCATCCGCATCAAGCCAAATAAAAGTACTATTCGATTTGGAAAAGGGACAAAGTTATCACCCCGATTTATTGGGCCATTTAAAATCGTGGAAAGAGTGGGATCTGTTGCCTATCGTCTTGCCCTGCCACCTCACCTACATAGAATTCATAATGTATTTCATGTTTCTGTATTAAGACATTATATAGCTGATCTATCCCATAACCTCCAGTGGAAAGAATTGCAGGTATCGGACGAGGGAGTCATAATGGTCGAACCGTTACGTATACTGGAACGTAGAGTTCGACAACTGAGGAACCGTCTGGTGGACCAGGTTAAGGTCCAATGGGACAAGTATAGTCCTGGACCAGCAACTTGGGAAAATACAGAGGACATATGTCAGAGATACCCTAATCTATGTCCATTTTGAAGAACTTTACACTATGTTTAGTATATATTTACTTCACTACAATCAGAGACTCAGAAACATTTTGAATGATTATGGATAAACATGAAACTTTATGGCATATTATATGTTTAAATTTCTGCTGGTACATGGATACCAAAATGATATATGTGGTTCGTTTTACTAAATTATAGTTGTCAAAGTAAGGTTAAAGGCCGTTAAATGATTTTACTTCTGATAGAAATTGAAACAATATAAATCTGTTTTATTTATGCATGTCAAAGATGAGCAACTGGAATGGAAGACAGGAAGTGAATACATCCTAAATAAAAGTCAAAATACATGCATAGAATATGACAAAATATGTTATGCTGTAGTATCATATGTAAATAATACATAAGTTATTTTGAATATGCTGATGCACATTTTACAAATGCATGGGTAAGTGTATGATTGCAGATAAACTTGCAGATAAACTATGATTGCAGATAAATGATCCAATTTCCGGGATGACCACGTGATGACAGAACCTCAGAACAGTTAAAGCTCAAAGTGATTCTATGATAAGATATTAGCCCAAATTTTACTTGGGGGGGGGGTGGAGGTGTTACCCACCGTTTATCCTTCGAACCCTGGAGTCATGGGAGGGCTGTGCGAGTCACGCTCCCCTAGACGTGTGATGATGACTGCCGGATGCCTACTGAGAATCAGGTCGGTATAACCGACGCTGTCACCTTAGAGTTATGAATGGATTGCTCAGTAAAACTGACGCCACGGCATACTCCAGTAGAGGACGGATAGGATGGGAGCGGAAGAGATTAGGAAGGATAGGATGATTTTAGAATAGCTGGGGAACCTGAGTAAGAATTATCCATTTAAAATCATAAACCTAAAACGCTAATTTTATAATCTCCTGACATTAAAACAAAATTTTGAAATCTAACTTCGGGACGAAGTTTTTGAAGGGGGAGTGTATGTAATAACCCTTCCAAACCTTATATTAAAAACTGATTTGATAAACTTTATACTAAAAATAATTATGAATAAAACCTTGTTATAAATATAAAGTTTAAACTTATAAATATATATATATATAAATATTAAACATCATGATATTAAAGTTTATATTAAAAGGGGATATAAAATATCAAACCTTACGTAAAGAGGAAACGCAAGCATGACATATGAGTAAAGTACAATATCTGATTCTGAAATGCATGCGGAGGCGTGTCAGGAGGAAGAAGAGCGGTGGCCGTAAGCAGGAGGGTGGCCACCGCCAAGCCTGCCATTATAAAATCACTAATCTGAACCGATCACAGGGGGGGAAAAGAAACGGAGAAAGGAAGGCAGGAGCTGAAATTAGGAGTTCAGACCAGAGGACTAAGAATTACCAGTGGAAGAGCTTTAACCGGCCTGAGGTTCTGGGCACGGGGGCAGTAAGCTTCTGCGAGTAGCTTACTGGGTTGAGCAGCCATCTGCTCAATCTGGCTGGGAGGAATTGGTTTCCCAGAAATTGGATCAAATTAGCCACAACATTAGCAACGACACCAGTTCAGTAGCAGAATCAACTGCAGTTAAGGTAAGTACAAATTTAAAATCTTTAGTTTTCCTGTAATTCAGTTCTGGTTATTGTAAATGGTCATTATAAACAAGGGGCCACAAAGATTACATTACATCCATATATGATCATAGGAGACCAACGTATCACCTACTTATAATGCTACAACACCCCCTTAAGTTGAACAAGGGGCCAGAAAGATGACATTACAATGATTACATCCATATATGATCATAGAAGATCACCATATCGCATCCCTATAATGCTAGGTTAAGGTCATCAAAAGCCATTCTACTCATAAAGAAAGAATTCATGATTTAGTAGTGGAATTGATCACCCTAAAAAGGGTATTTCGTGGAACAAACTCATATTTTGCAAATAAAGGAGGACCAATTGAAATAAGGGTCCATGATGAGGGTGACTATAATTATTGGGAATGTCTAGTAAGAAATTTAAGAGTGGCAATGACCCACTTGGAGCAAATATGCCAGCAATGAAGGAGAGGGATCATTATCATCATCCAATATCAGCAACTTGAAGTGGTATCTATCATCAATGAATTGGATATTAGTATGTTGCAAAATTAGGGAGGGCCTCTCAATATGTTTCACATCTAGGGAGACTTCATAATAGGATTTATTAGCAGAAGAGGGATCATCATTGCACTACACATCAAGAGAAGTGAAGGTTGCATATTTTCATTACTATTCTGAAGATTGGATGAGTCCTTCGCAATAGAAGAGGGGTTGGATGAGTGGGTGGGTCCAAAAGTCCTAACAGATCTCCAAAATAAGAGCTTGAAAACGTACCCATGGGTGTACCATGGTGTGATAATATCAGCCACAACAAGTCGGGAGTCAAAAAAACAACTTTGATAAAGAAGAAGAGACATGTTAAATAGAAACTTGTCGAGAGTCATCAACAAGTAACTTTGCTAAAGAAGGGGCATGTTAAATAGAAACATGATAATAATCATCATTGGAAAAAAGTGATCCTGGTGGACAATGAGGAACATTCTCATAAAATATAGCCTCACGATGCTTAGTCACATGGTGATTGGCGAGGTCATGAAAATGATACCCCACCCCTTGTGAAAATTCCTTGAAATGCAGCAACTAGAATTAATTCTCCTAATTGATTAACAATTTATTATTTTTCTTATTAATATCGAATTAATCACATTGCAATTTCTTCACCAAATAAAATACTGAAGCAAAAATAGGAATTAAGAAATGCTAGCACACACATAAAAAATTGACAATTATTTTTGGACAAATGTCCCTAGAAAAACCCAATGTGGGAAAACTGGTGCAATAACTGAGGGTTTTATTACTATGCGACAGTGAAATTCTTAGTACAATAAGATGACGCCAAATTGGCATTTTCTATCTGAGAGAAATATGAGCAAAATTACCTGACAATCCAAGCAATCTCAGCTCAAACTAACAACTTGCCACACACTCAGCTCGAAACTGATGCTAATGAAGCTGTCCTACTTCTTGTGGAATGGGGAAGTGTCTTGGCCTCTGGAAACTGAAACAACCTCCTCTCTAGTTAAATCGAATTGCCTTCTTGAGGCACTGCGTAATCCCTGTGTAGCCTTTTGGAGAAATAATTCAGCTTCCTCTCTTGCCTCGCTTGCCTTCTTGAGGCATTGCGTAGTCCTTGTGTAGCCTCCTGGAGAAATAGTTCAGCGTCCTCTCTTGCCTCTCCTGCCTTCTTGAGGCACTGCGTAGTCCTTGTGTAGCCTCCCGGAGAAATAATTCAACCTCCTCTCTTCCCTCTCTAGAACTGGAAAATCTTCCTTTGGATCACTGTCTTTGCCCCTCTCTAACTCTACATCCTCTCTCTAGCTTGAATTTTGTTGTTGGCTAGCTCAAACTGCCCAAGGAACTCACATTGTTGGCTCTCATCCATTGTTCTATGTGTTTCTCCATCTACCTATTGACCTCTTCTTTTAATCTCTAGTTGGGACTCTAATGGCTAAGATTAAAACTTAATCGATAGTTGAGATCATTTGTAAGTCGATCTGTGTGAGCTTCTAGAGAATTCTCACCTTTCTCAATTATTTACTATTAATTAACCATTTTTCCTAAGATAGACTTGGGAAAAATTTAAATGATGGTCAATTAATTTAACTGAGTTATCTCTAGGTGGAATTTCCAAAAATGATTTCTGGGTTTTGGAGAACAACTGTGTTTTAGCCTCTCCTCAAAGTCTCGAGACTAGAACACCATTTGATGCTACAAAAACTAACACTCCCTATTAGCAAGGAAGGTGTTCTCCAACTCTATCTACATAACATCTTCCCACACCGCTGATGTTTGACAATTGTAGCTTCCTGCTATTGTCTAGCAATCACTGTGCTAACTCTGATTCATCTGCCATTGACTGTAGTTGAACCATGTTGCATTTGTGCTGTTGTTGACACTGCATTGTACAACCTATATTGTTGCTAACTCTGTATTTGCACTACAACCCAACTAACATCCCTCTCATTGTTGTTGTTGCTACTGCAACTACCTCAACCAAGGAGCATCCAAACAACTGTATCAACTGTGTCTTTGCGCTGCAACTGTCTCCTGAGTCTTTGAATGGTATTAGCATATGCATTGCCCACTAGGAAATCTACGTCGTTGTTGACTCTGCATTGTGCCTCCTGCACTGCTATGAACACTGCTTTGCGCTCCTTAGCATCTGACTGCTACTAGTCTGCATCTGTCACTCTAGAATTTGACTGTATCATCTAACAGTGATCTTCCTGCTATTGAATATTGTGGGCCCCTATAGCAAAGTTAATGAAGTTAATGATGTTGCAGCAACTCGAATTAATTCTTCTAATTGTTAATTAACAATTTATTTGTTACAACAAATATTGAATTAATCACATTGCAACCTTCGCAAATAAAATTGTGGAAAATAATAGCTTTGGAAACTGAGAAATAGCTAGGACACACACACATAAAAATTGTCACACTTATTTTTGGACAAAGGTCCTCGACTTGGGAAAACTGAGATAACAGCTGAGGGTTTTAATTATTATGCAGCAATGAAATATATAACTGGATGCCGAAACTGGCAATCCACTATAGGAAAATTGGCCACAAAAATTAGTGAGACAAATTTGTCTCACTCGACATTGATCCAACTCCGACACTGTCTCTGAATGGGCTCCACGAAACCTCTGTGTCTGCCTCTGCATCAATTTTGCGCAGGCACTATGACGCTTTGCCTAGAACTGCAACTGATCAAATCACACTACAACTGATCAAGTCATATGCCCAATATTGACTCGTTGGCCCCTTCCAAATATCTTCCCGGCCTCCAGCAACTAAATCGACCCTTTGTTTGGCTAAATCGAACTCTACCTTTGAAGCTTTTGCGCCAACACTATGCAACCTCACTAAGGAACTTGGCCTCCTATAGCTGACTCTCCGAATCTAGAAATTTTTTCCTCTGGACTCACTGTCCCTGTCCCTTTTTGTCTTTTCTTCCCTTTGAAGCTCAAACTCTTCCGACAACTATTGGCTCTCATGAAAAATCGAACTCTCCAAGGAAATCGACCTATCTATGTGTGTTCTCCATCCACCCATCGAATTCATCTTATAATCTGTTATGAAACTAGCTCACAAAAAGATAGAAAAGAGAGATCCACGCCTTAGAATTCAGCCTCTTCGAGGGGGCAACCTCCTTTACATTACATAAATGAACAATTCTTCGATGATACAAATGACAAAACCTCCTTTCTATATATAGGAGTCTATGGAGTCACAATATAATCCAGCCGACCTAACAATAATAATATAAAGCCACAAAAATAACAATAGAGGGATTCTATGGGCACATTAATAACAATATGGGGGTAATGGGGGCACAACAATATAAATAAGGGGTATAACTACAATAGTAATGGGGTAATCACTAGTATTATAGGGACCCAACATGCCCCTCTCCTTCAAAAAAGTGTTGTCCTCAACGCTTGAGTAGTTCTGGATACTTCTGCATAAAATTCTCATCCTCCCATGTGGAATCTTCAGCGGATAAGTTCTTCCACTTGATAAGATACTCGTAAATTGATCGATTTCGTAGCTGTCGAGTTCTTGTTTCTATAACTGCTTCAGGTTCCAATATAATTTTTCCTTCCTCGTCAAGTTCTGGCAATATTGTTTGAACTGGGAGCTTGTCGCCTATAACCTTCTTTAAGCATGAAACATGGAAAACTGGGTGCAATCGAGAAGCTGCAGGAAGCTCCAATTTGTATGCCATAGTACCAATCTTTTGCAACACCTTGTACGGACCATAATACTTTGGTGATAATTTATTATCCTTCTTAGCTTGCTTGAGGGACATTTGCTTATATGGTTGTAGCCGTAGGAATACCCAATCACCTACATCAAAACTTCTTTCACTGCGATGTTGATCTGCCTGTTGTTTCATTCTATTCTGTGCCAACACGAGGTTATCCTTTAAGAGTTGGAGGACTTGTTGTTGATGTTCGATGTGATGTTCCACTGCCTGAACCTTAGAATTTTCTCTTAAATATGATGTGATGGATGGTGGTTGATACCCATAAAGTGCCATAAATGGGGTCATTTTTGTTGCTGTATGAAAGGAAGTGTTATACCACCATTCAGCCAGAGGCAACCATTTGACCCATTGTGTCTGTTTATCAGATACAAAGCAACGAAGATATCCTTCCAAACATTTGTTTACTATCTCAGTTTTCCCATCAGATTGAGGATGATAAGATGAGCTATGAGCTAACTGAGTACCAAGACAAGAAAATAATTCTGTCCAAAAATTTCCAGTGAAAATGGGATCTCTGTCACTTACAATAATCTTTGGGTTTCCATGTAGCTTTTGAATTGTTTCCATAAATGCAGTAGAAACTGTACTGGCTTTAAATGGATGTGATAATGCACAAAAGTGTGCATACTTGGTAAGTCTGTCAACTACCACCATGATGACACTCTTTCCCTCAGACTTGGGTAAACCTGTGATAAAATCCATTGAAACCTCCTCCCAACGTTGGCTTGGAATGGATAAAGGTTGTAATAGACCCGGTGTCTTAATTGTTTCAACTTTATTTTGTTGGCAAACCAAACATTCTGCCACAAACTTTTGAATATCTGATTTAAGGCCATCCCAAAAAAATTCCTTCTTAACCCTGTGGTAAGTTTTTAAAAATCCTGAGTGCCCTCCTAAGGGAGAAGTGTGCAATTCCATAAGAATCTTTTGTTTTAGCTGGGAATTCTTACAGAGGTATAAGCGATCTTTGTACCATAACGAATCATTTTTCCAGCTAAATGTATCAGACGTACTGGAATCTTGTTGTAGCTTTCGAATAAGTGCCCACACTTCTTCGTCATTCTTCCATTCCTCCCTTGCTTTATTTATCCAATCTGGTTGGATAATAGAAATGGTGCACAACAATGCTTCCACATCCTCATCCTTTCTTGAGAGTGCATCTGCCACCACATTTTGCTTCCCTTTTTTGTAGATGATTTCAAAGTCATAACCCAACATCTTTGTGACCCACTTTTGTTGCTCTTCAGAGGATAATCTTTGTTCTAAAAAGTATTTAAGGCTATCATGATCCGTTTTTACCTTGAAGTGTCTTCCCATTAGGTAGGGTCGCCATTTCTTAAGTGCATGGAGTATTGCCAACATTTCCTTCTCATAAATAGCTTTGCTTAAAAACTTTCCCTTGATTGGACGACTTTCAAAAGCAATGGGTCTTTCATCTTGCATTAGAACAGCACCAATTCCATTTCCTGAAGCATCACATTCCACAATAAAGGTTTTTGTGAAGTCCGGTGTAGCTAAGACCGGTGCTTGGCACATTGCCTCTTTAAGATGTTCAAAGGCCTTTGTTGCTTCCGGAGTCCATGAAAATGCATCTTTCTTCAATAATGTTGTTAGAGGTGCTGCTATTCTCCCATAATTCTTAACAAACTTGCGATAATACCCTGTCAACCCAAGAAATCCTCGCAGATGCTTTATGGATGTGGGGATTTTCCATTCCTTAATGGCTTTAATTTTGCTAGGGTCTACCTTAACTCCTTCATGAGATACAATATGACCCAAATATTCCACCTCCTGGACTCCAAAGAAACATTTGGATCTTTTTGCATATAATTGTTTCTCCTCCAATAGTTGTAGCACCCTGTCAACATGTTCAACATGATCCTTCCAAGACTTGCTGTAGATTAGTATATCATCAAAAAATACTAACACAAATTTTCTAAGGAATGGTTTGAAAATTGAATTCATCAAACCTTGAAATGTTGAAGGTGCATTGGTAAGGCCAAAAGGCATGACCAAAAATTCATAATGACCCTCATGAGTTCTAAATGTCGTTTTCGGAATGTCTTCAATCTTCATTCTGATTTGATGATATCCTGAACGAAGATCCAACTTGGTGAAGTAAATTGATCCATGCAATTCATCCAGTAATTCATCAATGACAGGAATGGGGAACTTATCTTTAATAGTGAGCTTGTTGAGCTCCCTATAATCCGGACACATGCGCCATGATCCATCCTTCTTGTGCACCAATACTACTGGAGTAGAGAAAGAACTTTGACTCGGTTGAATTATACCAGCCTCTAGCATTTCTGCAACCATACGTTCAATTTCACTTTTTTGGACATAGGGATATCTGTACGGCCTGATGTTTGGAGGAACACTTCCTGGAATCAGATGAATAGCATGATCATGATCACGCATAGGTGGGAGACCTTTGGGAGTCTCAAATACCTTGGAATGATTGTCCAGGACTTTTTGGAGATCTGGAGAAATAGATGATTCCAATGTGGAAACATCTAGCGAACATAATTGTGCAATTACACCTCTTTGCTCCTTTTTTAGAAGCTTTGTCATACCATTAGAGCTGATTATCTTTCCTGGTTTCCCTGCAATACCCCTTAATTCAACTTCCTTTCCTTCCACAGAAAATTTGATGAAAAGTTCTTGAAAATTAAAAGCTATTGTACCCAAGGATTGTAGCCATTGGACTCCTAGTACAACATCAGCACCTCCCATTGGAATGGAAAGCATTGGGCTAGTCAATACATATTCTCCCATGGATAGCTTGATATTATGGCACTTTCCAGAGCAATTTATTGTTCCTCCATTTGCAATCATCACTTGACACTCTGGTGCTGGATATAGGAAGCAATTCAATTCTTTTGCTACCCTACAATGAATAAAATTGTGGGTGCTTCCTGAATCAATCAACACTATTACCTTTTTCTTCTTGATTTGTCCTTCTATCTTGATGGTTTGAGGAGTGGTAATTCCCGCCAATGCATTACAAGATATGGTCGGATTTATTTGTTCTTCATCTAGGCTTTGTTCCTGGAATATCCTCTTCTTTTGACCTTTCTTGCTCCTTTTCTTCTTCCTCTTCACAATCTATGTAGAATAATTTCTTCTCAGCACACTTATGACCTTTAGTGTATTTGCTATCACAACTGTAACAAAGCCCTTTTGCTCTTTTTTCTTCCAATTGTTGTGGTGTCAACCTTATAGGTTGTGGAAGACTAGGGGCAACAACACTTCCGTCTTTATAGTTGTGAGTGGTATGCTTCCTGGTTGCCATAATTTTGCTTTCCATTTTTCTTGCTAACCTGAATGCCTTCTCTAATGAATCAGGTTCCCAAAGGCGAACATCATGTTGGATATTATCCTTTAAAGACCCTATGAACACATCAATCCTATGCTCCTCTGGAATATCTTTTACCCTTATGTTCAATTTTTGGAACTCCTCAATGTGCTCCATTATTGAACCCTTTTGTTTGAGACTTATCAATTGGCTAAAAAAAGTGTTGCTTTTTGTATCCTCATAATGTGCTATCAATTCTTCCGTAAAAATTGCCCAAGTGATAAATTGTTTACGAGAGCAAAGCCATTGATACCATACAAACTGATTTGGTTCCAAATATAAAGTTGCCATACGTACCTTTTGTGTGTTTTGCACATTATTGAGATCGAAGAATTGCTCCATCTGTAATATCCATGTGGCGGGATCCTTGCCATCAAACTTCCTCATATCGATTTTTGGAATATGGTGGGTCTTCGATCCAACATTAGAGTCTATGGAATCATGATTAACATTTCTTTTGTTCACATCATGAGTTTCCTTTACAACCTTTTCACCATTAGTAAGTATTTCTTGTAGAAAATTTGTCAAATCTGTCTTCAAATCTGCCATGTCTGTCTTCAAATCTGTCCTCAAATCTGTCTTCAGATCATCCATCTTAGCTTCCATGCCCTTTATTTTAGATTCCACGCCATTTATCTTAGCATCTGTTAGCTTTTGTGAGTGTGACATTTGTTGCACTTGTTCTTGTAATTTTGATATATCATGTAGCATTTCTTCCTCTTCTTCATGAGTCATGCTAGAGCTTTCAGGTTCCTTACTAGGTGTTTGCATTTTCTTTCCTCGGGGCATCAGTTACCGATAATAATGCTTTACTATGCCCTTTGAATTCCTTCAAACCAAGCTTATGCAAAAATAAAAAAAAAAACTACACACCTTTTTTTTTACTTTGTAGAAGCCTGATATTGAATCTGATGTATCTCTGTAATTTCGAATCATCCAGTTCTGAAATTGTGATCTGTAGTAGCCTTCTATGTCCTCTTTCCAATGCCACTAGTCTGAACCAAATTGGATTCTCCAAGAAAGAGTTATGCCCAATCTCCCGCAGTGACCTGATTATAGACAAGTTCAGTAGAGCGAACTTGTATGAAGTGCCACGTATCACTGTTTCAACCTTTGACTCTGAAAAATATATAAAAGAAAACTACAGTCTGTCCTCTTTCTGTACCTTCTTACGAAATTTCAATCCGATGCTTAGAAAGAAAGTTATGACGATTTTCCCCAGGTCACCTGTTTTGAGTGTAATTCAGGAGTCTGCAAAAAGACCAACTTCCTAAGATCATATCTCCGAAAATATCGTGCGAAAAGCTCTGAAATTAGGACCCAAGGTTCAACGCGATTTCTTCTCAAATGGGTTTTTTTTGCGACTTCTGAAACGTCACAGAAAAAAAGTTATAGTGAAAATGCCACGATGACCTGTTTGGAGCAGCGAAACCCTAGAATCCAAAGCTCTGATACCAAATGTTATGAAACCAGCTCACAAAAAGATAGAAAAGAGAGATCCACGCCTTAGAATTCAGCCTCTTCGAGGGGGCAACCTCCTTTACATTACATAAATGAACAATTCTTCGATGATACAAATGACAAAACCTCCTTTCTATATATAGGAGTCTAAGGAGTCACAATATAATCCAACCGACCTAACAATAATAATATAAAGCCACAAAAATAACAATAGAGGGATTCTATGGGCACATTAATAACAATATGGGGGTAATGGGGGCACAACAATATAAATAAGGGGTATAACTACAATAGTAATGGGGTAATCACTAGTATTATAAGGACCCAACATAATCTTCTGTTGGACCTCCAATAACCAAGATAAAAACTTAATCAAGGGCCAATATCATATTGGAGTCGATTTGTGTGAGCTTCTAGATGATTCACATCTTATCTCAATCAATTCTTATTAATTAACCATATTTTCTAAGTTTAGCACTAGGAAATATTAAAAAAATAGGCTAATAATCTAATTGAAACACTTCTAGGTGGAATTTCTAGAAACAATTTTTGGGTTATGGATAACTCCTGTGTTTTAGCTTCTCCACAAAGTTTTGAGACTAGAATACCTCCGATGCTACTAAAGCTAACACTCCCTCTTAGTGAGGAAGGTGTTCTAACGCTGCACCACTGCTACAACACCCTGTCCATGTATCACCCTCTATCACGCTGCTGATGTTTGGCCACTATGACTGACTGCTACTTCCCTCCAACTATTGTGCGGCTTTGATGTTGCATCCATGCTACTGTTGACATTGCTATATTGTTGCCAACTTTGCACTGCAACTCCCTCTCATCTGTTGTTGCTACAATTGCAACAACTACAATTGAGAAGCATCCTAAATACTGAATCAACTGTGTTTGTTGCATATGTCTCCTGAGTCTTGACTTCTACTAGCCACTGCATTGTCCACCAAGGAATTCGCGCTGCTTCTAACTCTGCACTGTGCCACTCTACATTGCTTCCAACTATGTACTGCGCTCCTCAACACCTGACTGCTACTAGTCTGCAACTGTCACTCTGGAATCTAACTGCAACATTGACACTGATCCATCCCGCTATTAATATTATGGGCCCCTATAGCAAGGTAATGATCCATGAGGAGGACACCTCAATGGACCCTACCTAAGTCTGCATTTTACTAGGAATATAGTTTCATATCGCCCCACCTTTCTCCTAGAGTTATGGCGGCAAACATGGAAAACTCTTCCTGCAACTTGGAGGATAGCTTGTCTATGTCAGTAGACGTTGCCGCCTGGTCTTGCTTCTCCTGCTTGTCCTTTTTCTTGAGAGGACACTTCGTACTGTAGTGGCCAAGCTCGCCACATCTGAAGCACTTGACCTTAGATAGGTCCTTCTTCTCCCCCTGCCCTTGACTGGGACCCTTTGATGCTAGGGCCACATTCTCCTCTTTCTTCTCACTCTTCACGCCCTTCCTGCTGCTTTCATTGATGGTGCTCTTAACTAGAGCTCACCTCAACTCCTCCTATTGTAGGTCAGCCCACATCCTGTCCCATCCAGGCAAAGTGTCTCTACCTAATATACTTTGGAAAAACACCTACCAATCCTTCGAGACACTATTCAATGCCAAGCGTACAAGCTCTGTGGGTTGGGGTGCCTCCCCAATAGCTGTTAGTTGATCTCGTACCCCTTGGATCCTGGTGAGGAAGGGATCTATGCCTTCACCTTTCTGCATCCTGAGAATCAAGAAACATCTTCAGCATCTCATGGAGAAACATCTTCTGTGGCTCATGGAGAAACATCTTTCGTGGCTCGAAAGAACTCTGATATAACTTGGAGAGAACATCCCACATCTCCTTGGAAGTATCTTTGCAAGCTACATGTGAGACTATATGATCTCGAACTCCATCCAAGATCTTCTGCTTCACCTTCGGCATTCCTTTTCTGTACTCCTTTAGCTAGTATTGCTACCTCTTGGAAAATCAAAGTAGTTATATTAGGGTTTGATTCTCCTTTCTTGATAATTACTTGCGAGTGTGTTGGCTTCTTTTACTTTTTTTATTATCTTATCTTTCATCAAGAAATTACCATATTATGTGTCTATGAAGTTCACAAAACAAGAGACACAAGATATAGACACTATGCCAGGGCAAAAACCCCCTCGAGGGGAAGGCCCAGTTAAGATAATTCTTCCTTTCATTACTATTCTTTGAGACTCTTCACCCTAGACAAAGACCAAACTTTCACTCCACACCGAGTCAGCCTCCCAGATCTTCGACCCCTTCCAACAACTTCGACTAGGCAGCGACTTCTGGCAACAAGCAGCATCTGACAATAATGAAATTTGGAAGACTTCGATCTCCCAATCTAGGGCATGAAACCGAGAGAGAGAGGCACCAAAAGTTCGATATTCTTCTTCTCCTTAGACTTCGCCAAACTCGCACTTCCTTCGGCTTCCTGGCAACAGACTTCGCACTTTTCTAGTTACTCTTGAGATATCGAACTAGCTTGAGAGATGATACTCCAAATGACTTTGACTAGCTTGTATTTATAGGCTTCTTGTGGGTTGAATTACGATCGTTTGGCTGACTTGATCTCTCTTACCCAAACTTGGTGTGGAGGATACATAAATCATATTTGACTCAATACAAAACCTTTTTATATGATTCAAAAGCCCAAGAAGGGTCTCTTTGAATGTACAGTGACTCTATAAACTCAATATTAATTCTATAAGTCCACAATGGGGACTTTGACTAATATAATGATGACCTTGACTAATATAATGATGACCCAAGCATGAAACCCATGTTATAAAAATTGTTTTCTTTATTTTTTTGACAAGTATATTTCATAATGACTCAAGTACATTTCATGATGGATAAAGTACATTAATGAAGACCAAACATAGTTACATTTTCCAACACTCCCTCTTAACTAGGGAGGTATTCATAATGTACAAATACAATACCCATGTTTTAATCAGTCATTGTTACAATAATAAAAATTGTTTTCTTTATTATTTTGACAAGTATATTTCATGATGACTCAAGTACATTTCATGATGAATGAAGTACATTAATGAAGTGCATTAATTTCTCTCAAGAATTTTTTTCCAGTATTTTCTTTTCAGGATTTCCAGTTTTCGACATCCAGATTGTTTCACTGCTGCATAATAATTAAAACCTTCAGCTGCTGCACTGGTTTGCCCAAGTTGGTTTTTTTCGGGGACATTTGTCCAAAAATAAGTGTGTCAATTTTTGTGTGCGCTAGCTATTTCTCAGTTTTCAACGCTATTATTTTCCACAATTTTATTTGCGAAGGTTGCAGTATGATTTATTTGATATTTTCCATAGCAAATAAATTGTTAATTAAAATTAGAAGAATCAATTTCAATTGTTGCAATAAAAATTTTGGTAGTTCAAATTTTCAGATGGTATCAGAGCCAGGTTTGATAGACAAGAAGGTTTGATAGATGGGAAGCTCAGAGGCAAAAGAAAAAAAAAAATTGTTTAGAGGGAGCAGCAGGCTGAAATTTTCAAGGGTTGCGCAGTGCCTAGCCAGGTGGAGCAAATTGTTGGGCAAGGGTTCGATTTTCCAGTTGCAGTTGCACAAAAATTCGGTTTGTCCGGAAAAGCGATTCCAACAAGTAGAGGGAGCAGCGACAACTCAGTATTTTCGCGGAGAAGATTTCTTGTTTGGGCGCAAAGGGTTTTGCAATAGGTTAAGGGAGTGCGAATATCAGATCCAACAGCTGCGCAGAGGGAAAAAGGGAGATTTTCGACCATATTTAGAGATGGACACAACTTGGCTTAGAGATCAAGATAGGTTGGAGGGAGCCTCCAGCTATGTCATCTGGAAGGCTAGGATGCCCTTCCTTTTGGATGAATATGGCCTGAAAGCCTATGTGAAAATGTGGTAGCAGTACTCTAGGATGTGAATCAGCTGAAGGAGTAGGATGCGAATCAGCTGAAGGAGTACATAAAAGAAATGACAAAGGTGGAGCGGATGATCTTGGATAGAATTCGAGATCATATAGTCTCACATGTAGCTGGCAAAGGTATTACCAAGGAGATGTGGCATGCTCTCTCCATGTTATATCAAAGTTCTTCCAAGTAGCGGAAAATGTTTCTCCATGAGAAGCTGAGAAGCATCAGGATGCAGAAGAGTGAAGGCATAGATCCCTTCCTCACTAGGATTTAGGAGGTCCAAGATTAGTTAGCAGCCATGGGGGAGGCACCCCAACCCACATAGCTTGTATGGTTGACACTAAACAATGTCTTGGAGGATTGACAAGTGCATTTCCAAAGTATATTGGTAGAGACACTTTGCTTAGATGGGACAAGATTTGGGCCGACCTACAATAGGAGGAGTCGAGGCTAGCTGTAATGACCTATCTATAAATATAGAGAATGCAAGGATAATAGCGGGCATACGATGCATGCATATGATAGCTACATATGCATGTGTCGCATACACCGCACTAGTATTATATACTAAATTAACTATAAGTGCTAAATACCATGACACTTCTATGAATAGAGGTTTTACTCATCCATCAATATTGCTTAATGTATGGGTAAATATTAAAAGAGGACTATATAAATTATATATTCCAGATTGTTGATAAAAATTATATTAATAAAATAAATTTTAAAATATATATAAGAAATTAATTAAAAGGGGCACTAAGTATAAAGTTATAATGTTTATATTAAAAGAATACTTTAATAAAACACAATGTGATATATTAAATCATAAGACATATATACAATATAATGTTTATATTAAAAGAATATTTTAATAAAACATAATATGATTTATTAAAACATAAAACATATACCTACGTGACCTTTAAAAGAGATAAGGGAGATGATGCGTGACATGGAGCGCGTCACCAGCGAATTGAGCATTGCGCTGCAGATGGAAGAGCGGCCACCGCTAAGCAACAGGATAAAAACCACGGAACAGAGATTTAGAGGGGACAGAGGGGAAGAAATTCGGAAGGAGGAACATCATCTACTGAAATCATCCACAGGAAGAGCTTGAGTTGTTTTAAGGTTCTGGGCACGGGGGAATAGTCGGCTTCTACTAAGAGGCTTACTGGATTGAGCAGCTAGGTTCTGCTCAGTTTGGCTGGGTGGATTTTGTCTTTTGGTAACTATAGAAGCGCAGCTAGAGGCATCTTCAACCACAGGGGCACAAGTAGGTACCTCAACAGTTCTGTTAGTTGATTTTGTAATATTTCAGGGAATTGTTTACAGGTTCATGATATAAATCCCTTTACTGTATTCGCATTTGTTTATGGTCTTTACACGAGCTCTAGTTAAGAGCACCATCAATGGAAGCACTAGCAAGGGAATGAAGGGTGAGAAGGAAGAGGAGAGTGTGACCCTAGCATCAAAGAGTCTTGGTCAAGGGAAGGGGGAGAAGAAGAAGAAGGACTTGTATAAGGTCAAGTGCTTCAGATGTGGCGAGCTTGGCTACTACAGTATGCAGTGTCCTCTCACAAAGAAGGACAAACAGGAGAAGTAGGACTAGGCGACAACCTTTGTTGAGATAGACAAGTTGCCCTCCAAGCTGGAGAAATATTTTGCCCTGTTTGCGGGTATACCTCTAAGAGAGAGGTGGGGTGATATGGAACTATAGTCCCAGTATTGCGCATACTTGGGCAAGGTCCTTTGAGGTCTCCTCCTCATGGATCATTACCTTGCTACAGGGGCCCACAATATTTAGTAGCCAAATGGATCGGTGTCAGTGTTGCAGTCAGGTTCCAGAGTGGCAGTTGCAAACTAGTAGTAGTTAGGTGTTGAGGAGTGCAGTACAGAGTTGGCAGCAATGTAGAGCCAACAATAGCGCAAACTCCTTGGTGGACAGTGCGATGGTTAGTAGAAGTCGGGACTTCGGAGACAGATGCAACATACACAATTGATTTAGTATTTAGGATGCTTCTCAATTGCAGTTGTTGCAATTCCAACAACAAAAGATGAGAGGGAGTTGTAGTGCAGATGCAAATGCAGAGTTGGCAGCAGTATAACAGTGTCAGCAGCAGCACAGATGCAAGATCAAAGTTTCACAGTGGTTGGTGGGCAGTGACAATCAGTCACAGTTGCCAGACATCAGTAGCGTGACAGAAGGTATATAGAGATAAGGTGTTGTAGCAGTGGTGCAACACTAGAACACCTTCCTCGCTAAGAGGGAGTGTAAGTGTCTTAATTAGATTATTAGCCTATTTTTTTAATATTTCCTATGTCTAAACTTAGGAAATCTAGTTAATTAATCAAAATTAATTGAGATAAGGTGTGAATCATCTAGAAATTCACACGAATATTAGCCATCTATTAAGATTTAATCTTGGCCGTTGGAGTCCCAACAGAAGATTATAAGAAGTTGATGGGTAGATGGAGAACACACACACTTTAAGATTGATTTCCATGGAGAGTTCAATTTTTCCAGAGAGCAACAGTTAGTTGCCAGAAGAGGTCAAGCTTCAAGAAGGAAATAGAGACAGAGAGGTATAGGGAAATTTCAGAGAGGTCGAAATTTCTCTAGAAGGTTGCGCAAAAGCTTTAGAAGGCAATTCGATTTTACTAAGGTGAAGCTGGTTTTCAGTTCCATAGGCCAAAAAGTATTTCCAGAGTGCCAGAGGGTTAGTTTCCTAGTCAACAACAGGTAGGACGACTTGATTTGCAGTTATTCTGGGCTGAGTGTATAGCTAACTGTGCTAGGGTGACGCAAAAGTTGTGCAAAGCTAGGTGGACGACTGGTGTTTCAGTGGCAGTCAAGTTCCAGGATTGCTCAGAGTGAGGGAAATTCCCTCAGGAAATTTTTTCCAGTATTTTCTCTACATGATTGCCAATTTTTGACATCCAAATTGTACTCAGATTTTGTCACTACTACATAATAATTAAGACCCTTAGCTGCTGCACTGATTTTCCCAAGTTGGGTTTTTCCAGGGACATTTGTCCAAAAATAAGTGTCAATTTTTATGTGTGTGTTAGCTATTTCTCAGTTTTCAACCCTATTATTTTCCGCAGTTTTATTTGTGAAGGTTGCAATGTGATTTATTCAATATTTTTTGTAGCAAATAAATTGTTAATTAACAATTAGAAGAATTAATTCCAGTTGCTGCAATAAAAATTTCAGTAGTTGAAATTTGCACACTCAGAACCTGAATATCTAAGCTTCTATAGGTCTGCTCCCTCTAAAGCTAGACTCCCGCTGAATCTCAAACTCTCACGGATCTAGTATATCACTCTCAATTTTCTTCCCACACCTCTCTATCATTAACTTGTTAGATGCTTACCATTGTATATTTGTAAAGGGTACTTAGCAAGATGCTTAGTAGGGTATATTTGTAAGGGGTACTTAGCAAAATGGTGGATAAGTTGGATAAATGGATGAAACTACTTACCTTGTATCTAGTTTTAAGAGGGTCCCTCCTGAACAATAAATAAATCTATCTAGGTAAGGGAAGGGTGTGGGTGTTCGAATGAGTGTCGTCGATCTTGTTGGGTTACATTGCAATCAGTAGTTCATGAGGACCTCATTAGGACCTACAGTCTGACCATTATTAGACTTTCTTCCATATGTTATTAGGGGAACATATGACCACTTTTCATTCACTACTAGACATTCCCTATCATTTGGCAAATTTTCTAATTTTAGGGTTTTCTAATTTTAGTAGGGGTGCCATCTAGGACGACATGTGGCACTAATTGGAGGATTACATGGCTATTTCCACTCTATAAATTCATACTACCTCATGCATACACCTTCCTAGAGTGAGTATGCAATTCCTTCCTACTTTATAGTATTTAACCACCATTTTTCTCTCTCCTCCTCTTGTTAGTTGATTTTTAGTTCTATTTTGGAGTTTATTAACTTAGTTTAATAATTAGTATTTTGCACGTGAAGGTTATTAATTAGTTGTAACTAACTTATAACTCCACTTACTTCCCATTCACTCCATTTTAGGGTATTTTGCTAATTTTGGGTCTCCCAATCTAATTGCAAAATAGGGAAAGTATTTGTGAGTTATATTGAGTACATGCACATGGACCCAAAGCTAATTTGAATTGCTTGGCCTCCTTGAGAGTCTATATGTAGTATTCATGTTCAACAATAACATATCATCATATTTTTATGAGTAATTTGAATTATCTATGTGGTTCATTAGTCAATTTCTCAACAACTTTATTCTCTTTTCTTTCTTGTTTTTCAAGTAGCTAATCTAGTATTTCTTCACATTTAGATCTTATGATTTATGCTTAAAATCTAACAAATCCTTCCTAGTTAAATCAATCTTATCATATCCAGTAAAGAGGTTAGAAGGCAAGGATTTTCTCTTTCTATTTCATGTCATATTGATGTAAAGTGTGAGAAAGTCTAGCGTGGGAATTCAATGCCTCATATAGGGAAGGCAGAAGTGGGAATTTCCCAATTAAGTGGTTTAAGCAATCTCTCCCATTTTGATATAAAGGGGTGGGGTGGGGTTGGGTTAGGCACCATAGGGCACTCATAGGAAAAACCTTGTATGTTGGAGTGTCATTATAACTCTTATATTAAATTCAATATTTACATCAATGAATAGGGAGAAGAACCTCATAGAATGATTAGGCTAGATACTTATTATACCTAAAGATTGCATTTTATGGCCATCCTGTTCTTCTCTCTAACCAAAGCCAACAACTAAAGTTCATTGACCTCTTGATGATGTGAGTACTTTGTTCCTCTCCCGTTGGCTTGTTGCCTAAGTTTATGTCAAACAAATTGGTTCTACAAGAGGTAGCCTACTAGACATACATAAATTGAGTTACAGTTGTTCTCACATGGGTGAAGAAAGCTCTGTATCCTCCTTTTTTGTTATCCACATGTGCCTACAACATAGATAATGCAAAAGAAGCTAAGTAAATGGGGAGAGATTGGACATCTTCCATTCTTGAATGAAGAGATTCAACCATCAGGAGAGGAACAAGGTATGTTAAGTGACTGACTTGTTGTGGGTGAGAAACGAGATCGAGGAATGGGATCCTTTGAGCCATTTTAACAATAATAAAATATAATTATTGAGATGACCTAAAATAAAATTGGAAGCGTATTCACTCATTCTCTATCTTCATATACAACAATTATGTTGTATATCTAAATAATCTAACCCTACCAACCCCTACCAACATATTGCCATTAATTTAATACCCACATACTGCCATTAATTTAATATCGAATGAGGATATCCCTTAAAAATATACCAACACAACTTTGACCATGGTACACATTCGTAAAGGAATTATCCAAAAATGATTTGAGGTTAATAAATCGTGTTATGAAGCCGAAAAGGACAATGAAAACAATGTTAACTGTATGGCTTTAACACTACTATTCATAATTGTTTGTCCTTTGAGCTATGCTCATTGTGCTCTTCTAAGAGCCCTTTTTATTGTGCTCTTAGAGCCCTTTTTATCTTCACCTTAGCAAATTGTATCTTTTTGGTTTACTTGTCATAGTTTCCATGGTGTGGGGTGATAGAGTTATTGGGTGAGAGAGTTATCATCAACAGTAGGAAACTCCAAATACATGGCCTTCTTTGTAATTAGTTTGTTGTTCTCAAGTTTGTCCAAGAAGGAAATTTATCACAATCACCAACAATTTCCATGTCATTTACATTTTCAATATGATAGAGTTATCATCAATGTCAGGAAACTCTCCTTACATGGCCTTCTTTATAATTAGTTTGTTGTTCTCAAGTTGTGCAATTGTCCAAGAAGGAAGTTTATCAGAATCATCAACAATCTCCTTGTCATTCATTTTTTCAATCTAATAGAGTTATCATCAACGGTAGGAAACTCCCATTACATGGCCGCCTTTGTAATTAGTTTGTTATTCTCAGGTTGTGCAATTGTCCAAGAAGGAAATTGATTAGAATCATCAACAATCTCCATGTCATTAACTTTTTCAATATGATAGAGTTATCATCAACGGTAGGAAACTCCCATTACATGGCCTTCTTTGTAATTAGTTTGTTATTCTCAAGTTGTGCAATTGTCCAGGAAGGAAATTGATTAGAATCATCAACAACTTCCATGTCATTAACTTTTTCAATCTGATAGAGTTATCATCAACAGTAGGAAACTCCCATTACATGGCCTTCTTTGTAATTAGTTTGTTATTCTCAAGTTGTGCAATTGTCCAGGAAGGAAATTTATCAGAATCATCAACAATTTCCATGTCATTCACATTTTCAATCTGCTTCTCACTATGTGTTTTAGACTTCCTTGTCACTAGCCAATGACCTTTTCCTTTTCTTTGTAATTGGTTTGTTATTCTCAAGTTGTGCAATTGTCCAAGAAGGAAATTGAACAGAATCATCATTTCCATGTCATTCACTTTTTCAATCTGATAGAGTTATCATCAACGGTAAGAAACTCCCATTACATGGCCTTCTTTATAATTAGTTTGTTATTCTCAAGTTGTGCAATTGTCCAGGAAGGAAATTTATTAGAATCATCCAGCCATTGAAGCAGACAGCACCTACACTAGCAGCACCCCCACTAGCTTCAGTAGTTCCAGCTTATCCACCGCCAGTACCATTAGTAGCAGCATCCTCACTAGTTAGAGTTATTGACCCACTTCCCCACCACTATCTCCGGGTCAAGCACCTAAGGCAGTCGCAAGAGAAGCAGAGGTAGCAGCATACCTTCCAGCTCCATTTCGAGATCGAGAGTCCCTGTAGCTTCTCTTCGCCCGGTTCCATTTCTAGTTCCAGTCCCAGCATACGAGCCAGCATCTCGCCTAGTGGCGTCCCTTCTTCCAAGTCTATACCCAGCAGCTTCCCCACCAGTGCATGCATCCCTTACTGTCCCATCTATTCTATATGAACCAGCAGCAAAGCCAGCAGTAGCAGTACGAGTAGCAAGGGCAGGTGCACCAGTAGAAGCAGAGCCATAAGCTAAGCCATAAGCAGGGGCATGTGCACCAGTAGCAGAGCCAGTTGTTTACCCATAGCATCCATAAACATATCCAGTTTACCCATAATACCCTAATGATCGTGATCAAGCTTATGATTCTGACCTTCATGATTGAGATCCAAGTTATGCCTTTCGTTCGGATCCATATCCAGATGACCCCATTAAAGTACCAGTTCCATACCCAGAAGTAGCAGTTCCAAAGCATCAGCAATTTCCATATCATTCACATTTTCAATCTGCTTTTCACTATGTGTTTTAGACTTCCTTGTCACTAGCTAATGACCTTTTTCTTTTCCTCTTAAGGACTATAGGCATGTTCTATTCCTTACTTTGATAGGACTATAGGCATGTTCTATTCCTACTTTGATAGATTGTCACTGCCATCATCCGACATCACAAGTCTCATTTGTTTTCTTCTCATATTTACTAAAGGCATTGTTCTATTCCTTACTTTGATAGATCGTCACTGCCATCATCCGACACCACAAGTCTCATTTGTTTTCTTCTCATATTTATCTCAAAATGAAGTAAAAACACATTTTTTGGGGCCAAAATCGAGACATTCTTAGTAGAATTTCAATGGATCCTTCTCTTGTACTAGCTCCATATTTACTTCTCTATCTTCTTTGGTTCCCTTTCTCCTAAAGGATCTTATTTTTAGATTGTGTATTTGAACTAATTAGAGTATGAGGGTCACTTTGTAGAACGAAATTCTTCATCTTCTTCATCTTACCAACATGATTGGAGTTAAGTGTGAGAGTTTGATTAGCGTGCTTATCTTCAATACTTACATCCTTTTTATCTCCAACTCCTTCCTGCACTTCATACTATAAAGAACTAGTGTTATAGCAGGTTATGTGTGAGAGTTTGATTAGCATGCTTATCTTAAATACTTGCATCCTTTTTATCATCAACTCTTTCATCTACTTCGCTCTTTCATGCACTTCGCACTATAGGAAACTAGTGTTATAGCAGATGGTCATCATATGTGTTTTGAATACTCCCTTGGATCATAATTTGGAGCAATATCTTCTTCTTTCAGATCAAAGAAACTCAATCCCTGAGCTATCTCAGCTAAATATGATATACTTCTAAAACCGATTCCCAAAAATCTGGAAAAAATGCTACTTTTTATTTCGATCAAAGATATTGACCACTTAGCATACTGCCTACAAACTTTTATGGGGAAGAAACGACCACTTAGCATACTGCCTACAAACTTTTATGGGGAAGAAACGATCATATACGACTTTGCGAAAGAAATCATACATCTTAATATAGGTGTAGTTATCTTCACAAAAATACTTGCCTCCCCTTTCGGGGAAATTCTAGGCTTCCATTATCAAATGCTCATGTTCCTTTTGAGTTCACATATCCTTTCCATGAAATCATCTTGGGTTTTGTAAAGATTAAATGAAACCTTATGCATCCAAACAATTGGGGAACACTAATGTGTTGGGTCTATCTCAAATTGTTTTATCTCCTCATGGTATAATTATTCAAATACCTTGCAGAAGACCAAAACAAAAACTATGAATAAGTTTACCCAAATCAAAGACTATCTTCTTATGTAGGTTGTTGGTAGATGATATACCAAACATACATTTCCTACACAATTAATTGAATGAAAAGCCATGCTATCTCCTGGTATGGCTCTACCAGCTCATTGATATTAACGTGATATGTCTTATGAACTTCTTTCATTAGCTATGAAATCCATTTGTTTAGAATACCGAAAATAGCAGCATGTGCATCCAGGCAGGAATCAACTTTATATATGGAATCAACTTTATATATCTTGAGGAGCTTAGTTTGCTCTAGAAGGTTCGACATTCTTTAGAATGTAGAAGGAGTTAAAGGGGCATGTGTTTTCCCTTCCATTTGTTTAGAATACTGAAAATAGCAACATGTGCATCCAAGAAGGAATCAACTTTATATATCTTGAGGAGCTTAGTTTTCTCTAGAAGGTGCGACATTCTTTAGAATGTAGAAGGAGTTAAAGGGGCATGTGTTTTCCCTTCCTTCAATCTCATGAGCTACTATTTAGCATCTTCTCACAAGAAGGAATCAACTTTATATATCTTGAGGAGCTTAGTTTGATCTAGAAGGTGCGACATCCTTTAGAATGTAGAAGGAGTTAAAGGGGCATGTGTTTTCCCTTCCTTCAATCTCATGAGCTACTATTTAGCATCTTCTCACAAGAAGGAATCAACTTTATATATCTTGAGGAGCTTAGTTTGCTCTAGAAGGTGCGACATTCTTTAGAATGTAGGAGGAGTTAAAGGGGCATGTGTTTTCCCTTCCTTCAATCTCATGAGCTACTATTTAGCATCTTCATATATCTTGAGTAGCTTAGTTTGCTCTAGAAGGTGCGACATTCTTTAGAATGTAGGTGTTAAAGGGGCATGTGTTTTCCCTTCCTTCAGTCTCATGAGCTACTATTTAGCATCAAAGCTTATAGCACACCAGTAAATGACCTCGCTGAAATCAAAAACCTTTGTCATACATCCAATGTTCACCAACCATGAAGCCCAAGCTTTGTTCTCCTTCCTCTCTTGTCCTTGCATTTCTAAATACCATTTAAGCCCAAGCTTTATTCTCCTTCCTCTCTTGTTCTTGCATTTCTAAATACATATGCAATGGACGAGTGGAAATCTCTGTTATATTGATCCAACCAGTTGATTCAAAATGGTTCACCTTCCCTTTTGGGAGCCATATTTCTTCTTATTTTTCTTCATTCTTTTACCTCTATGTGCATCCCAAGTTCTTATCAAAATTCTCTATCCTTTTCGAAGGATTATGACAAATGCCATTATTTATTAAATCTCAAAGTCTCTGCACAATTTTTTCTAAATTATTCCATTGTCATTTAGATACCATCACATATCTTATTAAAAATGATACATGTCAAATCATACGTTGCAGCCACATGTACACCTAAATATTATGTGACATGCAGGTAGAAATAGAAGAATGACACATGTCAAATCATACGTTGCAGCCACATGTACACCTAAATATTATGTGACATGCAAGTAGAAATAGAAGGCAGGGTGGAAAAATGGATTGATGAGTGACTATGCATTCCTCTTAGAAATCATAAGGTAGAGGATGTACAGTAAATTATCCAACAAACACTAATGCAATAAACACGTGGAAATTAGTAGTTTCACAAAAGAATCATGAGGTAGAGGATGTACAGTAAATTATCCAGCAAATACTAATCCAATAAGCAAGTGGAAATTGATGAGTGGCTATGCATCCCTCTTAGAAATCATAGAAATCATAAGGTAGAAGATGTACAGTAAATTATCCAGCAAATACTAATCCAATAAACAAGTGGAAATTGATGAGTGACTATGCATCCCTCTTAGAAATCATAGAAATCATAAGGTAGAAGATGTACAGTAAATTATCCAACAAACACTAATCCAATAAACATGTGGAAATTAGTAGCTTCACAAAAGAATCATGAGGTAGAGGACGTACAGTAAATTATCCAACAAACACTAATCCAATAAACACATGGAAATTATAACACTAATCCAATAAACACATGGAAATTAGTAGCTTCACAAAAGAATCATGAGGTAGAGGATGTACAGTAAATTATCCAACAAACACTAATCCAATAAACACGTGGAAATTAGTAGCTTCACAAAAAAATCACGAGGTAGAGGATGTACAGTAAATTATCCAACGAATACTAATCCAATAAACAAGTGGAAATTAGTAGCTTCACAAAACATATCAAGAGAGCACAACTCAAGTAGAACAAAGTAGAGCAAATCGGTGTAAGTTGCCTTACATAAAATAATGATTGAATACGCTTGAATTTGACGATTGTAAAAATGAGTGGTGTGGTATATTTATACCACTCCTACTCAAGGCACTATCCCCAAGGAGGAGGCAATATTCACCTTACCCTCGGGGTACGTTGCCTTACGTAAAATAATGATTAAATACACTTGAATTTGACGATTGTTAAAATGAGGGGTGTGGTATATTTATACAACTCCTACTTGGGTTAAGACACCATCCAAAGAGGAGGCAATACTGACCTTACCCTCCTTCTAGGGAAAGATTGACCTTACCCTACATAAAAATGAAAAATGAAGTATAGTAAAGTGTGAAGTATAATAAATTGTAATAATGTTGTAACTACCCACTACTATCTATATCTTAACTCGTTAAGAGCCTCAACTACCTATAAAGTGGCATGACATGTGGTAAAAATGAAGTATAATAAAGTGTAATAATGTTGCATCTCCCCACTACTACCTATATCTTGACTCATTAAGAGCCTCAACTACCTATAAAGTGGGACGACGACATGTGGTCACAAGTGAACATTGGTCAAGCACCCTCTTAAGTTGAACAAGGGGTCATATAGATGACATTACATCTATATATGATCATAGGAGATCAGCGTATCACCTCCCTATAATCCTACAACACCCCCTTAAGTTGAACAAGAGGCCACAAAGATGACATTACATCCATATATGATCATAGAAGATCACCATATCACCTCCCTATAATGCTAGGTTAGGGTCATCGAAAGCCATAAAACTCATAAAGAAAGAATTCACGATTTAATAGTGGAAATTATCACCCTAAAAAGGGTATTTCGTAGAACAAACTCATATTTTGCAAGTAGAGGAGGACCAATTGAAATAAGGATCCATGATGAGGGTGACTATAGTTGTTGGGAATGTATAGCAAGAAAGTTAAGAGTGGCAATGACCCACTTGGAGCAAAGATGCCAGCAATGAAGGAGAGGGAGCATTAACATCATGCAATATTGGCAACTTGAAGTGGTATCTGTCATCATTGAATTGGATATTAGCTATGTTGCATGAAACTTCTAGGAACCCGACGTTTCGGGCCGTACCCATATCTGAAACTCCGAAACTTGGCCGAAACTCGACCATCATGTAATCATCTATGGGAGTTAATATAGGCTTGTTTTTCCTTCTAAATTGTCATCTATGGGTCTTATTCCCTTTTTTCTTACAAGATAATGTGTTATTCATTTATGTATTTGTATATATTTTTTTATATATACATATATGACATTTTGGTTTACGTTTCCATTTTTGGGAGGTGACGTTTCTAAATGTACCCATTTCGGAAACTATGAAACATTTCCGCGTTTCGTGCAACGTAGGATATTAGTATGTTGCACATTTGGACAAGGCCCGTTAATATGTTGCACATATAGAGAGACTTCATAATTGGATTTCTTAGCAGAAGAGGGATCATATTGATTTATGTATTTGTATATATTTTTTTATATATACATATATGACATTTTGGTTGACGTTTCCATTTTTGGGAGGTGACGTTTCTAAATGTACCCATTTTGGAAACCATGAAACATTTCCACATTTCGTGCAAGTTAGGATATTAGTATGTTGCACATTTGGATAAGGCCCATCAATATGTTGCACATATAGAGAGACTTCATAATTGGATTTCTTAGCAGAAGAGGGATCATCATTGGATTTCTTAGCAGAAGAGGGATCATCATTGCACTACCCATCAGGGGAAGGTAAGGTTGCATATTTTCATTAATATTGTGAAGGTTGGAAGAGTCCTTCACAATAGAAGAGGGGTTGGCTGAGTGGGTGGGTCCAAAAGTTCCTAACAATTATCCAAAAGAAGAGCTTGAAAAGGTACCCATGGGTGTACCATGGTGTGGTAATGTCCACCACAACAAATCGAGTCATAAAAAAAAATTGTTGAAGAAGAGCCTTGTTAAATAGAAACTTGCCGAGAGTCATCAACAAGTAACTTTGCTAAAGAAGAAGGGGCATGTTAAATAGAAGCATGATAATAATCATCATTGGAAAAAAAGTGATGGAAGAGATCTTGGTGGATTGTGAGGAATAATTTCACCAAATATAGCCTCATGGTGCTTAGTCACATGGTGATTGAAAAGGTCATGAAAATGATACCCCCACCCCCTTGGAAAAGAATAAAGAAGAAGGGGCATGTTAAATAGAAACATGATAATAATCATCATTGGAAAAAAAGTGAGGGAAGAGATCTTGGTGGACTATGAGGAACAATTTCATCAAATATAGCCTCATGGTGCTTAGTCACATGGTGATTGACAAGGTCATGAAAATGATACCCCCACCCTCTTAGCCTCATGGTGCTTAGTCACATGGTGATTGACAAGGTCATGAAAATGATACCCCCACCCCCTTGGAAAAGAATAACTATATAGTTTGGTGAGGAGTATATGAAACATGTGATATAACGTACTTTCCATGAGGTGGCTGCACCTATGCACTTGATCCAAATATCCTAAAATGTGAAATAGAGGGATTTTGCCCATGCAAACATTCATGAGCAGTCATATTGGAGACAACACAAGTAGGAATGTGGTTGATGATAAATGCTACACAAACAAATTCCTCTTGTTGAGAAATCAGAATTTGTTGAGAAATCATAATGCATGTAGATTAGGGTGGATTTCTCTTACTTGATAATCACTTGTGAATTTGTTGGCTTCATTATTAAATTTTTATGTTTTATTTCATCAAGCAATTATCAAAAGTACAAAACATGAAGATCACAAGAGACAAAAACACAAAGATATAGGTTCCAAGCGAGGGAAAAAACCCCACAAGGGGGGAAACCCAAGAAAATCCTCTTCTTATGGAATTAGATCAAAGCGAGATATCCAAGACCCAAGACCAAGACCAATAATACCACATAGACCCAAGTCAACCCTCCATCAATCCATCTCCAACAAGTTATAGTCATCAAAAGTCAGCGTTGGTCAAATCTATGAATTCTGGTCCATCCCTGAAATTTCATCCTACCTGAAATCTCGGGGCCTGAAATTTCAGCCTATAACAACTCTGAAAAATTGTAGAAGATACTCACACGTGTGAATAGATTAGGGCAAAAAAACAAAACTTTTTCTCTCCTTTGACTTCAGTCTCTTCCTCCTCTTACTTCGTTGATTTCCTTCTTCTTGCTTGTAGAGAAATCGAATTGGTTGCCAAAATGTGGAGCACAGTTTCCAATATATAGTTGTTCGACCATATGAAGAGAAACAACTTATGGTTTGGCTGACTTGTCCATGGAGGGCTAACTTGGTCTTGTGGTGACAAAATTGACTCATTTGACTCAAAATAAAAAAAATAAAAAATATTTTCTTACAAAATAGTCCAAATGGGACTTTGACTCATGAAAATTTTTCTTATTGACGCAGAGAACCTTGAAGGCATGAAGAACATGCATTGACTAGAAAATAATAATAATTATAATAATATTTTTTTCTTCTTTTGCTTTTACATTAAATACATATTGATACAAGTACAATGATGATTATGAAGACTAAACCTAGTTACACTTTTCAACACTCCCTCTTAACTAGTGTTAATTTTAGGTATGTTCTATGCTAGAGCAATTTATTTAAATTTTCATAGTTAGCAATCACATCAGCATTAAAGTAAACTGCAGATAGAACATAAATATAAATCGCAGAAGACAAGCCAAGACAAGAGGACACAAGATGTGGCGCTAGCCAGGGACAAACCCCACAATGTGGGGAAACCCTTGATCAATTCTTCTTTTATGTTCTTCAAAGTTCAGCAGAGAAAGTGAGAGAGATAGTACATTTACAATAGAAGTCAACACTTTGACTTTTGATATCTACAGATATCAGTTGAAGACATATTGCTTCCACTAATTCTCTAAGGTGACTTCTTCACCTATCATAGTGTTGCATCTCGTCCATTTGCTGCACCTTACCGTGTAGCACCATCATGCTGCATCATGCATCATCATGTTGCTCATGATTACTATGCTGCCCATACATCCTGTGGTCCATGCATCATGCTGCCCATGATCTCATCTATCATGTTGCCCATTCATCATGCTGTCCATGATCTCTTGCATCATGCTGCCCATTCATCATGCTGCCCATGATCTCATCTATCATGCTGCCCATGATCTCTTGCATCATGTTGCCCATTCATCATGTTGCCCATGATCTCTTGCATCATGTTGCCCATTCATCATGCTGCCCATGATCTCATCTATCATGCTGCCCATTATGCTGCATCTTCTATCATGCAGCCTTATTTATGCAGCAATAAGTAGATCAGCCTTAGCTGCTTGCTATGGCTTGCAGCCTAGCAAAGCAGCTAGGCTATAGTTCCAGATACCTTCCAGCAAACCCATCTTAAACTATCCTTCTATTTTCATGCTGTCACCTACAACAATCCAATATTATGACAGCAGCTTGATCCTCAGACCTATCCTTGTTGCTGCGTATATATTCTCATGTATAGCGGTTCCATAGGTCCTCACCATGACAACGTTAGGCTGCACAATATTCAAACCCTTGTTTCATGACAGCCTTAGATTAGGGCTGTTCTGTACAGTGATTAGAACTTATTTATGACAGCGTATAGGTCTGCGTAAACCTTCACACTGCGTATTGGCTTGGCAGCTACAGGTCTCCTTTTAACTGCAGCCAGATCTCCTTGACATGACTGCGGCTTCTTCTTCCTCCATTGACTGCGTGAACAGGTCTGCGTTTAGGCTGCTACAGGTAGCGTATGAAGGCTTCTAGGACAACGTATCAATGTCTCCCTTGACTGTGTTTTAGGGCTGCTCCATTACTGCGGCCAGATCTCCTCTAACTGTGGCTCCATGCCTTGACAGCGGTTCCTTTTCATGACTGCGTATAACTGCATCTAGGGCATCACATTGTTGTGCGTATAGTTGCTTCCCATTGCTAACGGATTAGGGCATCGTATGGTAGCTAGGGCATCATACTCTTTAGTATCTCTCCTTCTCCAAAAACCCAAGACGTGGAGAGGAGATCACCTAAAGAGTGTGTGTTAAAATGACTTCAAGTCCTTGCCAATTTATACTAAAACGTAGATGATGAATAGGCATGTCTATTGGGCTTCTGAGCCTACTCAAATTGCTGGTCGGCTTGATAATAATTCCATAATCAAAATAAATTCATATCTCCATAAATACTTATCGGAATCGGATGATCTTTAGATCAATCCTACACCTCTCGACGAGAGGGATCCAATAAAAATATCAGCTGCCATAAATAAGCTGACCCACATGGAGTTTGGCCCTAGTTGCCAATTTTAACAACTAGGGAGGTATTCATAATGACTCAACAACATACAAGGATACTCTCAAATTGAAATATTCTCATAAGTTGAGTTCAGATTGATAAGAATCATAATAACCAACATTGTCAATTACAAAGTAGCAAGGCCTTGACTGGCAAGATCTATCTCTCCCCTAGATCAGAGCATGAGCATAATGTTGGGAGGCATACATTTGGACACCACCATCGCCTCTCAAAGAAAATACCCCATTTGAATGTTCACCAAGTATGTCCTTATAGGACTATTCTTATCTTGGATATCACCCCATCCTCAAAGAATATTGGTCCTCAGGACTACTCTTATCTTGGATTCCCAGTCCTCAAAGAGTATTGGTCCTTGGGACTACTCCTATATTGGATACCATTCCTCAAGGAGTATCAGTCCCAGATGCTTATCTAATCCTCCATTGTCCCTACCATTTCCTTCACTAGGCTTATGGTTGTTAGTCTATTGAGAAATCTAGGGGCAACAACATAGAATGATTTCTCTTGCTTTGATAATTATTTGTGGTGTATTTTTACTTCACTTAATTAACTTCTTCTGTCACTTGATATTATTAGTGTTTTTCTTTATCAAACAAAAACCAGTCTCAAAAAGAACAATAAGACAAAGGACACAAGATATAGATGATCAAACAGGGCCAAAACCTCTCCAATCTGAGAGGAAAACCCGCAAGAATTCTTCTTCTGATAGAATCTTCAATTAATGAATTCCAAGACCTAGACCCTTGACCAAAAACCCCTCCAAGACCAAGTCAAAGCTTCTTCTTGATTAACTTCTCTTCCTTCAAGTCAATGCTAGTCAAACTTGTTCCTTTGCTTTAGATTTTGGCCCTAGCTCAGAATTTCAGCTTATTGTTGTAGACCTGTAATTTTGGCTTCTTCTGATGAAACCCTAGGTCACACGCGTGGCTTGAAAAATGGAAAAATTTGCCTCCTTTCAACTTCGCTTGACTTGACTTCCTTTCTTTGACAATTCGGCTTGCTAGAGAGACCTTCCTTGATCCAGTTTTTGGTCCTTGGTGATCACTGCAATTTGCTGCAGAGGGAGGCCCTAATTCACTTCACACGTGTGAGAAGAATACCCAAGAAAACAGTCTCAAAACTTGATTATTCTTCTTTCCTTTTGTCCTTCTCTTCCTTGCACTTTTGCTCTTCCTTGAACGAACTTGTGTGTTTTGTAAGTGAGTCCTTGAATGAGGCCGAGTCCTCTTTTATATAGGCTTCATGTCCATCTTTATAAGTCGACTTGTAACTGCCTTTAAGCCGACTTCACCTTCTAAATAGGCCGACTTGTTTGTTAGCATTTGACGAGGTCTTGGAGGGTTATTTGACTTTATTTTGACTCAAATAATTTCTTTTACAATATGTAACATGCCCCAAAATGGGTCTTTCATACATGACAATGACTTAATGACTTGTAGACTCAATGACAAGCCCTAGGATCTCACAATGAGAGCTTGACCTAAAAATAAATTTCCTTGAGCATGAAACCCATGCCTCAAGAACAACAATAATAAAATTTATTTTTCTCATTGCATCAAATACATAAAATCATGATTACATGTGTCATTATGAAGACCGAACCTAATTACATATTTCAATGCTCCCTCTTAACTAGGGAGGTATTCATAATTCATACAAGGTACTTGGACATTCTCAATCTTAAGAATTCTCATAAGAAGAGTTGGATTGGTAACCCATCTGTTTAGCATCGTATCTTCCAACATTGTCACATAGCAAGGCATTGAATAACAACTCTATCTCTCCACAAGATCAGAGCACAATGCTGACGAGACCAATGATTTATAAACACCATCATCATTGTCTCTCAATGAGCATATGCCACCCCAACATTCACAGGGTATGTCCTTCCAGGACTATTCTTATCTTGGATTCCCAGTCCTCGAAGAATATTGGTCCTCTACGACTACTCTTATCTTGGATTCCCTACCACATCCTCAAAGAGTATCGGATTCCAGATGCTTACCCTCCATTCTTTCTTCCCAAAGTGAAGACTAGAATGATGTCTCTATCTCTCCCTATCAATTAGAGAGGACATACCCATTCCTATAAAGGAATGTACCCATTCCTACAAAAGGAATGTACCCAAGTTCCCCTCATTCTGGAACTTGTCCAAGCTCCCCCTTTTAACCAGGGACTTACTTCCAATCTCCCTCTTAACCAGGGACTTGCTTTCCAACAACATCTTTTTGGTGGAGATCATGGCACTATTAGCTGCTAGAAGAGCTCCTCCTTTTAATGTCATGAATTTCATCTTTATCATTATGGAGCCTTCAACTCTTGGGACTTCTTTGTAGGGAATTGAATATCCATCACTTTCATTCATGAACCATGTCGGTCATGTCATCCTTTCCTTATCGGAAAGTGATCTACTAGTCCATATCTGGTTTTTCTTCATACAACTACCTTTTCCGCATCATGTTTCCTTTAGGATATTCCATTCCTCCACATGAATACTAGTTGTAGGTGAAATCCACAACTCCCTTTTGGTAGCTCTGTATCAGCCCATCCAGATATTGTTCAAAAATAAAAAAATGAACATTAGATCAAATTTCCTTTTGTGACGACCCTTCATCATGACATCCGCTTGTTGCAACATTAACATCCTGCATACATATTGACACATCTCCAAGATATTCAATATCGAGGGTCTTTCTTTACAAAATTTATCAGGGTCGTCATGCCTTCTCTATGGAGATGTCGTGGCCAATTCTTCTAGTTATTGGATGTTCCTTTTCTATGTGACCATAATTGCATCTTTCACGATCTCTTTATTTCTTCACATATTGCTCCCCAGGAACTTCCATCCATAGTTCCTTCATTTTTTGTCAACCACCTCATATCCCATATGCGAAGTTCCTTCATTTTCTGTCAACCACCTCATATCCCATATGAGGGCATATTATGTTGATCTCATCTAGTCAATATGTGAACCATGCCTTCATTCATCTTTCCAAAGGAGGAGATCCCCTTTCTTTGATCATGCTCATGAGATAGAGAATTTACTTATGCAACCATATGACGACATGAGTCAATTAAATACATGCATACATACTTATTTCCTTCTTTTGTTCATCTAGGCTTCCTTCAACAACTTCCTTTTCTTGATAGAGAGTACTTCAACTATCACGACATGCTGCATTCCTTTGTCACCATACCATCATCCTTATAAACAATGAATCCCATACAAGGTGGAGTTCTCAGCGAGACATTTGCTTCCTTCAAGAAAGGTGAACCTTCTAATGAAGATTCCAATAGACGATCTAAATTATCCTCATTCGGTAGAAAATCCTTTCTCAAGATGATGAATTTCTTCTATCATGCTAGATGACTTTCTTTCAATCATATGCACTACACATGCTTGCAATGAGGTTACCAAGAGCTACTTCCTTTATATGATGACTGCCACTTCCATGTAGACTTCTACCTTAGTTGTTCTTTCAAGCTTTTCTAATGAAATCCTTTCTCATGATGATGATGTATGATGAATTTCTTCTATCATGCTAGATGATTTTGCAGTGAGGTTACCAAGAGCTACTTCCTTTATATGATGAGTGCCACTTCCATGTAGACTTCTACCTTAGTTATTCTTTCAAGCTTTTCTAATGATATCATGAGTTATTTTTTCAACGGTATGCTACTATGATGCCATCTCCTAAAATGATGCATCCTATCATGCTTCTCATGTTTCCTACCATGATAGCTATACTTTTAAAAAAACTAAAAAGAACTCGGTGGAGGAGATTATCTTAATCATAGTAGAGATTTTCGCTTCCTCTTTCATTGACTTCTTCTTTTTAGCTTCTTACACTTCTTCGGTGATATGGGCCTCTTCTCTTCCTCTTTTGTTGTTGTCCTTCTTGAGTTTAGGACAATTTCTCTTGTAGTGCCCATATTCATGACAACCATAGCATTGGGATTTTGACATATTCTTCTTGTTCGTTTTCTGAGGACCAAACTTTCCTTTCTTCCTAGCCATGGCAGAAAATGATTGAGCTTGCTCGTTTGATGAGGACCAAACTTTCCTTTCTTCCTAGCCATGGCAGAAAATGCTTGAGCTTGCTCGTTTGATCCTACATCAATTTTTGCCTTTAATCAAGTTTCTTCAATCTTACACAATGAGCATAGTTCATTGAATGGGGTAGCTTCCTTCTTTCCATAGATGCTTGATGTAAAGTTGCCCCATTTCTCTGGTAGTGCATTGAGCACTATGGTGGTCATTTCTTTGTCGGACATTATTTCTCCCAACTCTTGTAGTTGGTCTCTTATTTTTGACACCCTCATAAAGTATGAGGCTATTCCTTCTTCCTTTGATATTTTCATCTTGTAGAGTTCTTGTCTTAATGATATCACTTCTCTAGCAGTACTTACAGAAAATAATTTTACTAGTTTATCGTATATTTCTTTTGATGTCTCCAACTTTGATACATAGGGTATGAGGGGATCTTTGATGGATTCTATTAGGATCCTTTGAGCCCTTACCTCCCCTTTCATGTACTTTTCAATAGCTTGAGATTCTTCCTTTGGAGGTTTAGTGATTGCACCCTTGATATATGTTCAACAACTTAATTTTCTATGAGGATCAAATCAGTCTTCTTCATCATGCAAGGAAATTTGATGACCCAACCAATTTGTTGCTTTCCTTGCAAAATGAAGTCACTTTGATAGATTTAGACATAGATATAAAGATAATTGCTTGTCAAGTGAAGATATGCTTCTTTGATGACAATATCTTCAATTTGAGGCCTTCTTGATTTTGATGATGATGTTGATAATAGAAGATGTCTTCTTGTTGAAGACGTCTTCCTTCAAAAGTGATCCTTCAAAGAGAGGGAGATCACATTGATCCTTTGATGATGATAACAACACCTCTTATTGCTTCCCTTGTATGTAGAGACTTCAAGATGCTTCAATGTGTATTCCTTCCTTCTTTGAGTAGAGGCAGGGTTTTTGAAGTCTTCTCTTTCTTTGAGGTGATCATTGTGCGAGATTCTCAAGAATGCTTTAAGTTTAGTGTCCTTGAATGAACTAGGGCTTTGTGGTGTTCTTTAGTAACTTCCTTCAAGATGATGATGTAGACTTTGTCCTTGTGGTGCCTTTTGAGATGAGTGATCCTTCTTGATGATTGAAGCTTTTGATGATCCTTTAGTTTTTCATCCCTTGAGTGTTCTTCTATAAGCTTCCTTTCCTTGTCTTGTCACCTTAGCTCTGATACCATGTTGAGAAATCTAGGGGCAACAACATAGAATGATTTCTCTTGCTTTGATAATTGTTTGTGGTGTATTTTTACTTCACTTAATTAGATTCTTCTTTCACTTGATATTATTAGTGTTTTTCTTTATCAAACAACTACAAATCTGAAAAGAACAATAAGACAAAGAACACAAGATATAGGTGATCAGTCAGGGCCAAAACCTCTCCAATCTGAGAGGAAAACCCACAAGAATTCTTCTTCTTATAGAATCTTCAATTGACGAATTCCAAGACCTAGACCCTTGACCAAAAACCCCTCCAAGTCCAAGTCAAAGTCTCTTCTTTATGAACTTCTCTTCGTTCAAGTCAACACTGGTCAAACTTGTTCCATTGGTTCAAATTTTGGCCCTAGCTCAGAATTTCCGCTTACTGTTGTAGACCTGTAATTTTGGCTTCTTTTGCAGAAACACTAGGTCACACGTGTGGCTTGAAAAATGGGTTTACCAGAGAAGACGGCATCATGAATGATAAGAAGCAGCACGAGATAAAGATTGAGCAACCCATTGTCATCGCAGTAAACCCTACCTCAAATTTAATTTGTAGACCCTGGCTTTGCACTTATACAGTTGCAGCAGTAGCTCGCTTTAACTCCTACTTGGCGATGGTCACAGCAGACTTCGACCTTTGGTCTGAATGCACACGATGTGGATGTGATGTAGCGCGTTGATACGATGTTATGGCGACCATCTTTGGTTATTCATGAGCGATTTTATTTTTGGGTTGTTTTTTTTTTTAATATTTTTTTGCTCTTGCTGTGGATTTTGGTATTTTCAGTTTTGTAGCTATTATTTTCTTGTTGTTGCTATGGATGTTGGTATTTTCAATTTTGTGGTTATTACTTTCTTGATGTTGGTCTGGATTTTGGTATTTTCAGTTTTGTAGTTATTATTTTCTATATCTTCAGCATGGCCATGCTTTTTCATTTCTTTCTTTCTTATTACCTATTTTTTGTTGTTGTTTTCCCTCCGGGTTTAATGGACTGAAATGGAACTTGCCCAAGTAACCCACAGATACAATGGCTACAAGTGAATGCTTAAGGTTAAGGTATGTTTGAGATCATTTATCTGATTTTGGTTGAATTTCTGAACTGTGGATGCAACTGACATTGAATCTTGTCCAATTTGCTATAATTGTGGGTTTATTTATTTGATTTTGGGCAAAGAGCTGACCTCAAGTCTTGACCAATTTGCTATAATTGTAGGATGTAACGGACATGGTGAAATTCGACAAGAGCGGGCAAGAGCAGATAAGGGAGGTGGGAAAATACTTTAGGGTATTTGATTCTTTCGCTTCCTCTGTTGCTTCAGCAGAACCTTGGATTATGGTTGAATGGCAACTGCGATGACTAAGAAGAATAAATTATCTCTTGAGGCACCCTTTAATTATGCCGGTGGGAAACCACTAAGGAACCTCACTGCATCTAGGTAAGTGGTTTCACCCCTGTAAAGATACATGAAGTCTTATATTCCTCTACATGAAGGGAAATTTTGATGCATGATGATTGAGTATAGAAGTAAGTAGGTATGATACATGATGGTAAATACAAAGGTTGTTGTAGATGATGAATGAAATGATGGTGATTGATGGTTGAGTTGTTCTATGTAATTGAATAGAGATAGTTGTTGATGTCTTGATGTTTCCTCCGTTCAACGAGAATCTGGTTACTGAAGATTAAAGTGAAGTGGTGCATTGTTCTATCAATTGCTTGTTTTCTTTCTCCTTGGTCTAGTTTTGATCCTGTAATTGAAGAAATGAAATGATGATGTAAATTGAGGTGATGTATAAGCTATATAGTCGGTTAGTTTTCTCCCCTTCACTGGGTAAATTGCATTCTAAATTATGCTCTGCGGCTATAAACTCTGTATGTATGAGCAACTTGTTTGTTGCAGTTGTTTGCCCCTTGTATTTTCTTAGTTAAACTATCTATTAAATTATTTTAGAATTCAATGTGTTTTTCTGAATTTCCCTTGCATGATTGATTCAAGTTGTTTCATTATTTTTGTCCAATAAAAGAAAATAATATTTGGTTAGTTAGCCCCTTAGCAGATTGATTGGATGATGTGTTTGATTGATGGTCAGACAATTAATTTCATTGATTTGATTTCCTCTTTCCTTATTAAATTGATGAATATATTGTAATAGTGGTGTCTTTCTCCTGTGTAGTGATGTGTTCTGTTTCCCATTTCTTGAGGAGAGAGTCAAAATGATGGGAGCTTGAGAAGTATCAATGTATTTCTATTGGTTATCTTGTGCTTTATCTATGTATTTCTCTTTCTGGACTATAGAGTGACATCTTGTTCCTCTAGAGTGAGTTCTCTAGTGAGGTGAAAATGGGTGTTGTTAGTAATCAAACAACTACCAAACAATAAAGATCAATGAGACAAGAGGACACAAAATGTAGGTTGTAAACCAGGGCCAAAACCTCTCCTCTTTAGAGGAAAACCCACAAGAATTCTTCTCTTATAAAACTTCAAATGCTGAATTCCAAGACCTAAGACCCTTGTCAAAGACCCTTCCAAGACCAAGTCAATCCTTCCTCCTTGATGAGCTTTCCTTCCAACAACTTCTCCAGCACCTTCGACTCCAACAACTTCTCCAGCAACTTCGACCCCAATAGTTTCTTCTACAATTTCGACTTACTGCAGAAACCCTAGCTTTTGCACGTGTGGGAAAAGATGGTGATTTCTTCTTTCTCCTTCGCTTGGGGATATTCTTCTTCATTAGTAATTCAACGTGCAAAATGCTCTTTTAGATACCAATTTCGACCTTCCAATGTGACTATAAATTTTGGTCTAGATGTAGCAAGATGATGCCCTAGATCTTGCACATGTGAAGAGATATAGCCTAAAATAGATTCAAAATTTCTTTTTTTCTTTTTCTAGCTTCTTTTCCTCTATTTCACTCTTCTTTGGTCTTCTTTCTTGCCTTGATCGAACTTCTTGAGAGCTGGATGGATATCCTTCAAGTGAGGTCGATGTCTCTTATATATAGGCTCCTTAGGAGGCCGAATTGTTGTCCATAAGGCCAACTTGATCCTTCTTGTAGGCCGACTTGTTGCTACTGTTTGACAAGGTTTTGGAGGGTTTTTATGACACTTTTGACTTTATAAATTTTTTTCTTTACAATATACAACATGCCCAAAGGGGTCTTACACGTATGACAATGACTCTTTTGACTTCATAATTCTGTGACAAACCTAGAAGCACTCAATGGGTGGTTGACCTACAAATAAATTTACCCATGCTTTCAAAATATAATAATAAAATTTATTTTTCTCTTCTCATCAAATACATAAAATCATGAAATCATGATTACATTAGACATTATGAAGACCGAATCTAGTTACACTTTTTAGCACTCCCTCTTAACTAGGGAGGTATTCACAATCCATACAAGGTACTTGGACATTCTCATATTGAAGAATTCACATAAGGAGTCAGATTGGTAAGCCATCTCATAAGCTATCTTATTAGCTTATATCAGTGCATCTCATCATATCAACCAACATTGTCACATAGCAAGGCCTTGACTAACAACTCTATCTCTCCACAAGATCAGAGCACAATGCTGGCAAAACATTCACTGATAGACACCATCATCATTGTCCCTTAAGGCACATACCCCATCCAGATGTTCACAAGGTATGCCCTTTTAAAATTTAGGACCATTCTTGTCTTGCAATAACACATCCTCAAGGAATTTCCTCTTCGACTACTCTTGCCTATTGGATATCCTACCACATCCTCAAAGAGTATTGGAATCTATCTCAAATGCTTATCCAATCCTCCATTTTTACTTCATAACATGTAGACAAGAATGATGTGTCTATCTCTCCCTCTCAACTAGGGAGGATCTACACATTCCTATAAATGGAATATTCCCAAGCTCCCTTTTAACAAGGGACTTGCCCAAGCTCCCTCTCAATTAGGGACTTGTTTCCAATAGCAACTATCTGCTCTTTAGTGGAGATCATGGTACTATCAGTTGCTTGTAGGGCTCCTCTTTCTGCATCATGTCATGAACTTCATCTTCTTCATTATGGAGCCTTCTTCATCATAACTTCTTTGTAGGGCTTCGACCATCTTTCTCCGTCACTTCCCTTCAACAAACCATAGGGTTGAACCATGATCTTTAGTGGAGATCATGGTACTATCAGCTGCTTGTAGGGCTCCTCTTTCTGCATCATGTCATGAACTTCATCTTCTTCATTATGGAGCCTTCATCATAACTTCTTTGTAGGGCTTCGACCATCTTTCTCCATCACTTCCCTTCAACGAACCATAGGGTTGAACCAATAGTCATGTCATCCTTCTCTTCATCGGAAAGTGATCTTCTAGTCCACATCTGGCTTTCCTTCATACAACTACCTCTTCCAAGTCATGTTTCTTTCAGGATCTTCCATCCAATCTCATGAGTACTAGTTGTAGGTGACATCTACAACTCTATTTCGGTAGCTTTGTTTCAACCCAACAAAATGTTTTGAAAAATCAAAATGAACATCAAATCAAAGTTACCTTTTTATGATGGCCCTTTGTCATGACATCAACTTCTTGCAACATCGACATCTTGCACATGTATGAACCCATCTCCAAGACATTCAATTACCAAGATTCTTCTTTTGTAGTATATATATATCACGGTCTTTATACCTCCTCCTTCCATGGAGATGTCATAGCTAATTCTTCTAGTTATCAGATGTTGATCATTTATCTTATCTTACGTCACTATAGTTGCATCTTTCATGAAATTTTCTTCCTTTCTTCTTTTCTTCACATATTGCTTTCCTTAGGATCCTCTTTACAGGGTTCTTTCAATATAGGAACCATGATTGTCAACCACCTCATATTCCAGACGAGGTCATATTATGTTGATTTCATCTTATCAATATGTAGAAGAGTTCAAGGCACATTGTCTACATGCCTTCATGCATCATTCTAATGGAAGAGATCCTTCTTCTTCGATCATGCTCATGAGATAGAGCATTCAACCATGTTATTTGCAACTATATGATGACATGACTTTATCTATTAAATATATACATACCTCTTCCTTCATGTGGTCATCTAGACTTCCTTCGGTCGTTTCCTTTCCTTGCTTGAAGATGAAAGTACTTCAACCAACTTGGCGTGTTGCACATCTTGGTCATCATACCTTACCAGTGGATCCCACACAAGGTGGAATGTGGATTATCTGTGTGGCACTTGCTTTTTCTAAGTAGAGGTGAACCTTCTCATAAAGATTCCAGTGGAGGATCTTAATGATCCTCATTCTGCAAATGCTCCTTTCTAATAATGATGATATATGATGATCTCTTTATCTTCTATTTTTGCTAGACGACTTTGTCCAACCATATATACTGCTACTATGGTTATCCTTCTATGCTTTCAATGAAGAGGCCATGAGTTACTTCCTTTCTATTATGATGACTGCTTTAACCACATAGACTTCTACTTTGGCTATGTCATGCTTCTATGATGATGTCATCTTTCTTTCTGCTACAATGCATCCTATCATACTTGTGATGCTTCCTTCATGACTACTATAAACAAAGTGGAGGAGGTTATTTCAGTCATAATAAAGGTCTTTCATTTCCTCCTCCTTTGACTTCTTCTTTTCGGGTTCTTCTACTTCTTCGATGATATGGGCTTCATTGCTATCTTTTCTTTTCTTTTCTTGTTGTCCTTTTTGAGTTTAGGACAATTCCTCTTAAAGTACCCATATTCATTACATTCATAGCTTTGGATCTTTGACATGTTAAGCTTCTTTCTTTTTCCGAGGATCGAAGTTTCCAAACTTCCCTTTCTTTCTAGCCATAACTGCATATGCTTGAGTTTGATCACTTGATGCAACATCTCTTTTTGCCTTCAACCTAGTTTCTTCAATCTTACATAATGACCAAAGTTCACTGAATGGAGTGGCTTCCTTCTTTCCATAGATACTTGATACAAAGTCGCCCCATTCATCAGGTAGTGCATTGAGCACAACAATGGTCATTTCTTTTCTCCTAATTCTTGTAGTTGATCACTTATTTGAGATACCTTCGTAAGGCATGAGGCTATTCCTTCATCCTTATATACCTTCATTTTGTATAGTTTGGTTCTCAATGATTCAACTTCTCCTACAATGCTTACAGAAAACAAATTTACCAACTTTTCATAAATATCTTTCGATTTCTCCAATTTTGCTACATAAGGGATGAGGGAATCCTTGATTGATTCTATGAGGATTCTTTGAGCCCTTATTTCCCCTTTCATATATTTTGATAGTGCTTGAGCTTGTTCTTGAGATTGTTTAGAGATTGAACCCTTAACATATTCAATAACTCAATTCTCTATGAGGATTAAATCTATCCTCTTTTCACGTGGAAGGAAATTTGATGACCCAACCAGTTTGTTGCTCTCCTTGCCAAATGAAGTCACGTTGATAGTAGATTTAGACATAAATATAAAAATAATTGTCAAGTGAAGATGCTCCTTTGATGATGATATCTTCAACTTGATGCTTTCTTGATGATGTTGATTTGATGATCTTCTTCAAGTATGATGAAGTGCTCATTCTTGCTTCCTTGTTAGATGATTGTAGAATGTGTAAGCTTCCCAAGAATGCTTCAAGTGTAGTCCTTCTTTGAATGGAGGTAGGGTTTTTGTGGTCTTCTTCTTCAAAGTGGTGTTCCTTATAGATGATGTGATCCTTGTGATGAGATGAATGGTCATCCTTGATGCTTCTTAGTTCTCCACGATGATCTCCTTGTGCTTGGCCCTTATGTATCCATCTTCAATGGAGTGATCTTCAAGCTTCCTTTCCTTGTTGTAGTCACTTTAGCTCTAATACCATGTTGAGAAATCTAGGGGCAACTAGATTAGGTGATATCTCTTACTTTGATAACTACTTGTGATGCCATTTTACTTAACTTCATTAGCTTCTCCTTCAACTCGATTATTATTGTGTTTTCTATCATCAAACAACGACCAAACAATAAAGATCAATGAGACAAGAGGACATAGAATGTAGGCTGTAAGCTAGGGCCAAAAACTCTCCTCTTGAGAGGAAAACCCACAAGAATTCTTCTCTTCTTATAGAACTTCAAATAACGAATTCCAAGACCTAAGACCCTTGTCAAAGACCCCTCCAAGACCAAGTCAATCATTCCTCCTTGATGAGATTTCCTTCCAGCAACTTCGACTGCAACTTCTCCAACAACTTCGACCCCAATAGTTCCTTCTGCAATTTTGACTTACTACAGAAACCCTAGCTCTTGCACGTGTGGGAAAAGATGGTGATTTCTTCTTTCTCCTTCGCTTGGGGACCTTCTTCTTCCTTGGTAATTCGGCTTGCAAAATGCTCTTTTAGATACCTAATTTTGGCTTTCCAATATGACTATAAATTTTAGTCTAGATGTAGCAAGATGATGCCCTAGATCTCACATGTGTGAAGAGATATAGCCCAAAACAGATTCAAAATTTCGTTTTTCTTCTTCTAACTTCTTTTCCTCTATTTTGTTCTTCTTTTGGTCTTCTTTCTTGCCTTGATCGAATTTCTTGAGAGCTGGATGGATATCCTTCAAGTGAGGTCGATGTCTCTTTTCTTGAGAGCTGGATGGATATCCTTCAAGTGAGGTCGATTTCTCTTTTCTTGAGAGCTGGATGGATATCCTTCAAGTGAGGTCGATGTCTCTTATATATAGGCTCCTTAGGAGGTCGAATTGTTGTCTTGTAGGCTGATTTGATCCTTCTTGTAGGTCAACTTGTTGTTGTTGTTTTGACAAGGTCTTGGAGGTTCTTTATGACACTTTTGACTTTATAAAAAAATTTCTTTACAAGATACAACATGCCCAAAGGGGTCTTACATGTATGACAATGACTCTTTTGACTTCATAATTCTATGGCAAACCTAGAAGCACTCAATGGGTGCTTGACTTACAAATAAATTTACCTTGCATGAAGCCCATGCTTTCAAAATAATAATAATAAAATTTCTTTTTCTCTTTTCATCAAATACATAAAATCATGATTACATTAGACATTATGAAGACCGAACCTAGTTACACTTTTCAACAATTTTTTATATTTTCTAGTGATGAGTCCTAAGACTTGATGTGTATGCATTGAGACATGAGGAGAAATGCCATGTGGGTCCACCTGACAAGTCCTAAAAGATCAATAGAACCCTTTCCCCATCCTAAAGCTCATAGACAAAAATAAAACCCCTACCCCATTCAGACCATACAGATAAATAGTCATAGAGAGAGAGAGAGAGAAGCCTTCCCCCATGATCAAATTCGCTCCCCCTTCATTCGTCAATCCTACTTCCCATTCATTCAGAGGTTAACCCTCCCCTGGTAATTCGATGTTGAGGGTAGGTAGGCTTAGCACAGTGGACATGACCATATGAGGAGCAACCAATGATGGGCTATCATATTCCTAGTGTTATTGGCAGACCCTTGAAACTCATATGTAGGGGAACTCCTAGCTTTTGGTTGCACTGGAGGGAGTAACATTGGGAGAGTCAACTCTATAGTATGTTCTCCAACTTTTTAACAACAGGAACATGTGAGTATAGTCCCCTTGATCCAAATGATAGTTAATGAACACTTCAAAGAATAGCTATACTTTGCAAAAACACTTCTATAAAGAATTTATTACTTTACTTAACATAGTGAAGTGAAGGAAGAAGCAACTTCTATTTGTAGGGTTGTCTATATCTCTAGGAGGATTTTTCTATAAAAGATCGCTTTGTTTATCCTTGTTTCATCATAAGTGGGCCTTTCATAAAATGTATATCTTATTTACAAACTAGACCTATCCTCTCTAGTAATGGAACCAACACCCATCTACCAAATGTCTTCTATTATTTTGAGATTGGGTCATCACCTTTGTTTGAAACCTAAACCCAACACCTGAAGCGACATGATGGAAACACCATATGGTTGACCAGACATTGAACTTGCTATTTAAGTGAGAGGACATGCAGGGAGAAAGATGCCCCCTTAGATGAGATATTTGCAATCATAGTGAAATTATGTATGTTAAGTTGATCCTATCATTGGTAAGGGTGCAACACAAATTCTCTACTAGATCAAGGTAAGAAATTGGGTGTGTATGAAATAATGAATTATTGCACCCATACCTCCATTTGATCTATTACCAAGGGGGCGTACCCACCTATTGATCTAGATCTTTTACTTGGAATCACTACTAACAAAAGGTGTTGTTCATTGAACATGAGGATGGGTTCTATTTATTAAAGTGCCACTGTATCACTTATGAGGAGAAAATGTAACAACAAAACTACATCGTACACCAATGCATTTTCTCTTTTAAGTATATGCTATAAAATTGATCTTTAACTCTGAATCCTGAACTATGAGAGAGAAATAGTCTCGTTGTTATTTAACGATTCGTGCTAAGTATATAGAGATAAAAAAAGGAGAGAAGCGAAGCTGCAACTATTGGCTATGATGTGCATAAAGTTGGAACAAGCTACAATTTGAAGGACAAGCAACAAATTCTCCCCCAACTACCAGCGAACTCTCTTAACTCAAGAGTTACACCTACACTAGTAGTTTACCCCATGGTTCTACAGTGGAGAGGTGGTAAAATCTTGGTCATCTCCAAACTTTCATCTACCTATAAATCTTCTATCACAACTGACACTACAAATGTACTGCCGAACTACTAATTTACTACTAATCATAACTCTTCATTTATGCACTACTACATCAGTTTACACCCATTTGAGCATTTGGGACACCATTTTTCACTATCCATCTTGGCATTGGATTTGAAGTCCTAACACAGGATAGAGAAACCATGCTACACCCTTACCAATAAGCAATCTCAAATGTGGCATAAAATAATGGTCATCTCATTTCCAGGAGGCACCAATCATTTCTTCTTTTTTGCTATCCATTGATCTCACCCCAAATAAGTGCATAGGGTGCATCGTATAATAAGAATTTCTCTCCTTTCTATCCATCATTCTTAACACTTCCCACTACTTAAACTACGAACTCTCCCATGTAATATGTTCCAAACTATAAACATGTATGTTCCAAACTATGAACTTCTATGCCTCTCCCATTTTCAAGCTATGAACTATCTATGAACTCCCTTGTTTCCAAGCTATTGATGAACCTCCTATCCCTCACAATGAATATGACTATCTACCTAGCTTAGAACCTATCTCAAATTATATTTCGCTGCCAATGAATGAACGAATCTACCCCTGTTTACACACACCACTTTGTTGGTGCATAATAGATTTTAAAGTAACCATGCGAAGTGCAAATCAATGTGATGAATAATAAAAATTCCCAATAATCTGTTAGACAATATTTCCATAGTCATGTGCACTACATTAAATAGATAAAGAGTTTGCATGCGCTAAGTGCTAAAATAGGGAATAGTTGGCATAGGAAATATCTTCATCTTCAACACGACAATTGGGGTCGATGATGATAAGTGTGCATACATGGTTCCTCTATGACATACAGAGATTGTGCACACAAATATTTTGTTCTCCAAGTTAGTTGGGCCAGTGGAGGAGGTGGACCTTTTTGGTCACCCAGTTACTCATGCGATTCCAATAGTGTCTAAACATCCTCATGCATGACTTCTCTGCATTAAATGCTAATGACTGACAACATAAAAAGGCATTTGACTAGTTTGATAGAGTTAATGTTAATTTTAGACAACAATGGCATGTTCTATGCTTAAGAGCAATTTTACTTCAATTTTCTTACTAGCCCAATATCAATATCCAAATTAGCAATCACAGCAACATGATAGTAAAATGTAGATAGAGCATAAACAATAACAGTAGAAGACAAGCCAAGACAAGAGGACACAAGATTTGGCCTCAGCCAGGGACAAACCCCAATGTGGGAAACCTTTGATCAATTCTTCTTATTATTCTTCAAAAGTTCAGCAGAGAGAGAGAGAGTACAATATGCAATATTCAGTTGCCCAATCACAGTGAAATCTGTCCCAACAAACAACATCTATAGAAATCCCTAACCATAAAGTCAATGTTGGTCAATAGGGCAGAATTTGACCTCCAAAAAACAGCTTGATCAAACTTGGTCAATTCGGCCTCCAACAGCAAATCAAATCAGCCCAAAAACAATTCGAAAATATCCAGTCAAATCTAGTCAACAAAAGTCAATGCCACAGTCAAACCCTTCTGCAGTCAACATTGGTCAAACAATACGGTTCGCCTCGATTTTTGTGCCCAGAAATGTGGCCTGCCCAAACAGAGATACCCCTCACAAAAACACAGTCAAACAGGTCAATGTTGGTCAAAACACTTCCTGCAACTTCGGTCAACACTGGTTAATGGCTGGAACAGAGCTGCCCTTCTTCGCACGTGTGGAGAGTTGCCTCAGAAATCCGTGAAGGGGAGAGAGATATGTGAGTGAGTGAAGTGTCTAAATGAGGAGGAGACACCTTGTATTTATATGCAAACGTTGAGGATGAATAGATGTGGTTATTGGGCTTTTGAGCCTACATTAGTTTGTTGGCTGACCTTGACAATTTGTCCATAAACAAAATAAATTCATAATTCCATTTGTACATGTCATAATGAGATGATCTTTAGATCAATCCTACACCTCTCGGAGAGAGGAATCCAATAAAAATATCAGTGGCATCATATGAGTTGTCTAAGGTGAAGTTTGGCCCTCGTTGCTAAATTTAACACTCCCTCTCAACTAGGGAGAACTTCACTTGCCAAACTGTCTGACAATCTGTACCATCCTTGTCTCTGCTTTGCTTTGCTGAACCATGAAGAAAGAAGAAATGATCGAGAATGTATCATACCATTCTCCATTGACCCGAAGTCAGTCTCCAATAATCGAGTGTGTTATACCACTCTTAACTGACCCGAAGTCAGTTTCCATTGATTCCAGATCAATATCAAACATCCTAGCAGAGGGAGTATGGTAGTACACGATGCGTCGATCGATAGTACTATGGTCCCTATCCTTATTTCCCTACTCATTGGCCAGATGAGAGGTATTTCCCATGAGTCCCAGACTCATGGGTAGGATGTGTCGATAGGAGAAGGTGAACCACTCATCTTATGCATATCTCAACATAGGGTATCATAGGGGAAGGTGAACCACTCACCTTGTACATCGCACACCACTAGGGAAAGGTGAACCACTCACCCTATACATCGCGCACCACTAGGGGAAGGTGAACCACTCACCCTATGGTCGCTTATCGCTCCAAGAAGTACCCCAAGCCCCTAGGGGCTTCGTAAGAATATCTGTGACCTGATCATCAGTCCCAATATGACAAAGCCTTATTGCTCTCCTTTGTACCATATCCCAGATAAAGTGGTACATGATATCAATATGCTTGGAGCAGTCATGAAACACGGGATTCTTAGAAAGACAAATCCCACTTTGGTTGTCACAATAGATCACGGTGGTATCTAGCACATGCCCAAACAACTCACTAAAGAGCTTCCTCAACCAAACAGCTTCACAGGAGGCCATACTAGCAGCAATGTATTCAGCCTCAGCGGTGCTCAAAGCAACCGTCTTTTGCTTCTTGCTCATCTAGGATATCGAAGCAAAACCTAAAGAGAAGCAACATCCAGATGTGCTTTTGCGATCCACCACACTGCCAGCCCAGTCTGCATCAGAGTAACCATGGAGCCTCACATTCCCGACAGTGTATCTCAGTCCAAAAGTGATTGTGCCCCGGAGATATCTCAAGAGATTCTTGGCAGCAATCCAATGTACGTGATGAGGCTCGACCATAAATTGACTCAATGTATTCACTGCAAAACATGTCCGGACGAGAGTTCACAAAGAACATCAGGGCCCCCACGAGTTGACGATACTCAGAAGGATTTCCCAAATCGGGCCCAGCAACACTTCCGCATAACTTCTTGAAGTTAAGTTCCATCTGAGTAGTCACGGACTTGCAGTCCACCATCCCAAAGTTTTCAAGTAGCTTCACGATGTGTTTTCCTTGAGAAAGGAAAATCTCACTTGGCTTTGCCAGACCTCCAACCCTAGGAAGTAATGCATTAATCCTAGGTCCTTCATCTCGAATTCGGAAGCCAACTCCCTCTTACGTTGATGAATAAGAGGGTCTGCACTCGTCAGAAAGAGTACGTCCACATAAAGTACCAAGATGAGAGGTCTATCATTCTCAACCTTAAAATAAAGGTTCGGATCAGCTTCACTTCTTGTAAATCCCAACTTCATCCAATAGTTGTTGATCCTCTCATACTAAGATCGGGGAGCTTGCTTCAACCCATAGAGGGCTCTCTTCAATCTGCATACATGTGTCTGACGATCTTGAACTTCAAACCCCTCGGGTTGTTCTACATAGACTTCCTCCTTAATTGAACCATGTAAGAATGCGGTCTTGACATCCATCTGGTGTAGATTCCATCCTTGCGAGGCAACAAGGGCTATAATCGAATGAATGGTGGTATATTGGGCAACATGTGCAAATATCTCATCGTAGTCCACACCTTCCTTTTGAGAGAGAACAAATCTAGCCTTGAACTTTTCAGCACTTCCATCAGCTCCATGCTTGATCTTGTAGAGCCATTTCGAGGTGACAATGGATTTGTCCTTGGGTCTAGGGACCACATCCCAGACATCATTCTTCATAATCGACTCATACTCTTCGTTCATTGCATCCTTCCAAACTTGGTGCTTTACAGCTTCTTCGAATGTGCAAGGCTCAAATTGAACAATGGTGCTCATTGCAGTTAAGTACCCTTGGTACCTATTTGGCTTCTTACTTTCACGAAATGTCCCCTTAGGTGCAACATGTCTCTCAACATCTTCGAGAGTTTCCATAAGCCATGAGGGTCCTTCAGCATTGGGCATCGACTCATCCTGCGATTCTCCCTGCTTTCCTGAATCTGCTCTTTGTCCTTCCTTGGAATAGGAAGGTTACTAATCTTCCCAAGGGCAGCATCCTCATTGAAGGTGACATCATGACTTATCTCCACTTCTCTTTGACTAAGCACATAGATTCTATATGCCTTAGAAGTTTCATTGTAGCCCACAAATGTTCCTTTCTTCCTAGAAGCATCCAATTTGCTTCTCTTTTCTTTCGGCACATGAAAATATATGGGGCTACCAAAAATTCTAAAGTGAGAAACATCAGGTTTCTTACTGGTGAAAACTTCTTCGGGAGTTTTGGAGTCCAACGCTTGATGAGGGCATCTATTTTGAACATACACGACAACATTTGCAGCTTTGGCCCATAAGAACTTCAGAAGGCTTTGATCGTGAAGCATGGCACGAGTGGCTTCTACGATAGAACGATTCTTTCTTTCAGCAACACTATTTTGCTCAGGAGTATATGTGGTAGTAGTCTCCCTCTTAATGCCAGCTTCTCTACAATAATTATTGAACTCATTTGATTCATATTCGGTTCCATTATCAGTCCTCAATATTTTGATCTTCTTCTCGGTTTGATTTTTGGCTAGAGCTTTGAAAGAACGGAACCATCAGAATATTTCTTCCTTCTTCTTCAAGAAATATATCCAAGTCTTGCGAGATAAATCATCCATAAAGATAGCATAATATAAATATCCTCCTAATGAGTTCATGGGTATCATACCAGATAGATTAGAATGAACCAATTGTAATATGTCAGTAGTCTTGCTATCACTTGAGGGGAATGGTCCCCTTGTATGCTTTCCTTCAGCACACCCCTAACAAACATCTTCATGTTCTACCTTAAATTCGGGCATACCTGTCACCATCTTCCTCACATCGGGTAGAGCCTTATAATGTAGATGAGAAAACCTTCGGTGCCATAATTTGGATTGAAGTGATGTGTCGCAAGAAATAGCTCCCAATGGACTTTCTCCAACTTGATATAGGCTATCAACCCTGAATCCAAGTGTAAATGCATCTTTGAAATTTTTATTCCACACACGTACCTTTCCATCAATGAATGCCACCTTGAATCCTTTGTCCTCCATTGCCGAGATAGATACCAGGTTCTTCTTTAGATTGGGTACATATAGTACTTCTTGTAGATGAATGGTGTTACCTTGATTCAATTGAAGAGTAACATTCCCAACTCCCTTCACGGGATAGGTGGCATTGTCTCCAAGGATAATTTCCAAATTTGTATCCTTTTCAATCAGATTTGAAAGAGCTTCCTTATACCCAGTGAAGTGCCTTGAGGCACCACTATCAATCAACCAATTTCCCAAAGTGTCTGGAGGAGATGCAGTAGAGAGGGCAGATATAAGATAAAATTATTTTTGCTTGTTATCAACAACATTAGATTCATCATACCTGGTGTTTCTTGATCTCTTGGGAGGGCGACCATTTCCTTGATGAGGAGCGGGAGCATTCCTTTTTCCTCGGTTGTTGAATCTGTCATTCCTTTGATTGTTGTTTCCCCTGAAATTGTTGTTGTTGTGGTTGTCATCATCATGAGGTGTATCCCTTCTATTAGGACACTCCCTAGCATAGTGGCCAAACTTGTTGCAAATGAAGCATCTTCCCTTCCTTCCATTTTTGAAACCCGACCTTCCTTGACATTGCTTCTTTGAACCTACATTGTTATTCTTTTTAGCATGAGTAGAGAATGCAGTAGGATCATTCCTATTTGAAGGCATATCTAGTTCCATCATCCTTGTTTCTTCTTGAGAACATCTGGTCAGCAATTCTTCAAAACCTGGAATCTTGTCGTTGTTAAGAATAGTAGTGTTGAACACGTGCCATTCACGAGGGAGTCCTCCAAGGGCAATGAGAGTAAGCTCCCTATCAGCAATAGCTTCTCCAATCGAAAGAAGATCATTTTTTTATCTTAGTAATCCTCATGAAGTAGGATTGAATATCTTCACCTCTTCCCTTCTTTATATCCTTCAGCTTGTTTTTTAGAAAGAGAACTTGGTTTGCATTGCTAGATTTGAACATGCCAACCAACCTATCATATATCTCCTTTGATGTGTTCAAACTGGAGATGTAAGCAACTAAATGCTTATGAATAGAAACCCTGATGATCTTCTTTGCTTTGACTTCACCCTTCTTGTACTTTGTCTTAGCAGCAGCCAGTGCATTAAAAGGAGGTTTTGAATCTTTCCCTGCACATAATCCATAACATCTTGCTCTTCTAAAGTCAAATCAAGAGACATCTTTCATGCATGATAATCAGACTTATCATGAAGCTTATCATCAGACTTGAAGTAGGATGTGGAGGCCATTGAATCTTGTCCTTGATCAAAGGATCTCAGTGATTGCTCTTCTTAGTGATTGCTCTTTTCACTCTTGCTTGGGCTTTTTCTTTACCTCAACTCTGATACCATGTTAATTTTAGATAACAATGGTATGTTCTATGCTTAAGAGCAATTTTACTTCAATTTTCTTATTAGCCCAATATCAATATCCAGATTAGCAATCACATCAACATGATAGTAAAATGCAGATAGAACATAAACAATAACAATAGAAGACAAGCCAAGACAAGAGGACACAAGATATGGTGCCAGCGAGGGACAAACCCCAATGTGGGGAAACCCTTTGATCAATTCTTCTTATTATTCTTCAAAAGTTCAGCAAAGAGAGAGAGAGAGTACAATATGCAATATTCACTTGCCCAATCACAGTGAAATTTGTCCCAACAAACAACAGCTACAGAAAGCCCTAACCAGAAAGTCAATGTTGGTCAACAGGGAAAATTTGACCTCCAAAATAGCTTGGTCAAACTTGGTCAACTCAGCCTCCAATAGTAAATCAAATCAGCCCAAAAACAATTCAAAAATATCTAGTCAAATCTGGTCAACGAAAGTCAATGCTGCAGTCAAACCCTTATGCAATCAACGCTGGTCAAACAATATGGTCTACCTCGATTTTTGTGCCCAGAAATGCGGCCTACCCAAACAGAGATATCCCTCACAAAACGTAGTCAAACAGGTCAACGCTAGTCAAAACACTTCCTGCAACTTCGGTCAACGCTGGAACAGAACTACCCTTCTTCGCACGTGTGGAGAGATCCCTCATGAATCCATACTCAACCAATGAAGGAGAGAGAGATATGTGAGTGAGTGAAGTGTCTAAATGAGGAGGAGGCACTTTGTATTTATATGCAAACGTTGAGGATGAATAGATGTGGTTGTTTGGCTTCTGAGCCTACATTAGTTTGTTGGCCGACCTTGACAATTTGTCCATAAACAAGATAAATTCATAATTCCATTTGTACATGTCAGAATGAGATGATCTTTAGATCAATCCTACACCTCTCAGAGAGAGGAATCCAATAAAAATATCAGCTTCATCATATGAGTTGTCCAAGGTGAAGTTTGGCCCTAGTTGCCAAATTTAACAGTTAAGATGTGGTGGGTTTTGTTGTCAATAACTACACACTTTCAAAGTTACATGGGAAGAGTGTCATTCATGGGTATTGTGCCTTTGGAGGTGATAAGGGATTCAAAACAATTATGCATCAATTGCATGGATGCATTCGAATGGATGAAATAGATGGCCATTGCAAGCCATGGATGAAATAGATGGCTATTGCAAGCCATTGAAAAGTTATTATAAATATTCTACTCAAGTTTGGAAGTAATGAAGAAGATATGATCTGTTATCAAAGTTAAACATGGCATAATTTTTTTGGAGGATCTGAAACAAGAGTAAGTGTAGAAACAATTGTAGCGTTAAAGGAGGAGGTAGAAGGAAATGCAGTGGGGGTAGGGGAAGGCAAAGGAGGAGGTCTCTTTGCTTCAATTTAGCTCCTATTCTGCTACATAATCATATCATATGTGTTTTTTATATGCCATTGGATGGAGTGATTCTTAAAGAACCATCAGAAGAGGAGTCATCTGTTGTTCGACTCTGTGATTGCGACCCTCATTTTGATTTATAAGCACCTCATAACAATAATTCAAAGAATAGTAATAGTAGTCAACTAGAGAAATGAAGTAAAATTAGATTGTTTGGATGTTGAGCTCTGAATTTGGTGTGGGTAGGAGGGTAAAGCTATTAGTCCCACCATCCCACCATTCATTTAGTCGGCAACCTCATCCAGACATGTAGCAACCTCTTACTTGATCTTGATTAGTTTCAGCCTGCGCCTATGTTGATTCTCGTGGACCTAAAACCGAGTCAGGTCCCAATGTGTAAAGTTAGAATTTGGGTAGTCAGGTAGATCACAACCAAGCAACAGATCTATCATATATAGTTTGAATAATCCAACATATCAACATTAGTAGCTCGATAAACAACACCACTTCAAGTTGTTACATTATTATATCATGTGTTTTTAAAAAATTATATCGTGTTGTTGTTGTTGTTTTGTTCTTTCTCTTTGTTGTTGTTTTAAATTGAGAGATAATGTAGGAAATGAACGTGGATGAGCACTCTTGAATATCTTTGTGCGAGAGCTAGATGGCGTTGATGCTCGTGGACCTAAAACCGAGTCAGGTCCCAATGTGTAAAGTTAGAATTTGGGTAGTCAGGTAGATCACAACCAAGCAGCAGATCTATCATATATAAGTTTGAATAATCCAACATATCAACATTAGTAGCTCGAACGTGGATGAGCACTCTTGAATATCTTTGTGCGAGAGCCAGATGGTAGAGCATGAGTCCTCACAGAAGGTAGAGTGAGTCCTCTTTGGGTGCAAAGCTCTTATAAGCCTCATTTCAAATGCAGTTTTTTGTTCACGGATGTAGGATGTAAGATCTATTGTTTTTGCATATAATTTAGTTACTTTTGCCTATAATTTGTGTTAACTATTTTTTTTCTTTTAATCTATAATTTGCAATTTATGGTTAATATCTCATGATATTTTCAACATCATTCTAAGTTCTCTTACAATTTCTTTGTCTAAGGTTAAGATTTCTCACGAGTTCTTCATGTTTCTAAAATATTTCTCATTAGATTTCTATTTTTACACTGTAATACAATGGATGTCTAAATTCTACACCATGCACTTGCTTTGTCAAATGAATCTCATTATCTTCTTCTCCATCCTCTTGGGAAAAATATCTTTTTCAACCTTTTCAATTTCAACAAGAATGAAGTTATAATCCTTATTACTTAATATTTTATTGATTTTGATTTGACTATCAAGGTGTCTATCTTGATGTTGAATACTTAACATAGGTGGTCCAACCCTCATGGAATTCAAGATGAAAGTGTGCCAACCTAATACAGAGTTGGAATGCTAGTGGGTGGAATGAGGGAAATTTTTCCTTGGAATATCGAAATCACTATATCCAACACCATTACTTCAAGATGAAAGTGTGCCAACCTAATACAGAGTTGGAATGCTAGTGGGTGGAATGAGGGAAATTTTTCCTTGGAATATCAAAATCACTATATCCAACACCATTACTCATGTGTAGTCATTATGCAAGAAAAGTGTTCATTAGTTTTTTTATGAACATATTAATCATTGATAATTCAAATTCAGTATAAAATGGTACTTGATAATCAAATTAGAATCACTACCAATCATGTGCCTATGGGCTATCATAGTCTACTACCACACTAATACAATTTTCAACAACATCACTATGTCCTCAAATAGTAACTTGTAAGTCATAGCATCAATCTCAAAAGTCAAAATAAAGATAATTTTTTTTATCTAAATATCATATAAAATGGGGAATTGCATACACCCTCTCTTACAATAAACTTCTTTCCAAATTTAAACTTCATTCCAAAGTTTCAACCTTTTCAATTTCAACAAGAATGAAGTTATAGTCCTTATTACTTACTACCATATTCCAACAACAAAACTTTTTCAATGATGCCATCAAAGTTGTTGTAATTAGATTCTTTGCAAAGCTTCATATGTACTTTTTCAATGATGCCATCAAAGTTGTTGTAATTAGATTCTTTGCAAAGCTTCATATGTGTAGCACATTTCTCAGTAGTTTTGAGCTTATCTTGTACCCTAGTTCTGTTCTCATCACAATTCTAAGGGATTTGCTTACTTCATGGCCCATCATTATGGTTGGAATTTGCCCTTTCAACCTTAGAAATTTGTTCCGGTTTTACATCATCAACATTATTATCAACATTCTTTTCCCATGTTATAGGCTGCCTGATCTTAGCCTTTTCTATAATCTCAAGGTTATGGCTTCTAATGTGTGAAAATTCAACAACGTGGCAAAATGACCTAGGCTACCACTTAGAAAGGATGGTCATCCTCTTCATTATGACCTGGGCTACCATAATATGATCTTAGCCTTTTCTATAATCTCAAGGTTATGGCTTCTAATGTGTGAAAATTCATCAACGTGGCAAAATGACCTAGGCTACCACTTAGAAAGGATGGTCATCCTCTTCATTATGACCTGGACTACCATAATTTGGATAAGGAGTTCTATCATATTGGTTATGCTGCTAGTTACATTTCAGATTATTAGGTTGTCACATGTTCTATGCAACAAGCAGTTCTATCATATTGGTTATGCTGCTAGTTACATTTCAGATTATTAGGTTGTCACATGTTCTATCCAACATCGAGTTGTATGCATTGTTCTTAGGGGCAATAAACAAATTCTCCCTAGAAAAGTTTTTTTTTTCGAAATTTGTGGTGCTTCCATCGATGATATAAATTGCTATCAACATCACCCTCACACACCTCAAAATTATTAATACTCTTAGTATCACCAAACTTTTATGATTAATACTCTTAGTATCACCAAACTTTTATGTGGCAATATCGCTACAGGATGCAAGGTTGCCCATATTTAGGCGATGATTAGTTCACGTTCCTTTACATTTAGGACTCTTATTAGCTTGTTCCTTGTTTTTTCTGCCCAAGGAAATTGACAAATGGATGCGTCTTCACAAGGATGTTGAGCCCACATACTAGTATTTTCACGATAGCCTTCAATATATTTATTGTTACAAGGGTCCTCATTACATAATATAAAGAAAGGCTAGCCATTTCCTCTCATTGTTTAGGGCACAAGGCTAGTTCAAAGACAGGATCAATTTGTTACAACAATATACTCGTTAAGGGCGCAACATGTCACTTGCCGGAAATGAACTTGGGTAGGGAGGATGACACTCCTCTCAACCACCTGAGTTGAGCCTTACTTTCCAGTTTCATGATCTTTGTATTGTCATTTTTTTGTTCTTTTGTAGCTCCCATGCCACCTTTAGCCACTTTTATAGTGAAATCCTATGCCATTGAGGGTTCAAAGGTGCCTTCAACTTCTTCTACTAGAATTGTTTGTAGACTTCAGGGGTTTTATAACATAGACTAGTTTTGCTTATATGTAGTTTTTTGACATTAATATACCTAGTAGTCCGATTGATCTATTTATGGTCCTTTGTTAGACACCGATCTTATGTTAGTTTTTCTTATTTGCTAGCAACCATTCTTATTTCTTCCAAATTCATGTTGTGTTCTATCTAGGGTAACCTCTCCATAGATGCATTGTCTCATGACAATTTAGTACACCTAAGTGAAATGCTCTAGCTATCTAGGTTTTGAGGAAACTTCCATGTGAAGATGACATTTTTAGTCATATAGGTTGCACATACATTGGTTCCTTTCAAGGATCAAACCTTGATCTTCACTTCTTAAAGTAGAGTAAGGATTGTCCCTAATACCACCTTCTCACTAATGTGTTTTTTTTTTGTTTTTTGTACATGCTCTAGAATGGAGTTTTTTGTTTTTTGTACATTCTCTAGAATGGAGTTCAAATGCAAGCCAAACTTGAATGAGGAAATGAAACATTAAAGTATACCATAATATTCAATTCCAAGCTCTCTCTATCCATGCATGAAATGTTCCTTTCAAAACTTTTTCCTAATGAATTGCCTTTAGGGATTTTTCTATTTAGGAAGTGATTTCTTCCATTCACATGTCCTCTCCAAATACTAGTCTCACATTTTCCATTTTGGTTTTCATGTGTTTCTTCTTATGTTTTCTCCCTAGAAAACCTAGTTTTGCCTGGTTTTCCTAATTTCCTATCCTCTTCCTCTATCTATATCACCTAATAACAGGGCTACAACTTATTTTTTGTAATGTTCTCTTTGTTAGATTTTGGTTAGCTCGGAAGGTATTTTTGAGAGAGGATAACCCACCAAAAAGTAGTTTGTCGGGCAATTTACCCAAAAGTGGGGTTTTTTTGGACCCAAAGTGTTGGTTTAGGACCAAAAGAGAAATAATTAATTATTATAAGGGTAAAGAGTTTAAAACCCTAAGTTCTAGTGGTTTCCTAAATGACCCTAGAGAAAAGTATATGAGGAGCATCAAGCTCATGAGACATATCAATGAGAAGGACTTCATTGATAAGGGTAAAGAGTTTAAAACCCTAAGTTCTAGTGGTTTCCTAAATGACCCTAGAGAAAAGTATATGAGGAGCGTCAAGCTCATGAGTCATATCAATGAGAAGGACTTCATTGTGTGTGAAGGCTAATAAAAGGATGTAGCCGTAGAGAGCCAAATCTAGAGGCCAAGTAGGGTTGGAAAAGAAGTCCAGGTTTGTCCATGAAAGAGTTTGAGGGTTTTTGTTGTAGGGACTATGTATCTTTAGTACAAGGGAAGGTGGATCTGTGGCGGAAAGTAGAGGTAGGTCGCAACAGAGATGAAGATCCTAGTTGCAATGTATAAAGCGCTTGTCTTGTAGCAGAAAGGGGCAAAAAGGGTCTAGTCGCAGATGACAAGAGACCTGATTTGGGGCAGTAAATGAAGGGTTGAGACCTACAGGATTGAGACTATAGGCCAAGACCTAGATCAGGTTCTGAGGGTTGGATAGAGGGGTCTCTTAGTTAAGCTAAGTACCTAAAAGACTACAGGGAGAAGGCCAAGTGTTGAATTTCCACGACACTCAAGAATCTGGTTTGGGTCTTAAAACCTCAAACACAAACACCACTCAAATGCCACAACGCTTCTACTTTGCACAACAAAATAACAACCATCAGTGAATCAACTAATGCACATGACATTTTTTTTAAACCTTTTTAACCCACTACTTTTATATTACAATGTAGACTACAATAGTCCTAGGGCTCTCGTATTATGGATCATGGCCTTTACATACATCCCTGATACAAGGACACGACTAGGGCTTGGTGTCAACTGCTATTATTACCAATCTACCCTGAACAAAGTACACTTGACCTACTTGCTGATGTGGTGCCCCACAACCCTTTCAGTCCAAAGCACCTTGAACACATTGTCAGGTCTTCTTGCCTCCCAATCTGCTGATCACTTCATCTTGCCACTGCCAATGATCACAACTCCCTTGTGTGTCACTGAACTTTGGCCCACTAATCTGCCCACTACTAGCCATCTAGCTCCATTAAGAAGTTTGGTCATTGGGTCTTCTGGAACTTCCCACTTATCAGTGAAGTTTGCCCATCTGCAACCCCTAAACTAGGGCCTCATCACTCTGCCTCCTAACAACTTATTAGTCCTTCAATGATCACTGTGCATGAGAACTTCTAAGGCTGCCTTCTTACAGTAGATAAGTTCTTCTACCCACTTCGTACTCACCAAAAAGAAACACTATTCATAACTTCGTTTGTGAACAATACTTAGCTTCCTTCACAGAGTACTAAGGCCTTTCAGATTAAAATATTGATCCTAGGGCCTATAAATCGGCCTTTTAGATCTCTGAAATGCCTCTAGCATATTTTGATCTAGGGCCCAATAGATTTGCCCTCACACTGTGACATATCAGCTGCTTTTGTCACTCTTCTTAGGGCCACCATAGCTGGCCATACATAGTCAACTCCATGACTAATGTAGGGCTTCAAATACCGCCTTGTCTTCTGCAATTTGTCTCCTTAAATTGCCTAGATCTAGGCCTTTTCCAAGCAACCCATTAACAGTGATAAGATGTGTTCTATATTTTCTAAGGGCTGATTACAATTGTTGTTCAAACCCTTGAACATATCTTCTCTTCCTTTTCTAAGTCACCCCTTTGATTGTCCTTCCTTCTCAAACTTCTGCCCACAACAAAGAGTCATTCTGCCTCCCTTTCTAGGGTTTCAGTCCTCTTCATTCATCACAGATATGGGCTATTCTTTCACTAAGATTTGGACAGATCATAAGATGCCTCTTTGCATAGGAAGAAGCCCTAACTAGGGTGTATCAAAACTACTATCCAAGACCTCTTGGAAAACCCTCCAACCTTTGCAATGTAACTCCTCGAGGACACTGCCACTTAGCCTCCAAGTAACCACGGTTGTGGGCATTTTCATGATTGATTTTCTAGGCCTGCTGTAGATCTCTGCGACCCAAAATTTGGGGTTACCTCAAACTTGCGATATCCTTCTTCTAGCCCGATACTTGCTGGGTTGGTCCTCTAAGGCATGCAACCTTACTCTAGCTTCCCTTCAACCCTCACAACACTACCAAAACAATCCCATTTTAGGTGTTTCGACCCTCCAATAAGGTACAAGAGTCTGTGGCTAGATCACCAGAGTACCACTTCTATTAGCCCAGAACTTTCAGCGCTTTTCCACACATCTCTTCCAATACTTGGATGTGTAGACTTGCCCACTAAAACCCTCACCAAATTCGGCCTGCATCCTCCTTGAACCTAGACCAGAAGATGAGAGAAAAAGACAAACACAAAACCCTTCTTCTTTCTCCTTATCCAGCTCAGCTTCTTGAGGTATGCAGCCTCCTTGGATCAGTTTTCACTTTAGAAGAATGCCACGTTGGATTAGCTCATGACCTTTCCTTGAAACCATACTCGACCTTCTAGCTCAACCTCCTTTAGGGCTACATCTCTACTAGCCTCCACGATCAAATGATCTCTTCACTTGATTGATTTAGCTTTGATCCTTAGGCCTCTTTAAATAGTTTCTCCTTTAGTCTCTTAAGAACCCTCTAGACTTAGGGTTTTAGTCCTCTATGTTGAAGAATCTAAGGCATCTAAGTATGATGAGATTCTTTTGACAATGATAACTATTTGTGAAGCACTTTTTACTTTTTCTTATTAACACAATCTTCTCTTATTATTATTAGTGTGTGATCTCTTTCTTCATCAAACAGTTATCAAAAACAAAAGAGACAAGAACACAAGATGTTGGCTCTCAACCAGGGCAAAACCTCTCTTTCCTAGAGAGGAAAACCCTTCTGCAAATTTCTCTTATTGAAGCTTCAATTGACAAATGCTAAACCCTAGACCCTTGACCAGTGGATCCTCCAAGCACAAGACACAGTCTCTCTTCCTTTTGTCCTTCAACCAATGCCTTCTTCTGCTTTGCACCTTGATCTCTTCCTTAGTACTTCTTCCGGCAAATGGTAGCTCTTTTTCTGGCAACTGCAGAAACCCTAGGTCTCCTTAGAGACCTCTTCTTTGGATTCTTCCTTTCCTTCTCTACTTCGCTTGGCAATCTTCCCTTTCTTTGACACTTAGGCTAGAGAATGATACCTTCCTTGAGAGATATATCCAAGTTGAGAGGTTGATCCTCTTTACCTACTGCAGGTCTGATTTCTTCGCATGTGTGGCTGATATAGACTTGTACTTCGCCCTTTTTATTGCTTCTTTCCTTTGCTTTAGGTGAGACTTCTTTCGCTTGAGATGGAGGGCTATTTGGAGCCTCTTTTTCACCCAAATCGCCTTTTCTTATGTTGCTGCACTTAGGGTTCTGTTATGACAGCAGAATGACCCTTCTTCCTTCGCACGTGTGGCATAGATTAGCCCCAAAACAGCCCTCCCAAACTCTGTTTCTCTTCCTTCTTCTTCGCTGCACTAGAATCACTTTTATGCTCCTTTTTCGCACTTTTTTTTTGACCTTTCTTCTTCGTTGATTTCAGAGATGATGGATGGACTAGTTGTGAGGTCGAATGGCCCTATATATAGGAGTTTGTCCCTCCTATTGGGCCGACTTGACTTTAGGTGCACCAAAAAATCATTTCTTTGAGCTGACTTAAAGAGGAGACTTGTCTTTGCTTTGGAGGATCACCTTTAACATATTTCTTTAACTCTAATACATAGGTTTACATAGTGTAACATGTCCACATGGGTCTTCAATAATTACATTGACTCTTTGACTTTCCTAGAAGCACTTCAACATGTGCTTGACCTATCAAATGGACAAGAAATCCATTCTTGTCAATGACAAAAATAATAATTCTTTTCTTTTACAAGTACAAAGATCAAAATTACATTTATGAAGACCGAACCTAGTTACACTTTCTTCAACACTACACCCTAGGAAATAATAACAATTTTCTTTTTAGATTTTAAACCCCTTCTTGGATCCAAAATCCCTCTGCTTGGTTATTTCACCCACAACTAAATTGTGGTCCATTTCCTCCCAAACCCAGTTTCACAAATCAACACTCCCTTTTAGTTAGGGAGGTACTTCCACTGCTAGGAAGTATCCATCATCATCACCGGTGACACTAGCCCATCTGGCAGCCACCTTTGCAGCATACCTTGTAGAATGGACCACACTATCTCGGTAGCGTCTCTCCCTCATTTCGTCAGAACCTGAAGATCTCAAACTTCCACAGGGCTGCTCCCTTTGAAGCTAGACTCCCTCTGAGTCTACACAGTCTCCACTGGCTCACACTGCTCCCATTGCGCACACTTTGATCCATTGGCCCTTCAAAGTAGCTATGATACTATGTTGAATTTCCATGACACTCAAGAATCTGGTTTGGGTCTTAAAATCTCAAACATAAACACACTCAAATGCCACAACACTTCTACTTTGCACAATGGTATAACAACCATCAGTGAATCAACTAGTGCACATGGGAATTTTTTTTAACCTTTTAAACCCACTACTTGTTATATTACAATCTAGAATACAACAGTCTTAGGGATCCTGTACCAAGGATCATGGCCCTTATAGACAACCTTGATACAAGGGCACAACTAGGGCTTGGTGCCAACTGCTATGATCACCAATCTACCCTAAACAAAGTACACTTGACCTACTTGCTGATGTGGTGCCCCACAACCCTTTTAATCCACGCACCTTGAACACATCTGGCGGGTCCTCTTGCCTCCCAATCTGCTGATCACTTCAACTTGCCACTATCTTTAGCTTTGGTATTTGAGAACCATCTCCTCTGTCCACAATTTTATTAAATGCTAGATATTGATAAATAGAAAACCTATTGACAGATAGCCTGGATTAATCAATCAGAACATGTTTTAGCTGGCATTTAAAAATAGTCTTCTCGATAAATATCGAGTAATATTTGGAGAAGATTTTGGATGGAGCATCATTGGGAGTCTTAGAGGGGATCTTATACCCCCAAATGGGAATACTGGTGCCTCATTAAATAGTGTTCAGAGGTAATTTCGTTAATGGCTTTTAGCTTTGTATTTACACAGTTATTAATATGTGGTGATACCTGAGTTATATCTAGGCTGAATGTCAGATGCAATGGCCCTGCAAATCAGGTGGAATGTTCCAGATTGAATTTTAAACTTGCTGGAAAGATTTTAAATCTTCTATGAGCAGTTGTTGCCCAATAATATTCATCTTGTAGTACTCATGTTCTTTTGTGTGATGGGTGCTGTTTTTGAAGTAATAATAAATATATATCAGTTTTCCTGATGATAATGAGCCATGGAACTAGCTTTTGGAAAATAACAAAGATCCCCATGCAAAAAGAATTTCCACTTAGAGGTGAACAAAAAACGATGATCAATATTTTTGATCTGCTTTCAGTGACTAATCAAACACAAGAAGTGATGTTACATGGAAAGGCTAGGCAAAAGTTGAAGATATATGCTCTAAGCAGCTTACGGGAAACTGTTCATCGAACATTGACTTTTATCAGCCAAATATGCAAGAGGAGGACATCTAGGTATTAAAAGTCATTGTAATATGTGAAAGTTGTGGAAACCAGGGGGTGTGGTTAGAATTCAGCTTTTACCGAAGGAAAGTAAGTAGACTAGCAGTTCATGAAGAACAAAATCTGTCTATTGATCAAAGCTCTTGTGTTGCACCCGTTAGCTAGAAGCTATTGTATACTTCTATTTGTTGTCTTAACACAGATTGTGATTTAATTTCTGTTTTTTACTGCGTGAAATATTTTTGAGCTGAAACCACCTCACTCATCATCAGAGTTAACAGTAGAAGAGAGTTAACAGTAGAAGAGTAGAGAATAATGTTGCAAAGAAATAATAAAATCGTAGGCATGAAATCTATTTACGTATAAAATATCAAAGTCTTTGAAAGAAAAGTCAGACCCAACAAAGTAAAAATAAATTACATATAAACTGGTTAAGTGGAAAAACAAAGACAAAGTGGGGAAGTTTCTCTTACATGGATTTTGAAATTTCTTTCTCCCAATTTATTCTAGCTGCGCCATCTTTGTAAATTATCTTTAGTCGTTTTGGAACTTGCAGATTTGATGAACAAACATCAGTTTCATATAACTAAGCATCAGTTTTCAGGTCTTTCTGGGGCCACTTCTATATCAACTAGTCCATTGAATTTACACAAAAATTCTGAAGGTTTTGGTGTAGCTTCTTTTACACAGGAATCAGTGATATTCATAGGTTGACACCATGGATGATGTTTATTATAGCAAGTTCTTTTCATGGGTTGACTTTTTGAATTGATATCAACTATCATCCTATTTAAATATTTGTAAGATAGTCACATTACCTTTTTGTATCATTATACATGTTTGTTCTGACTTTGTTTGATTTGATTGCTGTCAATCTTTAATGCTTCACAGCCAGGTCTTTGCATGTGTGTTCCAATTGGCGGGCACGGAAATGATGTAGTCTCAAGTCCAGTTGCAGATACCTGAATGTGGTCAGGGAAAAATCTTATTGTTCCAAGGAATCTGTACACTAGCAACTTTCTAGCTCCATTAAGAAGTCTGCTCATTGGGTCTTCTGGAGCTGGCCACTTATCACTGAAGTTTGCCCATCTGCAACTCCTGAACTAGGGCTCCATCACTCTCCCTCCTAACAGCTCTTTAGTCCTTCAATGATCACTGTACATGAGGACTTCTAAGGCTGGCTTCTTATAGTAGATAAGTCCTTCTACCCACTACATACTCGTGCACAAGAAACATTTTTCACAACTTCGTTTGTGAACACTACTTAACTGCCTTCACATTGTGTCTTAGCTGCTCCAAGATCACTGTACTAAGGCCTTTTAGATCTGCCCACTTGTCAACCTTCTGGTCACATCAGAATGCTGATCCTAGGGCCTATAAATCTGCCCTTTCAGATCTCTGAAACGCCTCCTGCATTTTTTACTCTAGGGTCCAATAAATCTTCCCTCACACTGACATATCAGTTGCTTTTGTCACTCTTCTTGGGGCCACCATAGCTGCCCATACACAATCAACGCCATGATTGATCTGGGGCTTCCAAGGTTGCCCTTTCTTCTGCAATTTGTCTCCTCAAATTGCCCAGATCTAGGGCACTTCCAAGCAGCCCACTAACAGTGATAAGATGCTTTCTATATCCCTGTTCTTAAGGCTAATTACAACTGGCTATTCAAACCCTTGAACAAACCTTCTCTTCCTTTACTAAGTCACCCTTCTTGCTGTCCTTCCTTCTCAAACTCATGCCCACAACAAAGAGTCAGTTTGCCTCCTTTTCTAGTGTCTCGACCCTCTTCATTCATCAAAGATATGGGCTATTCTTTCACTGAGATTTGGAAATATCATAGGATGCCTCTCTGCATAGGAAGAAACCCTAACTATGGCATATCAAAATTGTTGCCCAAGACCTCATGGACAACCCTCCAACCTTTGCAATCTAACTCCTTGAGGACGCTGCCACTTAGCCTCTAAACAACCACGGTTCTGGGCATTTTCATGACTGATTTTCTAGGCCTGCTACAAATCTCTGCAACCCCAAATGTAGGGCTACCTCAGACCTGCAGTATCCTCCTTCTAGCCCTATACTTGTTGCGCTAGCCCTTTGAGGCATGTGACCATACTCCAACTTCCCTCCAACCCTCATGGCATACCAAAACAATCCCATTTAAGGTGTTTCAACCCTCCAATAAGGTACAAGAGTCTGCGGCCAGATCACTGGAGTACCACTACTATTAGCCCAAAACTTCTGACCATTTTCCACAGGTCTTTTCCAATACTTGGATGCAAAGACTTGCCCACTGAAACCCTCACCAAACTCGGCCAACATCCTCCTTGAACCTGGACCAGAACATGAGACAAAAAGACGAACACAAAACCCTTCTTCTTGCACTTTATCCAACTCGGCTTCGTGAGGTATGTGACCTCCATGGATCGGACTTCACTTGAGAAGAATGCTACATTGGATTAGCTCACGACTTTTCCTTGTAGCTCTACTCGGCCTTCTAGCTTGGCCTTCTTTAGGGCTACATCTCTACTAGCCTCCACGATCAAATGATCTCTGCACTTGATTTATTTAGCCTTGATCCTTAGGCCTCTTTAAATAGTTTCTCCTTTAGTCTCTTAGGAACCCTCTAGAATTAGGGTTTTAGTCCTCTAGACCTTAGGATATAATAATAATTCTTTTTAGATTTTAGACCCCTTCTTGGGTTCAAAACCCCACTGCTTGGGTATTTTACCCACAAAATTTGTGGTTCATCTCCTCCCAAACCTATTGCCCTAGGGTTGTGGGAGTACCTCCCAAGCTACACAAATCAACACCGAGTGTGTGGCAGGTCTGCTAAGGGTTGGAGCATAGGCTTTGAAGGACAAATCTGAGGAGTCGCTTGTAAGAACAAGGTTGAGGTGTAAAGGGTGGTAAAGGGCTTGTTTAGGAATGCAATGGACCCTAAAAGTAAAGTCGAGGGTTGAACAATCCAAGAAAGGTCTACTCGCACCCTAAACAATGGTAGATATGTGAAGGTCGAGGCCTAGAATTGAAGGTCGAACAAAGTGGGTGCAATCCAAGAGTGGTAAAGGCAGACTACAATGAGGACAAAGGCAAGGACAAAGTTCGTTGAGATCTGTTATGTGCTAGAGTCTTCTTGATGAGCCTGCCAAAAACGACTGTGAGATTTCTAGCTTGTGAGGTCTCTCAAAAGTCTGATCAATGCCAATTGTGGAAGACATGAATGGGTAGCAAGAAATCTATGGGCAGAAGGGTTTAGCCTAGGTCTAAGAATGTTGCCAAGAGAAGTTTAGAAGGATGTTGAGTTTGTCCTAAAGTCTCTTCACAAACAAAGTTGTGAACATAGTGCATTTTGAGGGCTAATATGCAATGGGTTGATGGACAATATCTACTATGAGTTAGTTGATTGCTGGAGCGCTAATATACAATGATCTGAAGGGCAGATCCATTGTGAGTAGCAAAGATATTATGGGCTGATATGCAGTGCATTTAATGGATCAAGCCACTGTGAGCAGTTGTGTGTGACAAAGGGTAATGTGGACTAAAAGGGCCGAAGGAGAAGGGCTTCTCCAACAAGTAAGATTGTTTATCCTTATATGTTTTGTGGGCAGACTGTAGATCTGAAGCAATAGATCACAAGACCTATGTTTTTGTATACTATGTATTCTAGCTGTACTAGTGATCGAGGGCCATGATCCTTGGTATGGGAGCCCTATGATTCTTTTATTGATGGATTAATAAAATAATCGAGCTTTGGGCTCAAATCTTTGTGTACTAAATTGATTTTATTGCTGAATATTTCCGTGTGCAAAGTGCTAGAAAGTTGTGGGTTCCTAGTGTGTTTGTGTGTATGCTTAACCTCAGACCAGATCTAGGGCCTAAGGAAAATTCAACATGGTATCAAAGCCACTTTGAAGAGCACTTGAATCAGAGTGTGCGTAGGAAGCAGAGTGTTCTAGTGAAGGTTGTGTAGACTCAGAGGGAGTCTAGCTTCAAAGGGAGATTGCAAAGGATTGTCAGTTGTCATATGAAAGTTTGAATCTTCAGGTTCTATTGAGATAAAGGAGTTTTCAGCCCATGCAAGGACAATCATGAATCATGAGATAACATTCATGGTGGTGCAAGGAAAGTCGTAGATCGTGCAAGGACAAGCATGGATCGCATTGGAAAATTCAGGTTGCATGTGAGAACATTCATGCACCATGCAAGACAAATCTGGGCCAGGTACAAAGAAGTCATAACACATACGAGGACAAATATGGCTACTCAAGGAAAGTCATGACTCATGCGATGACGATCATGAGCATGCAAGGAAAGTCATGGAGCTGGAAGTGTGAAGGAAATACCTTCCTCACTAAGAGGGAGATTTAGATTTTGGTTAGCTCGGAAGGTATTTCGAAGAGAGGACAACCCACCAAAAAGTAGTTTGTTGGGCGATTTACCCAAAAGTGGGGTTTTGGACCCAAATTGTGGGTTTAGGACCAAAAGAGAACTAATTAATTATTCTATGGGTGAAGAGGTTAAAACCCTAAGTTTTATTGGTTTCCTAAATGACCTTAAAGAAAAGTATATAAGGAGCCTAAGGAGAGGCTCATGAGACATATTAATGAGAAGGACTTCATTGTGTGTGATGGCGAGAAGGATGTAGCCCTAGAGGAGCCAAGTCTCGAGGTCGAGTAGGGTTGTAAAAGAAGCCTAGCTTTGTCCATGAAAGAGGCCTAAGGTTTATGTTGTAGGGACCGTGTATTTTTTGTGCAAGGGAAGGTAGATTCGTGGCTGAAAGCAGAGGTAGGCCGCAACAGAGATCAAGATCCTAGTCACAACCTACAAAGTGTCTGTCTTGTAGTAGAAAGGGGCAAAAAGGACCTAGCTTGAGATGACAAGAGACCTGATTTGAAGCAATAAATGAAAGGCCAAGACCTACAGGATGCATATTTATACGCTGAGACCTAGATTAGGTGTTGAGGGCTTGAAAGAGGGGTTTGTTGGTTAATTCGAGGACCTAATAGACTACAGGGAGAAGGTCGAGTGTGTTGGAGGTCTGCTAAGGGTTGGAACGAAGGGTTTGAAGGACAAATGTGAGGAGCCGCAACTGGTAAGAACATGGCCGAGGTGTGAAGGGTAGTAAAGGGCTTGTTGAAGAATGCAGTGGAGCCCAAAAGTAAAGCCGAGGCTTGAACAGTCTAAGAAAAGTCTACTTGTAGCCTAAACAATGGTAGATCTATGAAGGTCGAGGCCCAAACTTGAAGGCCAAACAAAGTGGGTGCAATCCAAGAGTGGTAAAGGTGGACTACAATGAGAACAATGGCAAGGACATAATTCGTTAAGATCTGTTATGTTCTAGAGTCTTGTTGAGGAGCCTGCCAAAAAAGACGCGAGATTGCTAGCCTATGAGGTCTTTTAAAAGTATGATCAGTGGCAGCTTTGGAAGACATTAATGGGTAGCAAGAGATCTATGGGCAAAAGGGTTTAGCCCAGGTCTAAGAATGCTACCAGTAGAAGTTTAGAAGGATGCTAAGCTTGTCCTAAAGTTTGTTCACAAACAAAGTTGTGAACACAATGCATTTCGAGGGCTAGTATGCAATGGGTTGATGGAAAATATCTATTGTGAATAAGTTGATTGTTGGAGGGCTACTATACAATGATCTGAAGGGTATGTCCACTAAGTAGCAGAGATATTATGGGATGATATGTAGTGCATTTAATGGATCAAGCCACTATGGGAAACTATGAGTGATAGAGGGTAATGTGGACTGAAAGGGCTGAAGGAGAAGGGCTTCTCTAGCAAGTACGTCAGATTGTTTATCCTTGTATGTTTTGTGGGCAAAATGAAGATTTGAAGCAGCAGATCACAAGCCCTATGTTTTTGTATACTATGTATATTAGTGGTACTAGTGATCTAGGGCCATGATCCCTGGTATTGGAACCCCATGATTCTTTTATTAATGGATTAATAAAATAATTGTGCTTTGGGCTCAAATCTATATGTACTAAATTGATTTCATTGTTGAAGATTTTCGCTATGCAAAGTGCTAGAAAGTTGTGGGTTTCTAGTGTGTTTGTGTGCATGATTAGCCTCAGACCAGATCTATGGCCTAAGGAAAATTCAACACTCTTCCCCTTGTACTAATGTTAGTAATGAGCTCCATTCCTTGAACCTAGTAGAATTGATGTTTGCCCTAATATGTTGTCCTCCTACTTTTGTAGACTTAAAGTATTTGTTTTCCCTCATTTGATATCTTTTGATATAGTTGCTCCCCTTCATTGGCAATTAATGAACACATCTGCAACTGCAAGATACTCAAAGATATTTTCTTTAAGGTTTTGGATTTGTCTTAAATCTCTCCTTCACATTCTCTTACCTCCTTGATATAGGCCTTATATCCTTTCTAACTTTCTAAAGGTTCATCCCTAGTGTTGAAGATGGACTTGAGAAAGAAATCTTTCCCCTCCTCTAAATAGTACCCCTTTTTACTAATATAATGCACTCTATGTTAATATTTTCATGAGATTTTTTATGTATTTCAAAGATTTCTCATAAGATTTTCTGGTTTTGTTTTATTTAGTGGGTGAGGAAATTAGTGCAGACTCAAACAACTTAATCGATGCAGATTTCGTAACTGAAGGCTAAAGATAAGGCATGTATGGTTAATTTATCTCATTCTATGCTACATAATTACATAATGTGTGTGTGTTTTTTTTGTTTTTTTTTTTAAATTTAGAAGCAATGTAGGCAATGGAAAGTAGTGTTTTTTTCAAATTTAGAGGCAATGTAGGTAATGGAAATTGGAGCACTCTTGAATATCTATGTAAAAGGGCCAAAGGGTGAGTTCTCTTTTGTTGCACAACGCATGTAATCCTATCCATTTCAAATACAATGGTGCTACTCCCTCCTTATCTTTGCATAAGAATTTTGTTTGCCATTAAACATTTCTTATACTATATTTCTCTTAAGAATTTTAGCATGTTCTAAATATTTCTCATGAGATTTTTTTATTTTGTTTTTTCGTTAGATTCAATGGTTGGAGGAATCAAGGTTGGGTCCTAGAACCTATAGGGAAATGTGGAAGATTAGTGATGAATCTACTAAAATGTTGGTGTGAGAGAGATCCTAGTAAAGTGTTGAGGTAGAGGAAGAGGTGAGTTCTGTTGGTGCCGATTCCATGTTATGATCAATTGTGACAACCTCCTTATTTCAAATACAATGGCTCCCCTCCCTTTTTATGTAGTTAGGGTTTTTGATGTTTCTATAAGATTATTTACATAAGATTACTTATGGGATTTTTGGTCTTTATTTAAAATTTCTCGTAGGATAATCTAGTCTTTTTTTCATAAGATTTTTTTGGTCTCTTTTACTTTAATTTGTGCTACGCAGGGTATTCTTTATTCGCACGTGGATGCTTTTTGGGGTTGCAAAGTAGAGTTTGTCAATAACGTTTCTCTCTATTTGTTCCTTTTTGTTTTTTCTCTTGTTATTTGTATCTTTCGCTATTGTTGTTATTCTTTTTATTTATTTATTTAATCTAAACATTATGAGCATGACTACTTTGTTTAAATTTAGATATGATGTAGTGTAGGTATAGGAAGATGGAGGATTATTGATGAGACTCACGAAATATCCTTGTGAGAGAGATGTGGACTAGTCCAACAGAGGTGGAGGTAGATTGTGAGTTCTTATTTGGTGCTATGAAATTGTTCTCATTTGAAATAAAAAGTTCTCCTCCCTTGGCAATTTAGAGTTTGTGATTTTTGTCTTTGAATAAAATGTAATTAATTTTGCATAATATTTTGTTCTATTTTTGTGTCTTTTATAGATTTCTTGTAAGATATTTTGATCTTTTTTAAATATTTTATGGTTTGATTTTTGTTTAGTTTAGTGGGTGGTAAATTAATGTAGGTCCTAATTGTAGAATTTCCTGCAAATTCTCTACAAATCTACCTCTGAGATCTATTTAGAAAATTTGACTATAGATTAACTCGATAATGCAATATACCAAAGCAAAATACTATAATCTACTTCTACTATCAAACTTGTGGAAGCTTAAAGATCGAGCTGAATCAGATCTGAACACATATAACCATAAGAAGAAGAATCAATACACATGAAACACAAAAAATACACGGGGGACAGCCTCAGCGAAAAACCCCACTATCTGTATTATCATACAAGGTGGAAATACATCAAGATTATACAAAGCCTTAGCTCTCACAGCTAGCCAGCGCTCAATACAATCCTCCTGGATGCTCACAGGCAATCAAAGCTTCTCACAAGCCTTCTCCTCTGCCCTCCAAGCTCTTATTTCCTTGCGCAATTACCTCTGGGATGATCTCCTTCACCTAGTGTAACACTGCTCTCACACACTGCTCTAACACACTATCAGAACTGCGCAATCCTCAAGGAACCTTACCTTGACTGCATGCATGAGTTTCCTTTATAGGAAAACACATGCAACTGATAGTAACTTGTCCTTGACATTTAGCTCAACTGGGTTTTTCTCAGAACAGACATGCATGAGTTTCTGATGAGGGAATCTTCAGTTATCTGGAGTACACTGGTTGAGTGCATGCATGCATCAACTGACTGATAACTCACAATTAGTTTTTCAAACAGTTTGGAACTAATTTAACTGGACTTAACTCAGTACACTGAGTCAACTAATTACAACTCAAATATAACTCAATCTTATCTCTTTAATTAAGGGATAATATCCTTAATTTAAGGGATAACTGTTGCATGACTTCAGAAAGACTTCTAACTTGAATTTCTCCAACTAATTAATCCTTAATGAATTAATTAATTATTTTCAAGCAGCTGGTGAGACTAAATTCGATTTTAATTCACAATTTTAATTCAAGGACAAATTAAAATTGGAATATTTTGGATTCTATTTTTATCATTTCTTGTTGCTATTTCCAACACTAATGGTCAAGGATTTCATAGATGTATTGGGTAAAGGTGAATGTTGTGGTGTATCTATGGTCACATACATGTGTTTGCTTAAATTAGAAGCATTTTACATTATTGGTCATTTGTTTAATTATGAGTGCAATGCAATATAGGTGAAAGAATGTGGAGGATCACTAATGAAACTCTACTAAAATGTCTTCATTAAGAGAGAAATTATAGTGGAGTGCAGATACAAACATGGAGGTAAGTTTTCTTTTGGTGCAAAATCCATTCATAATCTGCAACAAAATCTTCCCACTACAAACACTATTGTTCTTTTCCCTCTTTACTTATTTAAGGTTTATGATTTTTGGTGTTTGAATAAGATATACCTTTTGGTGCATAAGATTATTCATAAGATATTTGGTCTCTATTTAAGATTTTTGATAAGGCATTTTTTCTATTTCATATTTCTCACAATAGTTTGTGTATTTAGTATTTTTTCATAATATTTTCTTGTCTCTATTTAATACTGCTCTATTTTTTGATGTGCAAGGTTTTTTTGGTTGGCCATGTTTGGGGTTGTAGAGCATACTCTTGTTTGTTTGTTTGTTTGTTTGTTTGTTTGTTTGTTTTTTTTTTGTTTGTTTGTTTTTTTTTTTTTTTTTTTTTTTTTTTTACCTTGTTAATTTTGTTTTAATTGTTGGTCATATTTTTTTCTATTGTTGTTTTTTTATTGTTGTGGCTCTTATATCCTTGAATTTATGAGCATGGCCATGCTAATTTGTGGTTTAGTATTTTGTTTTTCTTGTGTATTTTGATTTATTTTTCCTTTTTTTTATTCAATGGGTGAAGAAATCAAGAAATACCTTAACAACCCATAATGTGGGTGTAGGGTTGATGTGGAGTCCACAACTGTAGTGGGCAAAGGTGAAGAGGTATGTATTTGTCGAATTTACTTGTTTATGGGCAAAGACAAAAAAGGTATATATAAGGGGAATTTACTTGTTTATGGGCAAAGACAAAAATGGTATGTATAAGGGGAATTTACTTGTTTTCTACTACATAATTATGTCGTTTCATGCCCATTTCAATTTCACTGATTTGTTGTGTCATCCTTATATCATGTGTTTGTTGAAGTTTAAATGCAATGCTGAGTAAGAAAGGTGAATAAGCACTAATGATACTAATGAATATCTTTGTTTGAGAGAGACATGGAGCATTATAGCAAAAGTAGAAGCAAAGGTAGAGGGTAAGTTACCTTTTGGTGCAAGTCTCATGTAGCATGTATGTTCTACTATAAAATCCTCCTAGTTCATGGTTCAAATACCATGGTTCTCCACCCTTCTTACCAATTTGGGGTTTTTAATTTTTCGTAGCATAAGATGTACTTCTGTTTAAATTATATGCATCTTCTATTATTTGGAATTCTCTTATTTATTGGATGTAGTGCAAATGCAGGTAAAGAAAGGTGGCCAAGCAAAGGTGGAGCAACAATGTTGAATTCTCTTATTTATTGGATGTAGTGCAAATGCAAGAAAATAAAGGTGGCCGAATAAAGGTGGAGCAAATGTTGAAACTTCTTAAATATTTTTGTGTAAGAGATACTTGGAGTAGTGTAGGAGAGTGCAAAGGTAGAGGGTGAAATATCTTTTGGTTCTTATATGCTTATCTTTTCATTTTCAATATAATGGTTCTCCTCACTCATTCCTTATTCATGGTTTATGATTTTTGGTCATTGAATAAAATGTACTTTTGCATAATATTATGGATAATTTTTTTGTCTTGGCTTATGATTAAGATTTATTATAATATTTTTCAATGTTTGTTTAATATTTCTTATAAGATTTTTGTTGTTTGTCTTGGAACTTTTTGGTTTTCATTTAATATTTTATGGTTTGTTTTTTTTTTTGGATTTAGGAAGTGGAGATATAGAGGCAGATCCTAGAAATGGTGCAGATTGCATAGGTGCATTTGGTGAAGGGGAAGACGAAGTAGGAGGAAGAGGTGGGTATGGTTTCAGGTGTCTGATTAAATTAAATGCATTCTATATTATTTGAGATTTATTTATATGGTGAGTGTAATGCAAATCTAGGTAAAGGAAGGTGGAGGAGCACTGATGAAACCACTGAATCTTTTTGTGTGAAAGAGACTTGGAGAAGTGTTGAAGAGTGCAAATGTACAAGGTGAGTTCTCTTTTAGTTCCAACATGGGTATTTTCTCGTTTCAATACAATGGTTCCCAGACTGCTTCACATTTCTAACAAGATATTTTGTGTACTTGATATTTCAATTTTTGCATGATATTTCTCACAAAATGTCTTTTGTGGTTGATATCTCTTATGGAATTTTTTGGTCTCTTATTAATACTTATCTAATTTTTGTTGTGCAGGGTGTCCTTGGTTGGCTTGGAGCTTTTTAGGGTTGGGGAGTTGTGTTTGTGTCTATTGCTTCTTTTTGTTATATATGTTTTTTTGTTTTTATCATTTGATTTTTTTTGTTTTGTTATTTTATTATTATTTATTTATATAATAATTTATAGTTTTTATTTTTTGCAATTGTTATGTTTTTTTTTTAATTGTTATGTTTGATGTTTTTTGCATTTTATGAGCATGGCCATGCTAATTTGTGGTTTGGCATTTTGTTTCCTCATATATATATATATATATATATATATATATATATATATATATATATATATATATCTTCTTAATAAGATCTAGCAGCTCATATTGTGGGATTAGAGTTTATGCAAATTCCACACATGTAGAGGAAAAAGGTAAGGGAGAGGTATGTATCGCTTGCTTTTGTCTACATAATTTTATAATTCCATGATGTTTTAAATTAACTCAGTTGTTGCTTCAAAATTATATCATGTGTGTTTATTTATATTTAGAAGCAATGCATGTAAAGCAAGGCTGAATGCTAATGAAACTATTGAATATCCTTTTGTGAAAGATACGTGGGATACGCTATAGATGAGAGAAAGTAGAGGCAGAGGAGTTATGGACCAAGACCCATGTATGTTTTGCGTAGATGGTTCTCCTCACTTATTAATTTAAGGTTTATGATTTTTGGCCTTACATAAGATGTACTTACTTTTGCATATGATTATTCATAAGAGTGTTGTTGTTTGTCTAAGATTTCTTATACTCTATTTTAGTTTCTATTGAATATCTCATAAGACTTTTTACTCTCTATTCAATATTTTTTAGTTTGATTTTTGTTGGTTTTAGGTGATGTAAAAATAAAGACAAGTCTCAAGGTTGTTGTAGATTCTACTTGCGCTTTCAATAAAGAACACGACTCAAGATGAGGAGGTATGTATGGTTCCACGCGTGTTTGATTAATTTAAAGGCATCACATATCATTTGTATTTATTTATTTATGTATATGATGAAATGCATGTAAAGTGAGGTTGAACGCTAATGAAACTATTGAATATCTTTTTGTGAGACATGGGATGCACTATAGATGAGGCGAAAGTAGAGGTAGAGGAGTTAAGTTATGGTGCAAGACCGATGTATGTTTATGGTTTTCCTCCCTACTTATCAATTTAGGGTTTACAATTTTTGGCCTCTACTATGATGTACTTTTGCATATGGTTATTCATAAGGGTTTTGTTGTTTGTTTAAAATTTCTCATACTTTGTTTTGGTTTCTATTTAATATCGCAAAATATTTTTTGCTCGCTATTTGATATCATCTAGTTTGGTTTTTGTTGGTTTTAGGCAATGGAGAAATAAAGACGAGTTTGAAGGCTGTTGTAGATTCTACTTGTGCTTTCAATGAAGAACACTACTCAAGATGTAGAGGTATGTATGATTCCATGTCTGTTTATTTAATATAGAGGCATCACATATCATTTGTGATTTATTTATTTACGAATGCAATGCAATGCATATAAAGAAGAAGGTGGCAGTGAAGGAGAGTGTAGAGGCAGAGGTGGATGGTGAGTTCTTTTTGGATTTATTTTTTGATGGTGAGTTATTTTTTTATTATCTTATGAATTTGATTGATGAAACTATTGAAATATCAATGTAGCAACACTATATTATAGTGAAGAGGTAGTAGTAAAGGTGAGTTCTCTTTTGGTGCAAAATCCATGATATGCTATGAAATCCTCATGTTACTTTTTGTTTTATATTTCTCCAAAGATATTTGGTATATATTTAATAATTGTCATAAGATCTTATGGTCCCTATTTAATACTCTTCTATTTTTTAATGTGCAGGATGTCCTTGATTCGCCGTAGACGCTTTTTGGGATTGTAAAGAGGAGTTTGTCTACTATTTCTCTTTGTTTGTTTTGCTTTTGTTGATTATCTTATGAATTTGATTGATGAAAGTATTGAAATATCAATGTAGCAACACTATATTATAGTGAAGAGGTAATAGTGAAGGTGAGTTCTCTTTTGGTGCAAAATCCATGATATGCTATGAAATCCTCATATTGCTTTTTGTTTTATATTTCTCCAAAGATATTTGGTATATATTTAAATTGTCATAAGATTTTATTGTCTCTATTTAATACTCTTTTATTTTTTTAATGTGCAGGATGTCCTTAATTCGCCGTAGGCGCTTTTTGGGATTGTAAAGAGGATAATGTGCAGGATGTCCTTGATTCACCGTAGGCGCTTTTTGGGATTGTAAAGAGGAGTTTGTCTACTATTTCTCTTTGTTTGTTTTGCTTTTGTTTGTTTTGCTTTTTTTGATTATCTTATGAATTTGATTGATGAAACTATTGAAATATCAATGTAGTAACACTATATTATAGTGAAGAGGTAGTAGTAAAGGTGAGTTCTCTTTTGGTGCAAAATCCATGATATGCTATGAAATCCTCATGTTGCTTTTTGTTTTATATTTCTCCAAAGATATTTGGTATATATTTAATAATTGTCATAAGATTTTATGGTCTCTATTTAATACTCTTCTATTTTTTAATGTGCAGGATGTCCTTGATTCGCCATAGACGCTTCTTGGGATTGTAAAGAGGAGTTTGTCTACTATTTCTCTTTGTTTGTTTTGCTTTTGTTGATTATCTTATGAATTTTATTGATGAAAGTATTGAAATATCAATGTAGCAACACTATATTATAGTGAAGAGGTAGTAGTAAAGGTGAGTTCTCTTTTGGTGCAAAATCCATGATATGCTATGAAATCCTCATGTTGCTTTTTGTTTTATATTTCTCCAAAGATATTTGGTATATATTTAATAATTGTCATAAGATTTTATGGTCTCTATTTAATACTCTTCTTTTTTTTAATGTGCAGGATGTCCTTGATTCGCTGTAGACGCTTTTTGGGATTGTAAAGAGGAGTTTGTCTACTATTTCTCTTTGTTTGTTTTGCTTTTGTTATTTTCATTTTTTTTTTTTGCTATTGTTGTTGCTATGTTTTGCTATTCCTTTGTTTTTGTACAACTACTGTTATTTTTTTTACATTTGTGAGCATGGCCATGCTAAATTGTGGTTTGGTATTTTGTTTTTCATGCTTGTTTTTTTTCTTTCTTTTTCATTATTATTATTTTATTTATTTTTTTTAATATACCTTTGTTCATGGATTTTGTTTTGGGTTCTATGAGTGTGGAAATTAAGGCAAGCCTTAACAACACATATTGTGGATTTAAGGCTAATGATAATTCAACAAATGTAATGGGCGAAGATGAAAGAGATATGTATGATGGAATTCACTAGTCAAAGATGAAAGAGGTATGTATGAACTACGTAATTTAATGGTTCCATTTGTTTTAATTGAACTCTTTTGTTGCTTGTTATATCATGTGTGCTCATGCAAATTTATTATAGGCAATATGGGTAAATTTATTATAGGAAATATGGGTAAAGGAAGGTAACTGGAATCTTCAAGCATAAGCAAAATTTTATTCTAATTGAGTAGAATTTGTGGATATGGATGAAACAAAATAAAATTTTCAATCCAAGTTATGACATACTAGTTTTTATCTACATTTGGGAGGGGTACTAAGCACTTTGTGCAATCCAAGTTATGACATACTAGTTTTCATCTACACTTGGGAGGGGTACTAAGCATACTAGTTTTCATCTACATTTGGGAGGGGTACTAAGCACTTTGTGCCACTTGAGTGTAGGTTTCTTACGTGCGTATTTCAATCTCAACATTTTCATTAAATCATGGGACATAGGCAATATGGGTAAAGGAAGGTAATTGGAATCTTCAAGCGTAAGCAAAACTTTCTTCTAATTGAGTAGAGTTTGTAGATATTGATGAAACAAAACAAAATTTTCAATCCAAGTTATGACATACTAGTTTTCATTTACATTTGGGAGGGGTACCAAGCACTTTGTGCAATCCAAGTTATGACATACTTGTTTTCATCTACATTTGGGACGGGTACTAAGCATACTAGTTTTCATCTACATTTGGGAGGGGTACTAAGCACTTTGTGCAATCTAAGTTATGACATACTAGTTTTCATCTACATTTGGGAGGGGTACTAAGCACTTTGTGTCAGTGAAGATTGTAGATTTCTTAATCTCAACATTTTCATTAAAACATGAGACATTTTTCCTTTTAGCCCCATAATATCTACAACTTTTTATATTGTTGCTTCATGAAAACTTACTTCTAATTGAGTAGAGTGTTAAAACATGAGACATTTGTCCTTTTAGCCCCATAATATCGACAACTTTCTATATTGTTTCTTCATGCAAACTTGCTTCTAATTGAGTAGAGTGTTTGTAGATACCTGCATGAAAGATTGCTTCTAATTGAGTAGAGTGTTTGTAGATATGGATGAAACAAAGCAATTTTTTCAATCCAAGTTATGACCATACTAGTTTTCATTTACAATTGGGGGCTACTAAGCACTTTGTGCCATTGGAGAGTGCAGGTTTCTTACGTGTGCATTTCAACTTCAACATTATCATTAAAGCATGATGCATTTGTCCTTTTAGCCCCATAATATCTACAACTGTCTATATGGTTGCTTCATGTTTTTATGAAGGAGCCAAAAGCATCACAGACTTCTTCAATCATTCTATCATAGACGAATGCATCTTTGATGAGAACTTATCACAGTTAGTCATGTTAGCTCTGAAGTGCAGCGCTGCCATATTGGAGGCTAAAGGAGGGAGGTGATCTGCTTTGATTTCCTGGATAGGGCCCCACACGGGCCACCACCCCACTTTCCTCGCCCTTCCACTTACCTTCCATTCCGCTCATTTCCTAACCCAACCCTCTCATCCCCACGGGACCCTCTTTTCGCCTTAAGCCTAAATAAATTAACCCAAAAAACCCGAAAAACCTTACTTTTCCACCATTATGCGCCCTTCGCACAGTTCCCGAGGACATATCGTACCGCCGTGTCCCTCCGCCGTTGATTTTCCCCCACTGATCCAATGGCCCACGTCTCACCCGATCAATGGAACCTGCCCGATTGTTCCCCGCCGTCAGATCAACCCCGCTAGATCTGACGGCCATCGCAAAGAATACCTGCTCGATAAAGGCAGTTTTTCTCTCTCTTCCGCCGCGACGTGTCATCTGCTGAATGGAATCGGGCGGACTCCACCATTTACCACTTACCGCTCGATGCCCTTCCGATAGAAACCATAACCACCCGAACAAAACCACCCCCGTACGTTATCATCTGCACACCTCCACCACCTGATAGCCGTTCGATCTTCTCACTCAAGATCTAACGGCCCGGACGTGTTCTGCTCTCACCACGACCTCAGGCTACTTGCACCTGATCCCCACTGTGCATTCCCCCCTGATCCAATGGCCCTCGTTCATGATAGCTCACGCTTGTCCTCCTCCACTCTATCACTTCTCCATCTGTCCGATTTGACACGTCCTCCCACCCATGCACCGCGTATTCCACTTCCTATCAGTTACCTGGGGAAGAAGGTGGTCAACTCTGTCAATATTGTGACAGTCAGATCATTGGACTAAATTAACAGAAAGCATGGCTGAAGGAAGGACACAGCACGACCCAGCAAACGGAATTAAACAGTCATGGAGCTTCACTGTCATAATCAAGCCAACTACCTAACAGGGTAGCGTAGTACCGGAATTGATTAATGTTTTCATGATGAAAAGGATATTGCATCCTGGAACGCTATCAAACAGTTAATGACAGTAGTTGGTCAATTAAGACATCTCTAGCCCTAAAATGGCTAAGGATCATTGTAAAGAAAAACTATAAATAGCCAAAAGCAAGATGTAATTAGGGTTCAACTTCTGGAGACTGTAGATATTTTGTTCCTTGCAGTGTCTCATCTTCATTTTTAGTAATACAAGCTTCTTTTGCCGCTACATGCTCGATGTCCATTTCCCTTCTTGTTATAAACTTGCACCTGGATTGGTTTGTTCATGCTCTCCTATGTCTAATGCTAGATAACTATCATCTTATCTCCATTTAAATATATTAGATTTACAAGTTTCATTTACTGGCCATCATATGTTGTGTATGCATTTGCTGGTGTGGTTACTATTCTTCATTCACTCACTTAATCTGCAAATTATTGAGCATTAGTGGTCTAAAGCCTTGTAGGCTGAGGGTGTTCATGCATGCCTGGAGTGAAAACAAAGTTGAAGTGGTTATCTGGCTTGAACCAAACCATCATCCATTCTAATAGTTCCTAGAACAATATTGAAGATTATATGTTACCAGGCATCTCTGAGCTACAACCATAGGAGAGTTTCCTGGAGAGATAACAAAATCGGCGCCGTTACCGGGGAGAGGAGATTGAAGCTCAGCTTCCCTGGGAGACGACACAGCTCCATCTTTGATGATAGACAATGTCTGGACACATTTTTGGTTGTAATCATCTATCTGGCGACTCTACTGGAGGCCGAATTTTTTGGCGACTCCACATCGTAGTTTTGGCTCAGTTTGTGAGGCATACTTGGAGAAATCCTCAGAAGTCACCAGCTGACCCAATACCTGACCCTGAAAGGATCATCAAAGGAAGAAAGATATCACAGAAAGGAGCATCAGGATCAAGTAAACCTAAACAATCCCCTATATCCCTGCAAGAAAGGCTTGTAATAGAACAAATACATGTTGAGAGTGTAGCCTTTAAAACTAGCAGTGAAGAAAAACTTTCAAAGATTCATAAAGCTCCTTATTCTTTAGGTTCTCCTCTTGCTTTAAGCCGAAAGGAAACCTCACCTCCTATCCCTCATACTCCTTTAGTCCTGTCAGTCGCTCCTCAGCTTTCTATCATTCAGACTGCCAGTACTCTTCCATCCACCACAACCATGGCAGGTCCACAAGCACTCACCAAAATGGAAAAAATCATAGCTGCTAGGTATGGACCTCTAGTACTGCCCACTCCTTTGAATGCAATGCCTACTGGAGAATATCAAAAATACATGCCTAAGTTCACTAGGACTGAAGGAGTTACAGCTGAAGAACATCTTGAGTCCTTTTATAGCTATGCTGATAATCTGGATATTAGTGAAGATGATGTGTGGATGAGAGTATTTGTCCAAAGCCTAGATGGAGAGGCAAGAAAATGGTTCAGAGAATTGACCCCTAGATCTATAACAGATATTGAGGCCTTAGATGATGTGTTCCTAAAGCATTGGGGGGATAAGAAGGACCTACTCTACTACCATACTGAGTTTGGGAACCTGAAAAGGGAAAATGGGGAGTCACTTTTTGATTTCAATAAAAGGTTCAACCGCATGTACAGCAAGATACCAGCTGAAGTGAAACCCACCCCTACCTCTGCTAAACTTACTTATGCCAACGCCTTCGATTCTGATTTTTGTCTACTATTGAGGGAGAGAAGATGTGCTTCTCTGGCCGAAATGCAACATGCAGCCCTGGAGGTAGAATCCAACATCATGGCTACAGAGAAACTCAAGGGACATGTTGATCGAAGGAAATAGAGGGGTGAATCTTCTTCATTTCAGACCCCAAGATAGATAAAATGACCAAGATGATAGAGTCACTAGCCTCTGAAATCTCCAAATTAAAGGTTGAGCAGTTCCCAAGGAAAGGAAGAGCCCCTAATACCTTTGCTCCTAGAAATCCCAATCCATATAGAAGAGCCAATGAGCAGTTGCAGATTATGCAAAGGAGCAAAGATGCCAATGAAGATCAAAGGGTGAAGACCCCTTTCCAGAATGTAGTCATGGAAGAGGAACAATTTGATGAAAATGATGAGATCCACTGCATGGAAGACAAAGGCAGTGCTTCTTTCTTGACCTTGGCTGCTTATGAAGAGTCGTTATTTAAGGACCAGGCCAGCCCAGATTGGGATGGTGAGGCTGTTCTACAAACTGAAGATCAGCAAAGATATAATCTGAGGTCGAAAATGAACAGTGCCAAGGAAACCCCTGTTCAAAGAGCTGTTGTCCCTGCAATACAGCGAACTATCAAGCAAAAACAATCAGCAGTTGATCCCATCATTCTCGAAGCTCCAGCTCAAGAGGTAAGAGGCCCCGACAAGTCCCCTTCTCCTTTCAGTTTTGAATCAGAAATCCAGAAGCTTAAAATATCTATGCCTCTGGTAGAACTAGTGAAGAATGAAGCCTTTAAGAGACCCATCCTTGAGGCCCTTGAGCTTAAGGCCACACAGGCATCAAACGACTATGTGAATTTACAATATGACAAACTTGCAGTTGTTCTTAGCCCAATGACTAAAACTACGGATGACAATTGCCCATCATTCTATGTCTCCTTGATTATTCATGACAAAATGCTCCACAATTCTCTGTTGGACACAGGTGCCAGCCATAATCTAATGCCCAAGGCTGTCATGGATGAGTTGGGCCTTGATATCACTAGGCCTTATCATGACTTATTTTCTTTTGACTCAAGGAAGGTGAAATGTTTGGGGTTAATCAAAGACCTAGCCATCACCCTGTCTCAGCTGCCTATGAAGAGTATGATGATGGATATTGTGGTAGCAGATGTGCCCCCAAAGTTTGGCATGCTTCTTTCCAAGGGATGGATCAAAAGATTGGGTGGAACATTACAAAATGACCTATCCTATGCTACTGTCCTAGTTTTTGGAGGTAAGAGTAGGAGATTATACAGAGAATCTTAGTTAACTTATATTATCAGTGATGAGCAGCATCCCACTAATCATTCCATCTATGCTGTCAACACTAATTTTGGAGCTTGTATTCTCCAAATAGAAGAATCCCAGTTGGCCTCCATGCAGCTCAGAAAACCAGTGTGTCAAATCACAAAGGAAGAAGGTCCACAAATTTGGGGCATGTTCTTTGATGGAGCTTGCTCTAGGGAAATTGTAGGAGCAGGTGTAGTTCTGGTATCTCCCACACAGGAATGCATACATTTATCTTTCAAGCTAACTTTTCAAGTCACAAATAATATAGCAGAATACGAGGCTTTGATCTTGGGCTTGAGCACTGCGAAAGAAATGGGCATCAAACATCTGAAGGTGTTTGGAGATGCAGACCTTATTATTCAACAGGTGAACAAGACATTCCAGGCAAGGCACCCCAGGCTGAAAGCATACAGAGATGAGGTATGGAAGCTTAAGGATTCGTTCAGTAGCTTTAGTATTTTATACATCCCAAGGGCTAAGAATCAGCTTGTTGATTCCCTTGTTGTGTCTGCTAGTATGTTTGTTCCTCCTTTACCCCCTCAATTGACTTATGAAGTCCAAGTAAAATACAGATAGTCATTGCCTAATAATGTCAAGTACTGGAAAGTCTTTGAAGATGATGACGAAGTAAATAGGTTTCTCCAAGTCATTGATGAATTCTCTGAAATGCAAATTGATCAAGAAAATGAAGCCATGGAGGAATGCCATCAATCCTAGCTGAGAAACAAAATTGGTAAAGACAGCGTCGTACAACTGCCTAGTAACCATATACCCAAAGGGCTGGTGCCTCTAGAGAAGTTGTTTGATCATAATGATGTCCCTTATAAGCCTGCCCAGAAAGAGATTGAGTCGGTAGTCCATAGACACAATATAGGGAGTCCAGATCATCCAAAGTATATAAACTTGTCCACCCACTTGTCTGCTGCCCAAAGTTCTGAATATTGCAACCTAATGAAGCAATTTGCTGATGTCTTCGCCTGGGAATACAGTGACCTTAAAACTTATGACAAGAACATCATCCAGCATAAGATTCCACTGGAGAAAGACACCATCCCTTTTAAGCAAAAGCTAAGGCCTATCAGCCCTCTATTACTACCTTTGATTGAAAAGGAAATTAAGAAACTGTTAGCTGCCAAGATCATAGTTCCCCTAAGGTATTTAAAATGGATAGCTAACTTGGTGGTAGTGAGGAAGAAAAATGGAGAAATCAGGTTTTGTGTTGACTTCAGAAATCTGAACAAGTGCTCTAAGAAAGACAACTATCCCCTGCCCAAGATGGAACATTTGCTGCAAAAAGTTTCAGGCGCTAGAGTCATGTCTTTCTTAGACGATTACTCAGGTTACAATCAGGTCGCTATACACCCAGACGATCAAGAAAAGACTGCTTTCACTACTCATTGGGGCACTTTCATGTATTCCAAGATGCCTTTTGGACTGATGAATGTTGGGGCTACTTTCAGAGGGCCATGGACATAGCTTTTGTGGGAGAAAAGGATAAGTTTGTCCTTGTTTACCTCGATGGCATAACAATTTTCTCCAGCAGTCATGAGGATCGTTTACAGCATTTGAGGAAGGTGTTCCTTAAGTGCAGAAGGTTTGGAATCTCAGTAAATCCTAAGAAGTCACAGTTTGCTCTAGAAGAAGGCAAACTTTTAGGACATATTGTTTCCGCTGCTGGTGTCAAGATTGATCCAGAAAGAGTCCAAGCAATACAAACATTGTCCATCCCAAGGTCAAAAAAGGACATTCAATCTTTTTTGGGCAAGATTAACTTTGTGAGGAGGTTTATTCCAAATTTTGCAGAACTGGTGAAGCACATCACTTCCATGCTAAAGAAGGGGTCAGAGATAAAATGGACAGAGGTTGCAAGAAGATCTTTCGAAGCCATCAAAAGAGCTATCATGGAGGCTCCCACCTTAGTCAGCCCAGACTACACCAAGGAGTTTTATATTTTCTCTTTTGCTTCTCATGATACACTTGCAACAGTCTTGTTGCAGAAAAATGACGAAAGTATAGAACACCCAGTGGCCTTCTTCAGCAAAACTCTGAGGGATGTTGAATTAAGGTATGACCTCATTGAAAAATAGGCATATGCCCTCATAAAGTCTTTAAAGGCATTCCGAATTTACATTCTGCACTCAAAGGTGGTTGCCTATGTACCTTCAGCTTCAGTAAAATATGTCCTAACACAGCCAGATGTTGATGGAAGAAGGGCTAAGTGGATTGCAAACTCATAGAGTACAACATAGAGGTAAAGCCCACCAAGCTAGTCAAAGGCCAAGGCTTGGCTCAGCTTATAGCTGAGGAAAATTGCAGTCTGCTGGACATAAATTGCATAGGTGCAGATTCAGGTGTTGAACAGGCAGGGGAAGCAACAGAAGAACAAGGGCAGAACCAGTCATTGGCTGAGAATTTGGCTACTTGTGAGTGGTATTCCAGTATATCTCATTTCTTGTTGAAGCTAGAAGTCCCTCCAGGGCTCAGCTCAAGTCAGGCTAGGACCATCAAACTCAAAGCAGCCAAGTTCTGTATTAATAAGAACCTGCTTTATTGGAAGGATCCATCTGGAATCCTCTTGAGATGCCTAGACAAAGAACAATCTGTGGAAGTCATGCACTAGTTTCATTCCAGCATCTGTGGAGGGCATCATTATTGGAAAACCATAGCCCACAAGATCCTGAGGGCCGGGTATTATGGGCCTACTCTATTCTCTGATGTATTTTCATTTGTGAAGTCTTGTGACAGATGCCAGAGGCTTGCAGGAAGACAACAGCTAAAATCTTTGCCCCTGAAGCCAATACACGCCAATGGTCCCTTCCAGCAGTGGGGTTTAGATTTCATAGGGGAGATTAATCCACATTCCAGTGGCCAGCACCGGTGGATTTTAGTAGCCACTGACTATTTTACCAAATGGATTGAAGCCATACCCACTAAGAAGGCTGATCACCAGGTTGTCACGAAGTTCTTAACTGACAATATTTTCACTAGATTTGGATGCCCAGCCAAACTAGTTACTGATAATGTAGCAGCTTTCAGAGCAAAGGAATTGATGGACCTGTGTGAATCAATGGGCATTAAATTAGTGCATTCTACCTCATATTATCCTCAAGGCAACGGCCTGGCAGAATCATCCAATAAAAGCCTGGTAAGGATAATCAAAAAGCTGCTGGAGGACAACAAACAGAATTGGGATTCCAAGCTGAAGTTTGCATTATGGGCCGACAGAGTTACCACCAAGAGATCCATAGGCACCTCTCCATTCAAGCTAATATACGGTACTAAGGTTGTTTTTCCAATCCAATTGACTCTCCTTGTGGCCAAATTCTTGCAAGAGGAGCAGGATGAGGAAAATGATATGGCAAGGAGGATGAATGACTTGATTGAAGTTCATCAGATCAGAGATCAACTGATTGAGAAGTCAATAGTGCATCAAAATAATATCAAGGAGGTCTTTGATAAAAAAGCAAAGATGGACAATTTTCAGGTTGGTGACTGGGTTCTCAAATGGGATGCATTGAAGGAAAAGAAGGGAAACCATGGTAAGTTTGATGCCTTATGGACAGGACCGTTTATCATTGCTCAATCTCAGATGAACAATACTTTCATTCTGCAAAATTTAGATGGGGAAGATGTTTTTGATGGCCCAGTCAATGGGCGGTTTTTGAAACCTTTTCTTGTTTAAGGCTTTAAATCCTTGGTATTGTAAATATGTTTTCAGTTTATTTCATATTAGTTAGACTCCATGCCCAATGGAACACTATGTAGTAGATTTAATCTTGTTGTTTACTGGAAAGGCAGTAGTCTACAGTTCTTGAAACCTCACAGGGAGGCTTTCATCCCCAGAAGGAGCCAGTGTTAGCTATGAAGTGCAGCACTTCCATATTGGAGGCTAAAGGAGGGAGGTGATCTGCTTTGATTTCCCAGATAGGGCCCCACACGGGCCATCACCCCACTTTCCTCGCCCTTCCACTTACCTTCCATTCCGCTCATTTCCTAACCCAACCCTCTCATCCCCACAGGACCCTCTTTTCGACTTAAGCCTAAATAAATTAACCCAAAAACCCGAAAAACCTTACTTTTCCACCATTATGTGCCTCACGCACAGTCCCCGAGGACATATCGTACTGCCGTGTCCCTCCACCGTTGATTTTCCCCCCACTAATCTAATGGCCCACATCTCACTCAATCAATGAAACCTGCCTCATCGTTTCCCGCCGTCAAATCAACCCCGCTAGATCTAATGGCCATCGCTCATATCACACGGACAACAAGCGCAAAGAATACCCACCCGATAAAGGTGGTTTTTTTCTCTCTTCCACCGCAACGTGTCATCTGCTGAATGGAATCAGGCGGACTCCACCATTTACCACTTACCACCTAATGCCCTTCCAATAGAAACCATAACCACCCGAACGAAACCACCCCCGTACGTTATCATCTGCACACCTCCACCGCCCGATAGCAGTCTGATCTGCTCACTCAAGATCTAACGGCCCGGACGTGTTCCGCTCTCACCACGACCTCAGGCCGCTTGCACTTGATCCCCACCGTGCATTCGCCCCGATCCAACGGCCCTTGTTCATGATAGCTCACGCTCGTCCTCATCCATTCTGTCACTTCTCTATCCGTCCGATTTGACACGTCCTCCCACCCATGCACCGCGTACTCCACTTCCTATCAGTCACTCGGGGAAGAAGGTGGTCGACTCTGTCAGTATTGTGACAGTCGGATCGTTGGACCGAATTAACAGAAAGCATGGCCGAAGGAAGAAGGACACAGCACGACCCAGCAAACGGAATTAAACAGTCATGGAGCTCCACTGTCATAATCAAGCCAACTACCTAACAGGGCAGCGCAGTACCGGAATTGATTAATGTTTTCGTGATGAAAAGGATATTGCGTCCTGGAACGCAATCAAACAGTTAATGACAATAGGTGGTCAATTAAAACATCTCCAGCCCTAAAATGGCTAAGGATCATTGTAAAGAAAAACTATAAATAGCCAAAAGCAAGATGTAATCAAGGTTCAACTTCTAGAGACTGTAGATATTTTGTTCCTTGCAGCGTCTCATCTTCATTTTTAGTAATACAAGCTTCTTTTGCCGCTACATGCTCGATGTCCATTTCCCTTCTTGTTCTAAACTTGCACCTGGATTGGTTTGTTCACGCTTTCTCCTATGTCTAATGCTAGATAACTGTCATCTTATCTCTGCATTGGTGAATTGGATCTGTTGTTGAATAGGTCATCTATGTTTCTTCTGTATCTAATGCTAGATAATTGTCATCTTATCTCCATTTAGATATATTAGATTTACAAGTTTCATTCACTGGCTGCAGCTGGCCATCATATGTTGTGTATGCATCTGCTGGTGTGGTTAGTATTCTTCATTCACTCACTTAATCTGCAAATTATTGAGCATTAGTGGTCTAAAGCCTTATAGGCTGAGGGTGTTCATGCATGTCTAGAGTGAAAACAGAGTTGAAGTGGTTATCTGGCTTGAACAAACCATCATCCATTCCAATAGTTCCTAGAACAATATCGAAGATTATATGTTACCAGGCATCTTCGAGCTACAACCATAGGAGAGTTTCCTGGAGAGATACCAAGTCAATATAAAGAACATAAAAAATTTGGCTTCCTAGAAGGCTAGGAAAGATTGCATCCAACTTTGACCTCACTCCAACAATTCCCTATAGCCCTTATCCTACATACATTTTTCTACCATTCCTCAATCAGCTTTAGTTGGGCCTTAATTCAAATACTAACTTGTCTTGGGACGAAGCCTCATATTGTTGAAAATAATAGTGAGAAAGGTTCTCCTTTGACTTGTGCCTCAGTCAATGAGACCAAGAAGCAGTTCTCTTTAACATGCACGAGTTCTTAAAAATTAGGGAGAGATCCTATAAGTTAGGACAGTTCATGAAGCAATTTCACTGATATGCAGGAGTGCAAGGCTTAGTTTCTTGTCTTCTAGTGCGAGTTATTTTTGGGAAAGGACAAACCAGTGAGCCTCAAGTTCTAAATTGAGGAAAGATGAGTTGCATGAGTTAGTTAACTCTTCAATCACTAGTTTGAGTTCGAAAAGTAGAACTTGCCAGAATTAGCTATTCGAATTACTTATAGGAGATCGAAAGGCACAATTGTGATCATTGTTTTGTGATCACAAGTCAGTGAGACAAAGAAATATAGAGCATAGGTTTGTGTGTGTGAGCTTGTGAGAGGAAGAGCGTGCAAGAGAAGCTTGTGCGCATATTTGAGGAGGAATTTCCCTTGGGATTTGCAGAAGGATTTAGGGAGAAGTCCCTAAATAATAAGAGCGGCCTATGCGCATAGATATAGGGAGGCAAGATCAAGCTACTTGCAAGTGTTTCAAACCTAGTTCAAGCATGGTGAACCATTGCGTTTTCTAGTGAGATAATATTGTATTGTAAGAGAGATCTGTTGCTCATTCTTCTATCAATAAAATTCTCAAACAATCAGAGGGTTTTCCCGGTTGGTTTCCCTATAAAAATTTTGTTTTTGATATTGTGTGGCTGTGTTATTTATATTCCTATTCTGCTTCAAATTAAGTAGAGAAAATTTCGTGTCTTGGGTTACAAGTATAGTTTCAGATTTGTTCATTCAAGCAGATCAAAATTTTCGTGGTTTTTCTACATGGTATCAGAGCAGTGAATAGAATCAAGACCAACACAAGTTGAGGCAAGCATCATAGGAGAAGAACTTTTGAAGCAGTCACAACCTCTAGGAGCCTTATCAAGTTAGAAGGAGCCGAGTTTTATTGTTCCTTTCTGTGATTTGGTATAGGCTGAGTTTGAGGGTAGTTCGTGGCTGAGCTTGAGGGCAGTGATGTGTTTTTTGTGTGTAATTCTCCTTGTATCAGGCCGAGATTTTCTGTGTGCATTAGAAGGAGAGTTGAACCCTTGTAGTCTTAGTATTGGAGGGCTGGAAGGCCTAATAGGTGGTTGGAACATTCCTTTAGGACATATGAAGGAGGCTTGTAAAGGGAGGGTTACACAAGTTTTTGTGGAGGTTTAGGGGCCAAGTTGTGGAGGACTAGTGCATTGTGTTTAGGTGCACTAATCAGAGTCTACGAAATCTCAAAGGAACACCCAGAATCGTGACCTAAGAAGAGCAGAAGAAGTCTACTAGTTGAGGCATGTTTTGTGTTCTTTAGTGGTTGATGCATTGCTAGGTTGTGTAGGGATGTTCTTAATATTCATAAATTAAACATATTTACCACACTAGGCCTCTTAGCCTCATAACATATAAAAACATAATCATGCAGGCACATCAGTCCCAACACATAGACACATACACATGGGTGTATCGCCCCAGAAGTAACTTTCGGCTCACCAACGTAATAATCATGGTCCTTAGACACATTACATAGGCACACTGGCCTTAATCATGTTCGTAACTTGGTCCATTGACCTAACATGTACATAAACACAGAGGCATACCAACCTCACGAGTCTCAGGCTCACTAGCCAATGCATTTTATGCATGGTTATTATATTACTCATTTGGTGTTGGAACTAGGGATGTTACATTAATTATAGACATTTTTAGCCCCTCCCTCTAGCCAGGGACTAAGTTTTTGTGTAGCGGTCAAAATCCTTTGACGTATATTAGCTTGCTCCAATGTTTTAAAACTCCAACTCTGACACCGTCTCAATGGAGGCTCGACTCTGACTAGGTATCGACTTGGCCGACTCGATTTCATTGACTCGGTCATTGTAAAAAAATACATTAAATAATAAATATTTATTTTTTTATAAAAAAACATAATTTTAAAGATTTTCATTCATGTTTCCAAACACACAGTGTTAGAATATAGATGGACGACAACATATGATCAAAGTAGGCTCATGAATATATCCATTATATCAAAATGGCACCCAGTGCACTGTCCAATACATACATGATCAAAACAAAAACACATAACCAAGGAGGCTAGAAATGGCCTCTACAACAAAAGTAAACTGTGACCAGTACTACTGGCTAGTAGCTACTGCCAGAGGAGCCAAGATCATGTGGATCAATCTCTGGATCATCATCAGAGTCAGACAACAGGTATATAAAAATTCAAATGGGACCTAAATTTGTTCTACTGTAAGAGTTTCTAATATATTCTGTTTCATTGGTTTCCATGGTGGCCAAGAAATATATTTCTATTCTAAGATTCAAAAGATCCTTACTATGTATATGCATCCAAGTACAATCAACTAAGCTTTAGCCTTTTTCAAAAAACTGCTCTACATACTACATAGTACAAAACCATTACAAACCCTACATGCTACATAGTACAGAACCATTACAAACTGCTAAGAAACTTTGGTGAAGAGGCTTCTGTCCATTTTAATCATCATAGCTTCTACTGCTAGCAACCCAAAACATATCTCTCTCGGGCTAAACAATTAATAAAAAAAAAAAAAAAAATCGTTGTTTTTTTATGTCCCTGGGCCACTGTACATAACCCGGCCGAGTTAATACAGACTCGGCCGAGCCAGCTGGGTTAATACCGAGCTGACCGAATTGTTAGACAACTTGGCCGGCTCGGTATTAACCTGGCTGGCCAAACTGAATACTTGGCGGAGTCAAATTTTTGAGGCCTGGCTCAGACCAACTCGGCCAAGTCAGTTCCGAGCCGACCATTTTTTAAAACACTGGTTTGCTCAATTTCATCAAATTTATTCTGAGTTTTATCAAATTTTAATATTTATTGTATTTATTTAGAAAAAATGAATTCATTTTTATATTTTTGAAATTTAAAATATCCTTTTTTCATGAGTTTCATTCTTACATGATTTGACTTAAATCTCGAGTATGGATTTATTTTTCTTGTCGGGAATAATTAATAATTAAAAAAACTGGCTTTTGTATTGGTCACTATGTAAGCTATTTATATTAAATAATTATAAGATTGGGATTTATTTTACTTAATTGTTAAGAATAATTAATCATTTAAAAATCTGTTTTTTGTATTGATCACTATGTAGGTTTTTTATACTAAATAATTATGAGATTGTAGAGCTCCCTGCAATCAGTGCTTTGCAATTCATTGTATTCCATGTTGTAGGTGAGACATTGCACTCTTGTTCAAATTGCAGAGTTTGCTACAACTGACACTCCACAATACAATTATCTAACAATTGCAGGTGTGTCAATTCTCTAACAATTTATGATACTTGGTAGCACACTCAAATGACATTCTTCCACCACCTCACAAATAGACCATCAACTGAATTGTGAGTAAGTTTTAGTGTCATCCTAGGCGTCTAAGGCATATCCAAAGCCATCAGCAGAGGAAAAGGCACCAAACTCAACTATCCTTCTCGTTCCACCTACTATCTTGGTGGAAGCATTCATTACAATTCCCTAATTTCCCAACATCCGATTCAACCTAGGTATGCTCTAGCTTCCACTGAGACATGCACATCTACAATAGTAGCTTTGTGACTACATATGCTTAGGGTGAGGGAACAGCGTCTAGCTACCGCAAGAAGAAGCATAATTGAAGATTCAATCAAAAAAAAATGAGAGTGCTATTTTTAAGGTGGTGATTATTGTTGAAGCAACAATTGAGCTAAGCTTTTTTCTTTGCAACTGCAATTGCGTTTACCAAAGCCATTGCTCGAAAGAGAGTCAAAAAAGTTATACCACTTAATAGAGATTCCCAAACCCTAGACTGAGACAAATGTTAATGATAGACAAAAGGGAGGGAAGGAGCAGGTTGTGAAGAGAGGAAGGAGATTTCAGAACAAGAGGAACCCAAGGGGGGGGACTAGAGGTTACTGGTAGATGGATAGGGCAGCTATGGATACTACTTGCCACAACTAGTCATGCATGTAATGACGTGGATCCACATCATTACCTTTTGCCTTTTGCTAGGTTTGCTTCCTGTGCTTGTGCTTATTTTACGACATTCATATCCTTTGGATAATATAAAAATTTGCAACTCATGTCTTAATCCCTTGGAGAAATACCTATGGAAAAGTTTTCTTCTAGGTCTTGTAAACTTGATTTACCAATTCCCATATATGATGTTATCAAGTTGTACCGCTAGGCACACCCTATTTGCATATTCTTCTATTTTCCTAGCTAGCACCTGAACTATGTTTGAACTTGGTATCCCTTAATATATAATGATAATATGATTCCAATTAAATAGGGAAACCATGCATAGAGAGGAAAACCATTGTCACAAGTGCATTGATCCATTTAACATACCAATCCAAAAAACATCCTTGGTCCACAATTTTTTGTTTTCTCTAATATTCCCCCCACACCCAACATCCTTGGCTCAATTTTTTTTGTTTTCTCTAATATTTCTTCGCACCCCCACCTCAACTTCTTGTAAACTTCTTACAATGTTGTGCACATAAAGAATGGAGAGATTGTGAACAAGCCTATTGAGGGAAATCCTACTACCACACTAATCCTGGAAGAGAGGAATAAAGCCCATGCTACCACAACAATCTCGGAAGTGAGGAATTCAAGCCCTAACCATCTACTACTCAATTTCTTGCTTGTATGCATTGTTTTTGTATTTGTAATATTCTGACTTTTTCAGTTAAGTATTCTGTCATGAGCCATTGCTTTTGCATTGGTAATATCACAAGTTTCTCAGGTTTAAAATATGAAGGCATTCGAAAAGCTTTATTCAGAAAAATATCTTCATTGTTATATAAGCACTCATTTACCATTGGATCCCTTTGTGGGTAAACTATGGAGTTGTAAAGACTTTATTCGCTTTGTTATATATTTTTCCATTAGGTTTCAAAGGTTCGCAAGTTGTGGGGCTACAGAAACATGAGAATAAAGATCTGAAGCTTCTCTAAAACTATCAGAAACTCAGGTCGACATTTAAGCTTTTGGAACAATATATGTGCTCTCTAGTCGTCTAAAGATTTGAAAAATATAAATGAATATTGTCATTTGTTGCAATTGTTTTTGAAAATATAAATGAATTATTGTTGTTTTCCTCAATTTTGTGTGACAGCATGCATTTGTGACTCTTATTTTGGTTGCTAAGCTTTGTACATTTCAAATATTTATCCATGATACCAAGGTTTGTGTTATCCTACTTGTTTATTTATTTTTATTATGCCTATTATGTCGATAGGTGTTTCTCTGCGGGCTTTGGATGGGCAGATCCAGCCAATCAAAGACTTTATTTTCGTTGCCCTCCTTCCAATGACAATCTGACATCTGTACCAACGCAGATAAAAGTTGGCAGTTGGGCATAGTGGAGTTTCGGCCCATGTTGAAAGTCATCATTGCCTAGAACACGTTTCTCTGCGAGCTTTGGCTGGGCAGATCCAACCAATCAGAGATGCCTATTTTTGTCGCCCTCTTTCCAATGACAATTTGACATCTGTACCAACGCAGATAATAGTTGGCGGTTGGGCATAGTGGAGTTTCGGCCCATGTTGGAGGGCATCACTGCCAAGAACAATTCGCCTTCGTTAATGGCCGCCTTATGCACACAAGCTGGTGCAGCGTCGTGCCCACTACTGCTTACAATATGTGCAAACAAGCAGCCGCGGCGTTGTGCACACTACTGCCACAAATCGGTGCTCGGAGTTCAAACTTAGGCACGATTGATTCTTTCCAATTCATTATTGATTTTCTCTATCAAGACTTCTTTCCAATACATTATTGATTTTCTCTATCAAGACTATCGAAATCAACTAAGATCGATTTCTTAAAAGTTAACTTCCAGCAATAAGGTGGGAGCAGGCCATTGAAGCAATGTGTGAACTTTCAGAGGATAAAGAGACACACCTTCAGCTGACCTTCAATGGCTTTAGTGGGGGCGTAAGCAGGTCCCTCCCCCATTGGTTCCCGACACTTTTCCCTGCCCTCCTCCCAGAAGTTCGTTTAGTCAGAGAAGGCACAGGGCATTTGCAAACAATATGTTCAGGATTGCCATGGATTTACGTGTTTCTAACATAGAAGAAGGTAGTAGATTGCAAGCTAAGAGCATCTATGATGGTGTTGCAAACAATATGTTCAGGATTGCCATGGATTTACAGGTTTCTAACATAGAAGAAGGTAGTAGATTGCAAGCGAAGAGCATCTATGATGGTCTTTCCGCTTCACTGAAAGCAGAGGAAGCAGGTGAACTGATAGTATTATATTTTGTTTTTCAATTTCTCTTTTTATGATGTCTTGGGCATCATTTTAGGGCCCATTTCCCCTGTTTTTGATGCCAAGTTTTTTGTTATGATGTTAATTGTTTTTTGTTATGATTTTAATTATAAAGTACAGAGCTAACCCTAAGCTTTTTCATGGTTGCACTGAATAGAAACTTGATTTCACATATTTAGGTCAAAAAGACAAATGCACTCCTATATATATCTCAAATGCCCTGCAAGTACAGTGATTTGTTATTGGTTTCATATCTGTGTGTGGACAAGTAGATCCAATCCCTCAGACCTTGTTATTTCATGCATTTACTGATCTTAAGCTGCTATGTTGAATAACTCTTCTCTAGAATAATCCAGTATCTCCGTATCAATATGAATGGATCTTCTCACTAGGCCAAATCAAATTTTAGTAATGTATGATTCTGGATTTGAGTTGCTTATACCTCAATGTTTTATTAAAGCCACATTTTCTGTTTGGCTTGGGAGGTTTGATCATAGTTTCTCATATAGATTATATATCTTGTTTAACATGGCCTCTATTTTCTAGGATTGAAATAAGTTCTGTTTTGACTGAAACCTTGAGTGTTTTGACCTTGACTACACTTCTTGTTATGTATGATATTTTACAGCGAATAGAAGGTTTCAAACTACAAATGGATAAAGAGCGTGGCTGGATTTATAGATAGGACATGTGCGCCAGCTGAGGAGTTTCTTCTTTGCTTGAGAAGTGGGATCATTTTATGTAATCTTGTCAACAAGGTTCAACCAGGAGCAGTGTCTAAGGTGGGATACCATTTATGCCCATTGGAATGTTCACATATTTTATGAAACCTGTATTGTCTTGAAATCCAGCGTTTCTTTTTCTACCATGTTATTTGACTGTTTAGCAGGTGGTTGCAAATCATGTTTCATCACTTCCTCCAGAAGGACGGTCTTTATCTGCCTATCATCATTTGAGAATGTAGAAATTTTCTTGTACCTGCTTAAGAGATGAAGTTGCCTACTTTTGAAGCTTCTCATTAAGAGCAGGTGAGCATGCCAATCACGTTGATATTCGTATGGATGCTTACATTTGAATCTTTGATTTTAACAAGTTTTTGTTCCTCTTGTTCCTCTTATTGTTTCTTCAGGAAAGCTTGCAGTCGGGTTCTACAAGAAAGATTGTTCACTGTATATTGGCGTTGAAGGATTATTATGAATGGAGACAATGTGGAGGAAATGGCTCTTGGAAATATGCGGGACCTTTGAGGTCCCCCATGGTTCCGCGAAACACAGAAATTTCCTTCAACACTCAACTCTTTGTGTGCCTGTAAGGGACCTTGAAACTCAGCCAAACCCATCAGTTAGAAACATGGATGAAGGAGAAAAACGACTTGATGACATCTTTCAATCTAAAGGTTCAATTAATGTGTGGTTATTGAGTCGAATTCATGCTTTGAAGTTCTAGAAACTGTTGATGCTTGAAAATTAAAAATTATTTGCTTTACAACAGATGTAATGGGAGCTTTATTAAAGCAGTTTGCTGAAAAAATGACAAATGGCAAGGAAAATGTTGATCAGAACCTTGTTGAAGCCATACAAACTACTGAAACGGTATGCATATATCATACGTATTCTTTTGCACTAATCCTACTCAATTAAGCACAGAACATTCTAAATGCAACATATGCTTCGAAACCCTAGTCTTGTTCAGTCATACATATTAGATATTAAAGATTTTTGTAAGCATATTGAACACTAGGTCCTCAAGAGTTCATGCTTTTAACTCTTTGTTGCTGTGCAGCAGGGCTCGATGCAAGCAGAGAATAGACAAGACAAATTTTCCCTGGTGAGCATCAATTGTCCTTGTCCTTGATGTAAAATGAAATACAAATTATCTCATTGGACAATATCCATAGGTTTCACGAGTAATATCTGTTATCTAGATCCCTCATAGAGAAATAAAAAAGAATCAACCATAAATACATATGCTACATGGATTCCATCAGGAAGTGTTGAATTTCACTCAATCCTATCCTTGTTTGTGTTTAAGATCAGAGTGAGAAGTTCTGTTGTCCAGTTTGATGGCAATTTCCTTCTTATGTTAACTCTAATTTGCTTTGAAGATTCAGAAAAGCTAGGATCAAGACAATTATTTCCTTTCAGATTTTCCAGACAAGAAAAATGGTGATCGTCAAAGTCAGGATCCAAAACCTTTGCATACCAGTCAGGAACATCAAATGCGTTTGGAAGCACAAAGAAAAGAAGTCAATGTGAATAATATTTTGAACTCTTCACTAATTATTTTTTAATTTTATTGCTGTGGAGGCAAATCAGAAATGTAAACAAAATGTACTGCAGCACAAAATTGGAAGCCAAAGAAAAGAAGTCAATGTGAGTAATATTTTGAACTCTTCACTAAAAAAAATAAAATTTTGACGCTGTGAAGGCAAATCAGAAATGTAAACAAAATGCATTGCAGCACAAAATTGGAAGCCAAAGAAAAGACGTCAATGTGAGTAATATTTTAAACTCTTCACTAAAAATAATAAAATTTTGATGTTGTGGAGGCAAATCAGAAATGTAAACAAAATGCACTGCAGCACGAAATAATTTCAATCGCCACTTGATTCAGTGTAATGAAGGACTATTGTTTGGTGAAGAATTGCATATGTGATATGTAGAACATTTTTTTAATAATCTAGGAAGATTATCCTACCATGTTTGCATTGCCTCTATTTCCATGATGATGAGATAACCAGCGTAGCTTCAAGCTTGATTACTAGTATCCTCCGTGAGCCTCATCCCAACATGTCCCTGTTGTCCTAGAGTAGGCTAGTAGGAAACATATTAAAGAGTTATATCTTACATGTGCAGTCACAGAGTATGCAATCTGGGAGCACCAGTTTTCTTGCAATTGCAGTCAGAGATCACAATTTTTTCTGATTCTTTTTGGAATAATGAAACTAAATCAAACGAATACTTCTTTTGTTGTACTAAAGCAAACATGTTAATCATTTTGTGATCCATGACTGTCTCATTATTGATTACCATCTTTTAGAAACTTCACAATGCTCATTTTATTAAACAATGGATATGATTTTCAGGACATAAGAGACATTACTTAGAGCACGGGAAGATGTACAAGTGTTACAGCCAGAGTGGCGAAGGGATTTTGAATTGCTTGGTAAGTTAAAGCCAGAGACTATTACACGTCGACATTGAATGGGGAATATTATTTTCTTTAATGTTCGAGCTTTGTAAGCTATACATTTGTTTTGTTGTTGTGTATTGCTAACTGAGTAAGCTATTATAAGGAATGACACTGATTTCCCTCTCTAAAACATTATTTTTACAAATAACCAAGTCACTGGAATTTCTAATGCTGCTAGTGGATATCAGGGTTCTGGAAGAAAACAAGATCCTTTATAATAGCCTTCAAGACCTCAATGGTATTTGTCTTGAAAAGCTCGTCTTATTCGAGTGAAGCAATAAAGGTCTCAGTTGGCAGGTGGGTAAAAGGGTAAACAGGCACTGGATAAGAATCTGAATCTAGAACCACAGCCATAGACTCTGTCGCTTCCGTCCTGGCACTGATGAAGGAAAAGCAAGGTATCAGAAAAGAATCTTCTATCTTGTAAGCAAGTAAATCTATGCCTCCCTATGGGGGAATACACACCCAATTGGGGGGGCTAAACTCCACTCCCCGGGTGTTTGCTTGATTGTTATGACTGTGATAATCAGATATGACGGTGGGATCGAAATTTTAATGTCGTGCCGTCAAAATACTGCCACCCACATATCCAATCATATCCCTGCAATTATTGCCAGAATGGATGCCATCGTTATATTATGACAATTACAGTAATCTCTATTTATATTTACAGTTTTCTTGGGGCTCAAGAATCATAAGGGTATACTGCAGAATCAGACCCCATTTTGGAGGTCAATCTGACGCCCACAGTGCAATGGAATTTATTGGGGAAGATGGATACCTCCTTGTCAACACATCCAAAATGGGAAAAGATATACAAAGGATATTCAATTCTAATATAGGTGTTTGGGCCATCTGCTACACAAGCTACTGATTAAAGAGTCTTTTGACCTCGTCTTCTGATATAATTTGTATACAATTACTAACTTGTTTTTGCCCATGAAAAGGCAGAGAATTTTTTCATGGATATACAGCCATTGATCCGATCTGTAGTGCAAAATGGGCAAAGATGTAGAGCCGATATCCAATTTGCAAACATGTTAATCATTTTGTGATCCATGATTGTCTCATTATTGATTACCATCTTTTAGAAACTTCACAATGCTCATTTTATTAAACAATGGATATGATTTTCAGGACGTAAGAGACATTACTTAGAGCACGGGAAGATGTACAAGTGTTACAGCCATAGTGGCGAAGGGATTTTGAATTGCTTGGTAAGTTAAAGCCAGAGACTATTACATGTCGACATTGAATGGGGAATATTATTTTCTTTAATGTTCGAACTTTGTAAGCTATACATTTGTTTTGTTGTTGTGTATTGCTAACTGATTAAGCTATTATAAGGAATGACACTGATTTCTCTCTCTAAAACATTATTTTTACAGATAACCAAGTCACTGGAATTTCTAATGCTGCTAGTGGATATCAGGGTTCTGGAAGAAAACAAGATCCTTTATAATAGCCTTCAAGACCTCAAAGGTATTTGTCCTGAAAAGCTCGTCTTATTCGAGCGAAGCAATAAAGGTCTCAGTTGGAAGGTGGGTAAAAGGGTAAACAGGCACTAGATAGGAATCTGAATCTGGAACCACAGCCATAGACTCTGCCGCTTCCGTCCTGGCACTGATGAAGGAAAAGCAAGGTATCAGAAAAGAATCTCCTATCTTGTAAGCAAGTAAATCTATGCCTCCCTGTGGGGGAATACACACCCAATTGGGGGGCCTAAACTCCACTCCCCGGGTGTCTGCTTGATTGTTATGACTGTGATAATCAGATATGACGGTGGGATCGAAATCTTAATGTCGTGCCGTCAAAACACTGCCACCCACATATCCAATCATATCCCTGCAATTATTGCCAGAATGGATGCCATCGTTATATTATGACAATTACAGTAATCTCTATTTATATTTACAGTTTTCTTGGGGCTCAGGAATCATAAGGATATACTGCAGAATCAGACCCCATTTTGGAGGTCAATCTGACGCCCACAGTGCAGTGGAATTTATTGGGGAAGATGGATACCTCCTTGTCAACACATCCAAAATGGGAAAAGATGTACAAAGGATATTCAATTCTAATAAAGGTGTTTGGGCCATCTGCTACACAAGCTACTGATTAAAGAGTCTTTTGACCTCGTCTTCTGATATAATTTGCATACAATTACTAACTTGTTTTTGTCCATGAAAAGGCAGAGAATTTTTTCATGGATATACAGCCATTGATCCGATCTGTAATGCAAAATGGGCAAAGATGTAGAGCGGATATCCAATTTTAATAAAGTTTTTGGGCCATCTGCTTGATGTAGAGAGGATATCCAATTTTAATAAAGTTTTTGGGCCATCTGCTACACAAGGTACTGATTAAAGAGTCTTTTGACCTTGTCTTCTCGCATAATTTGCATCCATTGATATCCAAAATGGGCAAAGATGTACAGAGGATATCCAATTTTAATAAAGTTTTTGGGCCATCCGCTACACAATGTACTGATTAAAGAGTCTTTTTACCTTGCCTTCTCGCATAATTTGCATAAAATCATTGACTTGTATTTGTCCATGAAATGGCAGAGGAAATTTACATGGATACACAGCCATTGATCCGATCTGTCATGGATTTTTACAATGTCTACATTTTTGCATATCGTTAAACAGGCTCTGGAAACACCCACACCATGGTTAGAACTTAGTATCTTTCTTCTAAGGATTTTGTTCAAAAAAATTAGTGGTTTCTCAAAAATATATATCTAAAATGGCTTAGATGAGAAAGCAGCGTCTGGTTTTTTGTTTATTACATGGATACACAGCTTCTGGTTTTTTGTTTATTACATGGATACACAGCCATTGATCGAATCTGTCATGAATGGTTACAATGTCTGCATTTTTGCATATGGTCAAACAGGATCTGGAAAGACCCACACCATGGTTAGCATCTTTCTTCTAAGGATTTTGTTAACAAAATTGGTCGTTTCGGAAAAATATACATCTAAAATGGCTTAGATGAGAAAGTGGCTTCTGATTCATAAGTTCTTAACTAAAAATTAGATCTTTTTCAAGGTAACCTGGATTGACATTTTAGGCTTCTTAAAATTCAGTGTGGTCTAACAGGTCCTTCTAAAAAGGAAATGGGAGTAACTATAGAGCTCTCAGTGACCTCTTCGCGTTATCTCAAATTCCAACTCCAAACGGACATGCTGAGCGAACTTTCAGGACACCACCTGATTAGCAGTCGATGAAGGTTGTAATAACCAGCGTGTTCAAACATGAAAACTGAATAGTGGCAGTGAAGGAGCAATTGTTATATAGAACAGTGAGAATCCATCCGGTTGGACATGATATGTGTAAGTGAGAATCCATCCAGTTGGACATGATATGTGTAAGTGAGAATCCTAGTTGGACATGATTTGTGTAAATTCAAGGTTACATGTCATTTCCTATCTAACTAGCGTCAGACAGAATCCCGCTCTTAAAAGACCAACTGCAGAAAGAATCCAATTATTGCAAGATCAACTAGTGGCACAAAGAGAAGCTTTTGACCAACAATAAGCTTCCCATCAAATTATTTTGACTAACAATAAGCTTCCCGACAAAGTTACCTCCAACAAAACACAAAGGGGTGGTTTTTTGTTTATATGTTGGTGTAGCAAAGGAAAAGTTACCTCCAACAAAACACAAAGGGGGTGTTTTTTTGTTTATATGTTGGTGTAGCAAAGGAAAAGTTACCTCCAACAAAACACAAAGGGGGTGGTTTTTTGTTTATACGCTGGTGTAGCAGAGCAAAAGGGGGTGGTTTTTTGTTTATATGCTGGTGTAGCAGAGGAAAAGGGGGTGGTTTTTTGTTTATATGTTGGTGTAGCAGAGGAAAAGGGGTGGTTTTTTGTTTATATGCTGGTGTAGCAGAGGACAATATTTCACATATTTTCACATACGGAAAACACTATACTGATATATATTCATGCAATAAAACACTATGTCCATATATATTCCTGCCCACATATATTTTTGCAATAGAATGCAGGAAAATAGGATGTGGAAATGACTTAATATGTAATCATAATTTTATAATCGGATGTGTTTATGAATTTTTAATCATAATTTCATAATTGGAGCAATGTGTTTATAATTGGAGCAATGTCTTTATTAATTTTTAATTTGAATAATAATGTTGTATATATAACTATTATTTTTTAGTTAGAGCAATGTGTTTATTTATTTTTAATTTGAATATTATTGTATATACAATTATTTTTTATTTATATTCATGCAATAAAACACTATGTCCATATATATTCCTGTCCACATATATTTTTGCAATAGAATGCAGGAAAATAGGATGTGGAAATGACTTAATATGTAATCATAATTTTATAATCGGATGTGTTTATGAATTTTTAATCATAATTTCATAATTGGAGCAATGTGTTTATAATTGGAGCAATGTCTTTATTAATTTTTAATTTGAATAATAATGTTGTATATATAACTATTATTTTTTAGTTAGAGCAATGTGTTTATTTATTTTTAATTTGAATATTATTGTATATACAATTATTTTTTATTTTTATCTGAAGTTTTTAAATGGACGTGTTAGTAGATGAATTTAGATTTGTGTAATTAAAATGATTTTTTAAGATTGAATCATGAGTTGGTAAATTAATGATTTTTTAATATGGTTGGTAGATAAATTAATTGATGCCACTTGTAAATTGTGATTCTCTTCTTTGGGATATTTAATATATTGTAAATTTTTTATGATAAAGTTTATTTTGAAATGGTTTAGTTTTTGCCTTAAATTATCATATAATTGATTTATGCATGACACTATCTTTGGGTGATTGAAATTATGCATGACACTACCTTTGGGTGATTGAAATTTTGGATATTATGAATGAATGCATTTTAGTTCTCCTCTTTATGATTTATTATATCACAAATTCCACATGATAAAGTGAGATTTAATATATCACAAATTTCACATGATAAATTGTATCAGGTCAAGTGTTTACCCTAATTTCTGAGAATTGTGATAGAGATTTTGGCTATTATGAATGAATGTCTTTGCTTTGGATTTGAAAGTTTATATGTTAAACTGATTGACTTATACATAATATTATTTTATGGTTTTGCAATCTTATATTTTTTTGAGAATTGTGATCAAAATTTTCAATATTATGAATGAACATTTTTGCTTTGGATTGGAAAGTCTACATGATTAAACTGTGTTTTGAAATGATTTTATTTGTCTCTCTAAAATTTATACAAAGTTAATCTGCCATGACCTGGAGCCACACTCTATCCACTCGCTGCCTAAACCAGAGAAGTATCCTCTTTACCTGTGGCCAATCAGCAGGCTGTACCCTGAAGTGCTAAAATCTTACATTTCTCCGACAAGTGTGATTAGAGTATTATGAATGAATATATTTGTTTTGAAGTGGAAAGTGATTGCATATTACAATTGTATCAAATTGTACAAAAAAAATTATATACATTATCTTGAATTGTAGATTACAATGTAGTTAAAATTGAAGTTCAAGAAAAAAAACCCTTAAAAATATGAATATAAATTGTAGTTAAATCAATCTAGTACAAATTATCTACAAAATTTAAATTACAATGAAATGATTTTTTTTTCCACAATAGAGATCCATTTTTAAATTAGAATGAAATTTATTTATTTTTCACAATACTGATCAATATTTAAATTATAATGAAATGATTTTTTTTTAGCCATAATACGGATCCATCTTTATGAAACGGAAGCAAAAGTTTAATATTCTTTTGATGGAAAATAAAACTTATTTTGTGTCATATTTGTCTCAGCTAGTTTAAGGTTTGTTCTAATCAACAATAAATCCATCTTAAGCTACTCGTTTATTCTACCTAATAATAAATCCATCCTAAGTTGTTCCAATTTAAAGTACAATAAATCCATAATCCATCTTAACCTGACAAAGAGCAAAGTCTAAAAAGTAAAAGTTTTAGATTTCAACACTTCATTCTTTAAATGGTTGAACATTTATTAAAATGACAAAAAATGTAAACAAAGTTGAGATATAATCTACAATAGGGCTGAAACCAATAATGCATTGACAAAACAAGCTTTCCATTAAAAAAGCATATACATTAATATTTTAAGAATGAAAATTTGTTTTAATTATTTTTGAAAGGATCCTTTCTCCTAAATAGGTGGTCGAACTAATTTTTTAGTCATTTAAAAATATTGATGTGTGCACCTCTTCGAGTTGCCAAGATAATACGATAAACAAACACACACACATTTCTCTTCTCTCATTACTACATTAAGCCTTACCGCTTTTATCTTCTATAAATTCTTGCAACATAAGCTTTAGAAATATACACATTCCCTTAGAAAGGAAAGGTGTGAAGTTGTAGGAAGGAAGCAGGGCAATCGAAATGGATTCACACTGGAGAGTCACAAGCACCATACATGTACTATAAAAAGCGTTGCGCTATGCTACGCTAGGATTAGGACTAGAGAAAATCGCAAGCGCTACGCCCACTAGAGCCCTAGATTGCTCAATCTTATGTCACATGGCAGGCCCAGATGTCCCAAATCTGATAGGTAGAATGGCTTAGATTTGATGGAAAAAAACACCTGGATCAGACGACCAAGATCTACCAATTCTCACAACCACGATTTCTCAGATTGTACGATTAGAAAGATCCAGATCTTACGGCCAAAATTTTCTAGATTGGATGGCCAACATCTCCCAGATTTGATGGTTGTGATCGCTCAAATTGGACAACCAAGATCTACTAGATCCGACGACCATGATTTCCCAGATTGGATGGCCAGAATGTCCCAAATCCGTTGGTTACAATTTCTCAAGTTGGACGACCAAGATTGCACAGGTCGGACGACCAAGATCTGCTAGATTTGATGGTTGTGATCGCTTAAATTGTACGACCAAGGTCTACTAGATCTGATGGCCATGATTGCCCATATCAAATGTCAAAAATGGCCAAGATCTCATGGCTATAATTTTTTAAATCAGAAGGCCAAGATCTACTAGATCTGATGACTGTGATTGCTCAAATTGGACAACCAAGATCTACCAGATCTGATAGCCACGATTGCCCATATCAGACGACCATAATGGCCTAGATCTGACGGCGATAATTTCTCAAATCGGACGACCAAGATCTACTAGATATGATGCTTGTGATTGCTTAAATTGGACGACTAAGATCTACTAGATTTGACGACCACGATTGCCTAGATCATATGGCCAGAATGGCCTAGATATGACATCTACAATTTCTCAAATCTGACGGCCAAGATCGCCTAGATCTATGGGCACGATCTACCTGATCAAGCGACCAAGATCTACCATATATGACCGCTATGATCGCTCATATTTGATTGCCAATATCTACTAGATTTGATGGCCATGATTGCGCAAACCGAACAACTAGAATGACCCAAATCTAATGGCTCCAATTTCTCAAATTGGACAACCAAGATCTCTAAGATTTAACGACCACGATTTTTCATATTTGATAGTTATGATCGCTCAATTTGGACGGCCAAGATCTACTAGATCTTATGACTAGAATGACCCAGATATGATAGCTGCGATTTCTCAAATCGTACGGCCAAGATCACCCAGATCTAACGACCACGCTTTACCATATTGAACGTCCATGATTTGTCAGATTTGGCAGTCCAGATTGCTTTGATCGAACGACCGAGATTGTCCATACCAGACGACCAACATCGCCTAGATATGACGACCACAATTTCTCAGATTTGATGGTCGAGATTTCTTTGATCGAACATCCAAGATTGTCTTGATTAGATCAGGACAAGATCGCCCAAATTTGACGATCGTGATTTCTCAATGATGATCAATATTGCTATGATCAAATGGATGAGGTTTTCTAGATCAGAGGGCCAAGATTGTCCAGATCTAAGGGTCGCGATTTACTAGATCGGATGGGTTCGATTTCTCAGATTTGACAGTCACGATCGCTTTGATTGAATAGCTGAGATTGCCCTTATCGAAGGGTCAAGATCTCAGATTTGACGATCAAGATTGTTTTGATCAAATGACAAATTGTCCATATCGGAGAACCAAGATCAAACTGGATGGCTATGATTTCTCATAATTTACGGTCAAGATCACTTTAATAGAACGACCGAGATTGTCTAAAGCCAATTTTTCCCGAAGCTAGAGACCTTGATCTAGGTAGTGGATCTTGCACCACTTGGGAGCAGGTTGATAGTTGATGTGTATAATTTGGTTGGCACATGGCATCCCTAGAGTCGTTGATCGGTCAGTGACTCGATATGTGATTTTTCGCAATGTGGGAACTTTACCAAATCGAGGTGTTGTCTAGTAATTTTGTAGGAATGGGCATTTGTGAGGTTTACAAATGTAAGGACCACATCTAGACTATATAAGTTTTTTTTTTTTTTTTTTTGGAAATGTGAATCATAGCAAAATACAACCAGAAGATAAACAGATTGGGAATTCACTTCAAGAAACATATCATAACATTTACATACATTTAACTAAGACCAAAATAGTATTGCAACGCATATACCGTTCACCAGAAGACAAGACTCTGCTTGCTTCGCTGTTGCTGGTATTCCCTTGTTACCGGTCACCTTCACGAATGAATGACGATGTACTTGATTCGAATGCGATGACCGAGCGGTTAACCTCCCAGCCTACTCCTTGGGTACTCTTCTTCCCCACGGACCCCCAAGCTGCAATGGGGTTGTACAATGGAGGAATGCACTAGCTGATAGAGGAGAGCACTCCTTGGCTCAAGAGTCCCCTCTCTAAAATCCTCTACCTCACCAAACTCGCTATAGTTTCGTAATCACTACTCTGACATCATCTCATCCATCCAACAATAGGGTTCCCCCCCAAAAAGTCCTTTCTCCCATGGCTTGCCCCTTCTTTTATAGGAGTCCTCATAGGTGACACTTGGCATGTCATGCATAATTAATTATTTTTTTATAATTCAATAGCTTGATTATTCACCCACCCATGTGTCACTCTCTCATCAAGGGTCTCCCAAAATTATTTACTTAATTTTTTATTTAAAACTAATATTTTCCTCACCTCAACAAGATTCATATTTCTTCTCTGCGTTGTCTCTTTATTTCCCCCCTTTTTATTCCTTAATTTGTGTTCATTACTTAAAGTCAATTAATGAGTCGAGATTTGATCCCCTATCTACTCCCTAATTTAACTCAAGTTATCTATTAGATGGATATTCTTATGTTGGTTGTTGCCTCACTTGGGAGCAGGTTGATAGTTGATGTGTATAATTTGGTTGGCACATGGCATCCCTAGAGTCGTTGATCGGTCAGTGACTCGATATGTGATTTGTCGCAATGTGGGAACTTTACCAAATCGAGGTGTTGTCTAGTAATTTTGTAGGAATGGGCATTTGTGAGGTTTACAAATGTAAGGACCACATCTAGACTATATACGTTTTTTTTTTTTTTTTTTGGAAATGTGAATCATAGCAAAATACAACCAGAAGATAAACAGATTGGGAATTCACTTCAGGAAACATATCATAACATTTACATACATTTAACTAAGACCAAAATAGTATTGCAACGCATATACCGTTCACTAGAAGACAAGACTCTGCTTGCTTTGCTGTTGCTGGTATTCCCTTGTTGCCGGTCACCTTCGCGAATGAATGACGATGTACTTGATTCGAATGCGATGACCGAGCGGTTAACCTCCCAGCCTACTCCTTGGGTACTCTTCTTCCCCACGGACCCCCGAGCTGCAATGGGGTTGTACAATGGAAGAATGCACTCGCTGGTAGAGGAGAGCACTCCTTGGCTCAAGAGTCCCCTCTCTAAAATCCTCTACCTCACCAAACTCGCTATAGTTTCGTAATCACTACTCTAGACATCATCTCATCCATCCAACAATAGGGTTCCCCCCCCCCCAAAAAGTCCTTTCTCCCATGGCTTGCCCCTTCTTTTATATGAGTCCTCATAGGTGACATTTGGCATGTCATGCATAATTAATTATTTTTTTTTAATTCAATAGCTTGATTATTCACCCACCCATGTGTCACTCTCTCATCAAGGGTCTCCCAAAATTATTTACTTAATTTTTTATTTAAAACTAATATTTTCCTCACCTCAACAAGATTCATATTTTTTTTTCGTGTTGTCTCTTTATTTCCCCCCTTTTTATTCCTTAATTTGTGTTCATTACTTAAAGTCAATTAATGAGTCGAGATTTGATCCCCTATCTACTCCCTAATTTAACTCAAGTTATCTATTAGATGGATATTCTTATGTTGGTTGTTGCCGCATGGAGGTTCTCTACATTTCTCTAAATTTAATTTTTTTATTCTTATTTTAATTCACCTTCTTATTTTCTTAATTAGGTTTAATTAGTTTAAGATTAATCTTTATCCTTACAATTATGTCCCTCTTTCCCCTTTTACCTAATTAAACCACATAATCCACCCAGTATTTTCCAACATGGGAAGGGTAGAGTTTTTAAGGTAATCTATTTTATTTCTTCCTATAATCCTCTTAACCCAAGTTTTATTTTTGATTTAATTATATCGGTTTCTAACATCATTTACCCTTGATGTAAATTTACCTAGTTTCATTCCTTGATTATATCTATTATTTGGTTTATTTTTAATGATTCCAAGGGTGCCAAGTTTGGTCGTGCCCTTCAAGAACTTTCCTTGAAATTCCAAGGGTGCCACACCTAATAGTTTATTTGTGATGCTAAGGGTGCCAAGTTGGTCGTGCCCTTCAAGAAATTCCCTTGAGGTTCTAAGGGTGCCACACCACTTGCCCTTCAAGCATTCAGTGACTACGAGGGGAAATTATAGGTGCAACGTCATAGACCACTATCATCTCTTATGTTGCCTGCTATAACGAGACTAATGGTGTCAGGGATCAAGGAATCCGCCTTGATGCGCACCCCCCGGTAAAATCCTCATGAGCGACCTAACTTTGGGACCTACCCTCATGGCATCGTGATCTTCAAGGCGAAAGTGTTTCAACCTTTCTAGACCAAGTCACAACGGGAGTGCTAGTGGGTGAGATCAGGGACACTATCCCACCCCTCCCATGTAGTTCCATCCACTTGTACAACCCCATCACCCATATGTGAGTCATTCAGCCAAGCAACTAATCTGTGCCTGCAACCACTAGCATATCATCATAATATAGATAAACATATATAGCAGGTTTCAAAATTGACTTAGAATTTCAAAGATAAAATAATATAAATTTTCATCAAACCAGGTGTCGTCAACTCGTCATATGCGAGTGCCTCTGGTGGTTTCCTACCATACTCAATAATCATCAGTAACAAGGTTTCTCAGTGTTAGCCATTATCATAATAACATTATCGCCATCACCTAGTCATTCGCATCATTGTTCATTGTGAACCTGAACTAATGCAAGTAGGTAACATAGGGGACACATCCATCATGGCTAGCATCATCATAACATTAATGGAACCATACATATAGATCAAAGCTATCATCATTATAACATCAATAGAAAACATGTCTATCCTTTACTACTATCACCATCATGATATCAATAGAGAGTACACATAACCATTAATTATATCGTAATCATAATATTAATAGAGAACATACATAACAATCACATTCACTAATAATAGAGTCACGTTTCTGGATCCTCAACCTGAGTTCCTCAAAGAATAAAGTATCTAAGATAATGTCATATTAGGGTCAGGAAACTAGAGTGGGCACTACATACACCCCCTCTTAACAATGGACTTCGTCCCGAAGTCCTCGGAACATAAAGGAAAAACAGTGACACCTCTCCTAGGAATCCTTCCCAAAACTCTTGTTAACTTTCTAGTGGCAGGTTATAATTTTCCCAAGGTATCTATACCACGAATATCATTATAAACTAAAGGAATATATATGGGGAACATTGCAGCCCAAAAAACAAAAAAACAAAAAAAAACAAACGAACGTATATAGTCTAGATGTGGTCCTTACAACAAAGGCTTGGTGTGATTTAATTTTAATATGTGTGGGAGGAATTCAATGTGGTCGCCAAAGCAGACGTGCAACCTGCAAAACCTCAGCGATGCAGTCTGCCATTTAAATCACCTCACAAGGCCTATAACTACAATGTTCTCCATAAAGAGCGGGAATTTAGAGATGGTGGACTTGTCTCGCAACAAATTTAGGGGCTCAATACCTTTGAAAGCGGGTGATCAACACAGTATGTTTGTGTCACACAATTCACTAAGCAGAGTGATACCCTCTTCAGTGATCATGATCTCAACTTCAATACCTCTTTTGTTGGGGAATTTGATGTGATTGAAGACTCTGGAGCTCAATGAAATTTCTTTAATGGAGGAATACCCAATACATTCCTAAATCTCACGTCTCCGTTGGAACTAAACATGTCCAATAGCTTTCCCGTCGTAACAGTTTAGGACTCGACTATCAACAAAATTCACTACAAATATGATCACTCTACCATAAATCAGTGTTGGTTTATTATCTTTTAATTTTCTTAAACTAATAAACTAGCCATTTTTTGGTAATAAATTAATCTTTCTGTAAAATCATGAGAAAAAGGCATAGCCTAAGATCACATACATATGGTATATAAGCCACTCACCTTAGGGTGCGTTTAAATTTAAAAATTGAAAATTTATATATTAAAATTTTCTTTGAAGTTGAAAGCCTTGAAAACCGTATCATAGTCACATCACAATCAATTTATGTTAGTAAAAGGAAACACTACCATATGGTTATTCCCATGCCTATTCTCAGTGTAGAAATATCATGGTATATATTAATTTTTTTATCGTTGATGTCATATCTCTCAACCAATGTGGTATTAATTTTTCACATAAAAAACATTTACACAGTAGAAACAAAGTCATTTTGTAGGTGTATGTTCTGCGATCTCATATCGAATAATTGTACCATTTATGTTTACTTTATTTTGTAGGTTTGGTAAGATTATTTGTTGATTTGATGGTGTAGTTTTGGTAAGATTATATGGTAGTTTGTACCACTAAATTCATCCTCTATTGTGCATGCCATGAATGACAAGCATGTCACCTCCAAGGAGTTTGCAGTACACTACTTGCTAAGGGTTAATGAGGTTTGACTCACTTGACCCCATAAATAACAAGTACAAAATAGATTTGGATTTCCATGGGCTTAAAATGAGGTATTCTAAGTAACTCTGGTCTAATAATAGGTTTGCAACCATAATTAGATCCATAAATGTAGGAATTACCCAAGAAAATTGCCAAAATGAGTCAAACTTGGTGAACAAGGGATAAAAAGAATCTAAGAACCCCGCCAAAGTGTTAGACATCCTAGTAAGGCCCCACCAAATTTATGATAATCTGAAGGGTATTACAAAGAAATGTTCATCACATTAAAGTAGTAATTGAGAGGTATTATTTTGTCATTGGGCAAGTTACACATGAATCTAGTATCGGGTTGAAACACATAATGCACTCCCTATTCTAGATAGGCACATATTAGTAATCAAGGATGAAGGAGTTGAATATGATAGGTTAGATGTATAAAGGGAAAGTTAAGGGAGGTGGAAAAACAAGGGTGACCTTATTGAATGAAGAGGAAAGAGTTGACTATTCTACGCTAGATTAGTGAGGACAAAATAGTAGAGAGAGTAATAGGTGTTATTAGTATGATCACGAAAGTGACCATGTAGCTACAATTGACCACTTAACACTAATGTCTTGCAGGAGAAACATGGTTGTTGCACAATATTCCATCTTCTTAATTTGGCCCTACTCAAGATAATGATCCATGAGGAGACCAACCAAATGAACAAAGTAGAAAAACGACCAAGAGCTTTAAGAGATGGAAGGAAAAGAGACTACCTTGAGTACGCTTGATTTATCAAGGAGAGTAACAAATGAAGCATAGGAGAAGTACAATTCCATCAACCCTTAATATAGCCATTAATATTAGATAATAGAGGGCCGAGTTGGTCCTATAAAGGGATTATTCAAGTCTAGTTTTAATTTGACTTGTTATATCCTTATTGAAAATACTTACAAATAAGAAAAATTGTGTTAGAGCACTACTGAAATATGAATGATAGAGGAAAGACCTACATCAATTGTTTGGATGATAAGGGAATGAGGGATAGGAGAGGGAGAGTTAGAGCTCCTCTAAGCTAGTTGAGAACAACAGAGACATGACAAAGTGGGAAGCCCATGTGGAGTTCCATTGAGGATGATCATGTATTAAAATAAAAATAAAAGCAAGTTTTGATAAGTCTTACCTAGTCACACAAACTTTTAAGTAATAAGGAGAGGAAGCAAACTTTTAAGAAGATATGATACTAGACTAAAGAGACCAGGGATAAGCCTTGGAAGTGTTATTTGGAAGGTGAGAAAAGGGAATGAGATAAATAAATAAATTAACAAAAAAAAAAAAAAATCATCCTCTCATGAAAAAACAAGAGCTCTTCCTAAAAGGTATATAGAATCATCATCATTGCATCCAAACAAGGGCGGCCATGGAGGATGTTATACTTCAAGTCTCATGAGAGAAATTAAAATTGGAACAAACTTGGTGAACAAGGGATAAAAAGAATCTAAGAACCCCGCCAAAGTGTTAGACATCCTAGTAAGGCCCCAACTTTATGATAATCTGAAGGGTATTACAAGGAAATGTTCATCACATTAAAGTAGTAATTGAGAGGTATTATTTTGTCATTGGGCAAGTTACACATGAATCTAGTATGGGGTTGAAACAAATAATGCACTCCCTATTCTAGATAGGCAAATATTAGTAATCAAGGATGAAGGAGTTGAATATGATAGGTTAGACGTATAAAGGGCAAGTTAAGGGAAGTGGAAAAACTAGGGTGACCTTATTGAATGAAGAGGAAAGAGGTGACTATTCTAGGCTAGATTATTGAGGACAAAATAGTAGAGAGAGTAATAGGTGTTATTAGTATGATCACGAAAGTGACCATGTAGCTACAATTGACCACTTAACACTCATGTCTTGCGGGAGAAACATGGTTGTTGCACAATATTCCATCTTCTTAATTTGGCCCTACTCAAGATAATGATCCATGGGAGACCAACCAAATGAACAAAGTTGAAAAACGACCAAGAGCTTGAAGAGATGGTAGGAAAAGAGACTACCTTGAGTATGCTTGAGTTATCAAGGAGAGTAACAAATGAAGCAGAGGAGAAGTACAATTCCATCAACCCTTAATATAGCCATTAATATTAGATAATAGAGGGCCGAGTTGGCCATATAAAGGGCTTATTCAAGTCTAGTTTTAATTTGACTTGTTATATCCTTATTGAAAATACTTACAGATAAGAAAAATTGTGTTAGAGCACTACTGAAATATGAATGATAGAGGAGAGACCTACATCAATTGTTTGGATGATAAGGGAATGAGGGATAGGAGAGGGAGAGTTAGAGCTCCTCTAAGCTAGTTGAGAACAACAGAGACATGACAAAGTGGGAAGCCCATGTGGAGTTCCATTGAGGATAATCATGTATTAAAATAAAAATAAAAATAAGTTTTGATAAGTCTTACCTAGTCACACAAACTTTTGAGTAATAAGGAGAGGAAGCAAACTTTGAAGAAGATATGATACTATACTAAAGAGACAAGGGATAGGCCTTGGAAGGGTTATTTGGAAGGTGAGAAAAGGAAACGAGATAATAAAAACAAAATAAGTCATCCCCTCATGAAAAACAAGAGCTCTTCCTAAAAGGTATATAGAATCATCAACATTGCATCCAAACAAGGGTGGCCATGGAGGATGTTATACTTCAAGTCTCATGAGAGAAATGAAAATTGGAAGGGTGGCCATGGAGGGCGTTCTACTTCAAGTCTCATGGGAGAAATGAGAAATGTGTATTCATTATCTCGGTGCCAAGGGATTAGGGAATTTCATTGACTTTGAGAGGTCTTGTCTTATATTTTTAAAACTTTAAAGGGTCAAAGGAGTGCTTGAAAAGTGCATAGTGTTGAGGGCATGCCATACATGAGTTGTTTTGATGTTACAATCACTCATTTGACCATGAAGTCATTGTAGAATATCTCAATAAAGTCATTGTAGAAAATCTCAATAAAGAAAAAATGCATTACATTAACCTTTCATTTACTGAAAAAGGGTATGTTGGGAAGGTTAAAGGAAAGGAATTGGGCATGTTTCCAAGAAATCTTAGGGGAGAACTTAAAGAGGAATTCAATTATGAGGTCATTTTGATTAGGGCTTTCCTTAAGGATATCTATAAATTACCTTTGGGAGGAGTGAGAAGAGAGAACTTAAACAAAGGGAGAAGGAGGGAGTTGAGGAAGCCATGGTGTGAACCATTGTATAATGAGAGAGGATAGGAGGATCAAATGTTTTTTGTCGAATTTTCATTAGAGAAATTTTGAGGTAAAAAATGGGTCTAAAAAAATGTACAACAAAAAATAACTTTATAAGAACCAGTAGGATTCAATATGATGCTATCAACCATGGGGGATGATTCACCATTTTTGGGGTAAAAAGGTAAAAGGATTTAAAAAAATAAATAAATAACTACTTTTTCAACTTATCTCCCTATTATTTTACTCAAATTTCGAGCAGGAGCACTCGTTAGATGCAAAATTTAATTTGCAATCATGTTTTTCATGTGTTTCACATTTTTCTTGGAGTAGGGTCCATCTAAAGTATTCAACATGGGTACTCCTTGGATGCAAAATTAAATTCCGCATCCAACGAGTGCTCCTGCTCGAAATTTGAGTAAAATCATAGGGAAATAAGTTGAAAAAGTAGTTTTTCTTTTTTCCCTCCAATACTTGAGGTGATCTAATCTTATTTTAATATTTCCATTATTATTTATAATTTTCCTTAGGAGGCCCATTTTAGACCTCAAAATTTCTCTAATGAAAATTTGCTTCAGTCCAATGAGAGGGAAAGGTGCATTCAACATCGATCAAGATAAAAGGGCGATCATGCATGGGTTTGTTTGGAGAGATACTTACCTGATCAATTAGGAGATTGGTGTCAAGGTCAATGAGGTTAGGGAGGAATCCTATGAAGGGAATTCCTTCTTAGGATATGAAACAATCATAAATTTGATGTAATAAGTAGTGGATATTGGTTTTCTTAGGAACTTCTACATCACATGGATTCTTTCAGCAATATTAAAAGGTTAGATAAGAGAGGGATCGACATGAAAAGTCTCCTTTTCCTCAAGGGAAGGAGCTTAAGCCTCTTCTTACTCAGAGGAAAACTATTTTTCATAAAATATTTGGAAGAAAAACCATGGCTTGGGTACCTTGTGTATCTCAAGTATAACATTAAATTTTTCTACAACCATTGTTTTGGGTTTGGCAACGTGATTGGTCTAGTGATTCTCTTAATTTATTTACTTGAATATTCACCAATATTCGGTATTGTTTGTGTCCTAATTTCCATTTTTTTCTCCACATACTAGTGGTTGAGGTGGAAAGGTTGGGTTTCTTCTCTTTAATGTGGAATATGGTTAGAGAGTAAATTTTAGTTGTTGGTAAGTTTTGTCACTCCATCACATGTTGCATTTTTATTGGAGTTTTGGTTTTTAGTTTATTTGGATTTTATTTCTCCCACAACGACCTCAATGTAAGCGCTCTTGATGCATTTTAGATGTTCGACTATATATTTCATTGATTTGGGGTCTTCAAGAAACAATTTGACTCTATTTACCTGGTCGAGGGTCCATTTAAAAATTCTAGAAATGGTTTCCTTAAGTATCTCTAAAGTGAAATGATTTAGATCCTTATGCCATCAATGTATGAAAGTTGAAGGAGATATAGGCCAACGAGAGTAAACATACCATAGTTATCCGATCTAGGCATGTCAACATGTTGGATGAACTATTCTACTAATAGGTATAGGTTTTGTATCAATGCCTCATAGAGGTGATGGAACCAACAAGGGAGTTAGTTATTATATGCTATAGAAAAGCTTTAGTTGAGATGTCGTTATTATCGATGAACTTGGAGCAAGCCATGGTTAAAGTATCCAAGTGATGTCAAGGATTTTCTCCAATGTCCCCCCAAGTTTGGGTAATTTTGTTAGGTATGGAGGAAGCCATATTTGTACAATATATGGCATGAAAGGTTGTTTAGATATCCAAGCAAAAGAATAATGTGTTTTCATACACCTCCTACCACCAAGATTTAGCTTTTAACTGGGGTATTCTCCAAAGGGGGATGTATTATTGTTAGAAAGGGATACCTTATCCAAACTTTATATAATTGATTGAGAGAAGGGCTTGAACTGAAGAATGGAATATTATTTTTGAAACTCATGGTTAGGTTCCACCTCCATTGATGTTTGTCAACTAGAATTTATAACATAGTTGGCATGTATACTTATTCAAATAATTATGGAAAAGAGGCTTAACAGGGTGTTTTCATTGAGGTGAACGCTTGGATATTATGAAATTGTTGATATATAATATTTTACCGATAATTGGGTGTGTGTTGGGATGTTAAATTGTCACTGAAAAATTGCTAGAATGTGTATTTGTTATAAAGGATATGTTGGGATGTGCACTCACCTTAGAGGTTATGTGGCAGTTGTCATGGGAGCTTGGCTCATGTTTGAAGGTATTGTTGCATGCACACTTGTACGAGGAAGGGCTATTATTGAATGTTATGAAGGAAGTTGGTATTTCATTTTTAAAGTTTAATGAGTGTTGACTTGGTAGTGACATAGTTGTATGTGTACTTGTCTAGTTTCGTGTATAGAGTAAGTATGCATGGTTTTTGTAACAATGCTAATGCTTAGGGAAACCAAGGACAAGGAGGTGGCTAGGTGAGGCATCCACCATTGTTTTGGACCCTTGCTACTAGGTGAAGACATCTCTTAGCATAAAGTATTAAATGGGGCTTGCTTGCAAGAGAGAAGGAGGCTCAATTATAGTTTCTTCTGTTAAAGACGCATAATTCATCCTTTATTTATGTGCATGCCCCACCTGCAGGAATACTTAACCAGTAGAGTAGCCAGGGACATTCTGAAGTAGTACTTACTCCGATAGTAGGTGGGCCATTTACCCAATGATATGATGTCCTAAACTTAGAGCGTTGTACGAGCGTTCCACAGCACTTGCTTCAATATTCTTACTTCGGGGACCACTATTACCTATTCTTCCAGCTGAGCCTTGCCTAGGAGATTGAGGAATTTGACAGAAGGATGACTTAAATCAACAGAAGGACCTAGGGGCAGGGTATGGGCAGAACATAAATTGAAAGTAAGCTCATATCTTTCCGGAGAGGACAGGTCAGACACCAAAATAAAAGATCTTGTGGGACGCTTACAGCTTGATGGACAGCCGTGTGGTTGGGGTTTTCGGGGAAGGGAAAATCTCTTGCGAGATGACCTATCTCATCATAGTTGTAACATCTGATCGCTCCTCTTCCGCCAGTTCGTCCTCCCCAGAAACCACCTCCACCTCTCCCACAGCCTGCCCCGTATCCCTGAGATCCTTTCCTTCCGCCACCCGAAATGTTGTTCGGTCCAATCTATCCGCTTATCGAAAAGTCCCAGATCAGATGGAAAAGCTAATCAAATGGCTATTCTATACGAAATATTGATTCCGGAGAAAGAAGTGGAGCAAGCAAACACAGAGACGAAAGGAGAATCTGACCTTCCTCTCCTCTCCTCTCCCTTATCATCAAAAGGATTTCTAAAGGGGGGAGCATAACTACAATTGAGAGAAAAAATTCCTTAGATGGAGAGTGAGATATCTCCTCCTTTGAATTTTTGGGGAATCCTTCCCTTCTTGCTCAATAGGAAGGTGATAATGACTTTTGTAAATGGTTCTAGGCAGCCATGCGCGATAATCTCAAGAGTAGTTGAGGTATGGAGGAAAATATGATTCAATGTTAGTATTGTCAAATTGTAATGCTAGGAAGGGGGATCATATGCATTAACATAATCAACCATGTTAATTGTGCTTGCCTAAACAAACTTCCATTGTGGAGAGATAGAATCCTCTGGTGCGGGTTAGGGGCTGAGTGGTACTTAGAGAAGTATTCATGCAAAGAACGTGAGGAAGGGAGTATAAGAACATTCCCTCTCACAAAGAAATAAGATACAACAACCTTATGTTGGGATTGAGGGATAGAAATGGAAGAAGAACAATGAGCCTTCACTTGAAGATGGAAGGGTTGATATGGACTCCCAAGTGGAGTTGTGAAAATATAGAAAATCAGTGGATTTTCTACCACATGAACTTTTAGGGTAGGAATGGGATATGACCCAAGTGTGCACACTACTAAATAGGGAAAGATGAGAATGGAGTTTCAACTTGATTTAGACCAAACTAAGAAATCAAAGGGTGAAAAGAAAGGGTAGGACACAAGGTATTATTCAGATTTTAAGGCCTTGATAATGTTAATCTTTGGTTGTAAACAATTAGGGCACTTTCACTTAGGTACTAGATTAGGTTTGATCATAAATTAGGAAATGAAATTGAACAAGTAACTAAGGTTAATTCACCAAGAATTTCTTTAGTAAACTATAAACCTTAATGTAGGAAATGCAAAGAGATGTTAATCAACATCTACTCTTATAAGAGGAGGAAAAATTGAGTTTAGTTTTGTCTGAATGCTATCAACATATCTGTATTTATCAATAATGTGAATTACTTACGATAATCTAAACTTAGTCTCAGTTTAGTAATGAACCCATGTACTCTTTAACACTTAATTACATGGACCCCATGTAGTAATGAGCACTTTCTTCATATCTCCTCATTTCATAGTATTAAATACATTAAAAAATAAAATCCACTCTATGTTGGGAAGAAATGTATTGATCGAGTTAGAAAGTTGTTGATATTGAGTTCATATAGTTGGAGAATCATAATCCTAGTATTTTGTTCTTCCTTTAAACCACTTCCTTTGTTAAATATGGAAATTCGAGATTTTTAAGTTAAGAGAGAATTTGGAGTATCTTTTTAAACTCAATCTTCCTTTAAATATTGAATTCCAAGGTCATTAGAAATTAGAAGCTTAAGGAGTCTAGGGGTTCTTTATAAATCATTCATAAATTTAAACAGTAAAACAAAGTATGTAGTACACATTTTCACATTTAGGGAGTTTACAAGTTTCAGAATAACAAATTATAAGTTTCCAAATTCTCCATATTTTTCGAGGTTCATCTAAATTTCAAATAGGGTGAGATCCATGTAAGAAAAAATTAGAAAATGAAAGAAACAATAGTATAATAAAATGTGTGTTTCTTGTTTGATTTAAAATATTATCAAGGGCTTGAATTTGTTTGAGAAATCTTATCCAGGGCTTAAATAATGTTTATGTATATAAAACAAAAATAAATTAAAATTAAGTTTGCTTATAAAACCATACATAGAATTAGAATTGTACACTGGGGATTAAGAAAAAACAACCAATAATTTAACTTCAAAACATATCAGAGTATAAACTTTACACTCCAAATTACAAAGACAAGGATATATTTATGATTATATAAATATTGGATTTTGATGGCTACATGTAATATAACATACCATAAAAGTGGCGGAGCAATTACAGCGTTGACAAAACTCTTCATATGTTAACAACCTCTTTGTGAATCACTACAGCGAAGCAAAAGACCTGGCGAAAGAAGCAGTGGAGGGAGGTTTAAGCGTCAACTCTCATTGATTTACTGGTTCGGTTGAAACACCTGTTGAAGAAGCAGCCGATCCAGTAACTGTAAATCGCAAGCACTACGCGCAGATCTGACGGTGCTGAGCTTGCATATCCGACGGCTGGTATTTAACAGATCTAACGCTCTAGATTGCTCAAATCCGACGGCTGAGATTCAGCAAATCTGACCGTACAGATCGCGCAGATCAGACTGCTGAGATTTCACAGATCTGAGGGTCAAGATCGCTCAAACCCAACGGTTGAGATCGAGTAGATCTAACGGTCAATATCTCACAGATCCAACGGCTAAGATTAGGCTGATTTGACGGTTAAAATTTGACAGATCTGACGGCTGAAATTACCCAGATCTGATGGTTGAGATTACACAAATCTGACGGTCCTGATCACCCAGATCTGACGGCTGATATTAGATCTGATGGCTGAGATTAAGAAGATCTGACGGTCCCGATCGCGCAGATCCGAGGGCTGAGATTCAGTAGATCTGACGGTTGAAATCGCCCAGATCTGACGGTCCAGATACAGTAGTTTGCTTTTCTGGGAGAAACGATAAGTGCATAAGTGCAGTGCCTTTTCGGATGATAGCTTATTGGCTTATACGTTATGGGCTAAGAACTTATCTACCGATAACTTATTGGCTGATAGGTACTTGGCAGATAACTTATAAGATACTCACGGACACAATAATAACTTATATGAGAACTTATTCGATAAGTTATGCAATACGTTATTGGAATATAAGCTCTTAGAATGTAGTTATCAGAGTATAAATTATCATCCGAAAGATAAGTTCTCAGAGTATACGCTGTCAGAGGATAAGCTATAAGCAGATAACCTATGGGAAATTATAACTTATATGATGATAACTTATTCAATAAGTTATTCGATAAGTTATTGGAATATAAGCTATCAGAATGTAGTTATCAGAGTATAAATTATCATCTGGAAGATAAGTTATCAGAGGATAAGCTATAAGCAGATAATCTATTGGAAGATAATCCTTCGGCGAATAAGTGCTCTGAAGATAACCTATCTGGGAATAAGCTATTGGCAGATAACATATCAGGATATAATCTATCTATAGATAAGCCACTGTTAGAGAACTTATCATATTATTCTATCAGTGGATAAGCTATAGCAGAGAACCTATCAGATTGTAATCTATCAGTGGATACGCTATTGAAGATTACGCCCCTGCCGGAAACGATAAACGCAAAATTGGAGGATTAGGGGATTGCTTGGGGGTCGGCCTGCTCAGAGGATTTAGGACCAACAATTCTCCTTCCTGCAGTGGTCGCCCATTGTTGTCCCTTTCGGTGGCTGATACCATTTTGGGATTCAAGGGCCAGATTTTGGAGATGGGAAAGGATAATGCTGGCAGGCATTGATTTCATTTAACGTTATTGGGTGTAGAGGAACACACATTCTGCATTTTGGAGTTTTCCTTCTGCGTTTTTGGAGATTTCCTGAGTATATTTTTCAGTTGAATTTGGCAAAGGATTTCACTCAAATCTTACGGAAATGAGCGATTTCCATCCACTGCCCTTTGCCCGCTCCTACCATTTTCGGAATCGCCATTACCAAACCCTTTCTGGAGAAAACGATCTCGAAATCAGGAACACCAATCTTAGCAGAGAATGTCCATGTACCGATCGGACAACTTAAATTTTAGCAGATCTGACGGTCCACATCACATGAAACTGACGGCTGAGATTAAGTTGATCTGACGGTCCAGATCACGCACATCCGACGGCTGAGATCAAGTAGATTGCACGGTCAAGATTGCGCAGATCCGACGGCTGAGATCTAGCACATCGGATGGACCAGATCGTGCAGATCTGACAGCTAAGATTACGCAGATCTAACGGTCTAGATCGCGCAGATCTAACAATTGAGATCGAGTAGATCTAACGACCAATACTTTGCAGATCCAACGGCTAAGATTAGGCGGATCTGAAGGCTGAGATTCGGAAAATCTGACGGTCCTTATCATCTAGATCTGACGGCTGATATTACAAAGATCTGACGGTGCCAATCGCACAGATCTGACGGTTAAAATTATGGAGATCTGACAGCTGAGATTATGTAGATCCGACGGCTGAGATTATGAAGATCCGACAGTCGAGATCTTCTAGATCTGACGGCTGAGACTATGCAGATCGGACGGTCTAGATCTAGAATATTTGACAGCTGAGATTAAGAAGATCTGACGGTCTAGAGAGTGCAGATCGGATGGCTAAGATTCAATGGATCGGACGGCTGAGATTCGACAAATCTGACATTTAAGACTTGGTATATCTGATGGCTGAAATTATGCAGATCTGACGACTAAAACTCAGCAAATCTGACAGTTGATATTACAAAAGATCCGACGGTCCAGATCGCGCAGATCTTACCGCTGATATTAGGTAGATCGGACGGTTGAGATTATGCAGATCGGACGGTCTGATCAAGAATATTCGACGGCTAAGATTATGCAGATCGGACGGTCTAGATCTAGAATATTCGACGGCTGAGATTAAGAAGATCTGATGGTCCAAAGAGTGCAGATCGGATGGTTGAGATTCAATAGACCTGACAGTTGAGATTTGGCAGATCTGAGATTCGGTACATCTGACGACTGAAATTATGCAGATCTGACGGCTAAAATTCAGCAGATCTGACGGCCCTGATCATATAGGTCTGACAGCTGATAGTACAAAGATCTGACGGTCCAGATCGCGCAGATCTAACGGTCCTGATTATCCATGTCTGACAGCTGATATTACAAAGATCTGACGGTCCAGATCACACAGATCTGACGGCTGAGATTATGCAGATCTGACGGTCCAGATCTCCTAGATTTGACGGTCCAGTTCTTCCAGCTCTGACGGCTGATAGTATGCAGATCGGACGGTCTAGATCTAGAATATTCGATGACTAAGATTAAGAAGATCTGACAGTCTAGAGAGTGCAGATCAGATCGCTGAGATTCAATGGATCTGACGGTTGAGATCTCCTAAATCTGACGGCTGAGATCTCTGTGAGTTGGCACGACAGTTGAACTATCGATCTATCGACAGTTGGCCTATGGTGCACCATTCATCTGTTGACACTTGGCATAAAAATGGACCGTTCATTTGTTGACACTTGGTTTTAATCTGACTGCTTAATTCAGAGCCATTTGGCACCGCATGGACAATCAATCTGGGCTACTGGGAACCAACTGGCCATCTGCCTCTGCCACGTGGACATTCATTTATGGACACCTGGCACCATCTCTCTCTACCATTCATCTATTAACACTTAGAAATCTTAAAGGGCACCAATTGGCTAGTTGGTAGTTTATAAAATCTCTGTATACTATCTTTGTAATGCATGTGGGACGAAATTCAGGGTGGTCGTGGTCATTGCTTCATCTTCCCATGGTTCAATCTCCCTGTTCTGTGAACGGCAAGTCGAATCGGAAGCGGAGGCGTGGTTCAATTCGCTAAGGGTCGCCCTGCAGTTCCACGTCGGTCATGTTTGCGTGGATTTGGTTACAGAGCGTTGAAGATCGATTTGGAGTACTTTATTTGTTGGATGGAGAGAGGAAGGAGTTTGTGGCTGTTTCACACACATTGTAATTAAGCGCGGATAGGGATCCCCGTGCTTTTTCTTCACCCTCTAGACTGATAGACAAATATTTACCAAAACTTTGATCACATTACAGCTAAACTTTCCACCAAATTCTACAGTTAAACTCTCCAACTATTTCATTTCTTAGCTTTATTAAGCACTGCATGTGTTAGCAAATGAGATGAAGGTAATGTATTCTATTTGAAAACAAAAATAGCTTTGGGACCGAGTTTAAATTTACATTAATATAATAATATCATGGTAAGGCATTTTTGTTATATTCTTAATCTTACATAAAGAAGTGCGTGCATTCTAAACTTATAACATCCGTGTTTAAATATGATTTGATGGTGGGATATTTTATATACTAATTAAAATAAATTCTATCATAAATAAAATTTAAAAATAACAAAATACAAAATTTAGAGAGCGCTAATTTATTTTTAATAAAAAGAAAATCCAAAAAAAACATATATTTAGGACCAGGGTAAAATAAATTTGTTTCACTTTTTTTTTTCTCACGTTTGTTTTGTATGAAATATGAAATAATAGTGAAACATGGTATTGGATAAACTATTCTACTAATAAGCTTGGGTTCTATATTAATGTCTAAAAGAGTTGATAGAACCAACTAAGAGACTTCCCTCGGCATGTCAAAGTGTTGGATGAACTATTTTACTAATAAGCATAGGTTCTATATCAAAGCCTAATAGAGTTGGTGCAACCAACATAGCGAGTTCCCTATTATAAATAATAGAAAAGACTTTAAATGAGATGTTTTTCTTGTTAATGAACTTAGAAGATGGCATGGTGAAAATGTCCCAAGTATGGCTAAGGATTTTCTCAAATGTTCCCTTCAAAGTTGGGTAAGTAATTTTGATAGATTTCGATGAAACCATGTTTGTAAGGGGTGAAAAATTGTTTAAATATCTAATCAAAAGAAGTCCTTATTGACATATGCCTCCTTCTACCACCATGGTTTAGGTTTTAACTAGCCTTATTATCCAAAGGAGGAAGTATTGTTCTTAGAAGGGGCTAACTTATCCCGACTTTCTATAGTTGGTTGATATAAGGGCTTGAATTGAAGGAGGAAAGGTTATTTTTGAAACTTAAGGATAGGTTCCACCTCCCTTTATATGTGTCAAATAGCACCTGTAACGTTGTTGACATCTATTCTTATTAGAAACAATGGGGCAAAGAGGCTTGAGAATGTTCCTCGAAATTTGATTTGGGGGAAGTTGTGTTTGTACAATATGAGGAGTGAAAGGAAGTTTAAATATCTAATCAATGGAAGTATTGTTGTCATACAGCTCCTTCTACCACCATGATTTAGGTTTAGGGATATTCTCCAAAGGGGGAAGCATTATTCTTAAGAGGGGCTACCTTATCCCTAGTTTATTTATTGGTTGGGAGAAGGGCTTGAACTAAAGGGAAAGTTGTGTTCCACTTGCCTTGATGTGTGTTAACTAGGATTTGTAACATTGTTGACATGTATACTTATTAAAATCATTGGGGCGAAGAGGCTTAAGAGGGTGTTGTGGTTGAGATAAACATTTGGATATTGTGCAATTGTTGATCTATATGATTGTGCCCATTGTTGGGAGTGTGTTGAGATGTAAAATTTTCACTACAAAATCATTGGAATATAATATGTATTTGTTGCAATGGGTATGTTGAGATGTGTACTCACCTCACATGTTATGTGGCAGTGATGCTAGGAGCTTGGCTTGTGTCTAAAGGTATATCATTTTGAATGGTAGATGCATTGTATTTTAGGTATAAGTTTACTTCTTGTATCAAGGTTAAGCATTGATTAGTTAAACATCTGTTAGTAATTTTTCATGTAAGCATTAATTACTGCCTCTTGTACAACATTTTTAGATAATATATTCTTGTCTTGTACTCTAAATTAACTATTATTTAGGTAAAATGTTTCATTACACTCGCTTCTTTTTTATGATTCTATGAAGGAATTACAGCGGAAGAGTCATTAGTCAACTAGAAATAATCTTGAGTGATGTTCAATGCACCTTTCCTTCTCCCTGGGCTGAAGCAATTTTTCATTAAAGAAACTTTGAGGTCAAAAAAGGGCCTCCTAAAATAATAGTGGAAATATTAAAATAAGATTAGATCACCTCATCAAGTTTTGGAGGTAATAGTGGAAATATTAAAATAAGATTATATCACCTCATCAAGTTTTGGAGGTTAAAAAAAAAACTATTTTTTCAAGTTATGTCCCTATGATTTTACTCAAATTTTGAGCGGGAACACTCGTTGGATGCGGAATTTAATTTTACATCCAAGGAGTACCCATGTTGCATACTTTCAATGGACCCTAAAATGTGAAACACATGAAAAAATGTGATTGCAATCACATTTTTTCATGTGTTTCACATTTTTCGTGAGTAGGATCCATCAAAAGTATGCAACATGGGTACTCCTTAAATGTAAATTAAATTCCGCATCCAATGAGTACTCCTCGAAATTTGAGTAAAATCATAGGGAGATAGGTTGAAAATATGAGTTGAAAATGTAGTTTATTTTACTCCAAAAATGGTGAATCATCCCCCATGGTTGATAGCATCATATTGAATCCTACTGGTTCTTATAAAGTTAATTTTTGTTGTACAATTTTTTTAGGCCCATTTTTTACCTCAAAATTTCTCTAATGAAAAGATGACAAAAAACATTTGACCCTCCTATCTTCTCTCATCCTACAATGGTTCAAACCATGGCTTCCTCAACTCCCTCATGCTCCCTTTGTCTAAGTCCTCTCTTCTCACTCCTCCTAAAGGTAATTTATAGATATCCTTAGGGAAATCCCTAATAAAAATTACCTCATAATTGAATCTCTCTTTGAGTTCTCCCCTAAGATTTCCTAGAAACATGCCCAATTCCTTTCCTTTAACCTTCCCAACATACCCTTTTTCAGTAAATGAAAGGTTAATGTAGTGAATTTGTTCTTTATTGAGATTTGCTACAATGACTTCATGATCAAATGAGTGATTGTAACATCATAACAACTTATGTATGGCATGCCCTCATCACTATGCACTTTTCAACCACTCCTTGGACCATTTAAAGTTTTAAAAATATAAGACAAGACCTCTCAAAGTCATTGAAATTACCTAATCCCTTGGCACCAAGATAATGAATACACATTTCTCATTTCTCCCATGAGACTTGAAGTAAAACGTCCTCCATGGCCACCCTTCCAATTTTCATTTCTCCCATGAGACTTGAAGTATAACATCCTCCATGGCCACCCTTGTTTTGATGCAATGATGATGATTCTATATACCTTTTAGGAAGAGCTCTTGTTTTTTCACAAGGGGATGACTTATTTTGTTTTTACTATCATGTTCCCTTTTCTCACCTTCCAAATATCACTTCCAAGGCTTATCCCTTGTCTCTTTAGTCTAGTATCCTATCTTCTTCAAAGTTTGCTTCCTCTCCTTATTACTCAAAAGTTTGTGTGACTAGGTAAGACTTATCAAGACTTACTTTTATTTTTATTTTAATACATGACTATCCTAAAGGGAAATCCACATGGGCTTCCCACTTCATCACATCTTCGTTGTTCTCAACTAGCTTAGAGGAGCTCTAACTCTCCTTCTCTTATCCCTCATTCCCTTATCATCCAAACACTCGATGTAGGTCTCTCCTCTATCATCCATATCTCACCAGTGCCCTAATACAATTTTTCTTATTTGTAAGTGTTTTCAACAGTCAAATTAAAACTCTACTTGAATAAGACCTTTATTTTTATTTTTTTTGTAAGTAAGCTTTGATATTAACAAAAACAGAATATAGTACAAAACTTCTGCTGAAGCAGATTACTGGTCGTTAAGCTGCAGGCCTTACCCCATGATACCAGAAGAGAACAGATTGACTGATGACGAGAAAAGACATAATAACAGTAAACTGAGAACTGGCACACCACGCAGGGCGGCGATTAACAAGAGTGGACAACAGACAAAGACAGAGGAAACCTGGACAGATGACATAATAACCCGCTGAGAGGAGGAAAGCAGGGGTGGCAAGCCTCGAGGCAAAAGAAGGCCGTTGGGGACGAGGGGCCTGGTGGACTGCAAAGTCAAAGGCGCTTGAACATTTCCATGACCGGAGTAGATCTTGACATGCAGATCTGCCCTGGCCTGGGCGAGTTGCCCTGCTGGTCTCCTGACGGTTCACCCTTCTGCATGTCGGAGGGCTTGTTGTCTTGCCCAATGGTTTGTTTTAGAAGCTTGATCAGCACAGTGAGTTTCTTATCCATGGTATCAACTTGTTGGTGAATCGCGCTTAATTTGAATTCGCTGCTTTCCACCACTGCCATGTGGTCATGCGACATAGTTTCTGCAAATTGCTTAAGCTTATGCAACTGCTCTGCGTGTTCACCTTGGACGTCCATAGCTTTCGCGAGGAGGGTCTTCATGCGCCAACTTTCCGCTTGAGTTCTTACGAATTGAGTGGCTCGAGTGCTGGGAGTTCCAGGGTCCTGGAGCCAGTCGACTTCTTTCCCGATTTGCTGATCAGAGAGCTTGCTTTCCTCGTCCTGGACAGTGGCTTCTAAGTCAATGATTTTGCGCTTGTTCCGTTGCGAGGTTCGCCTCTCAAACATCTCTCTTGCTTGTTGCAGATCATTGTTGGCGGATTTGTTGCAGCTGCTCTCCCCTGCCATAGTGTTTCTATCTTGCCTAGCTTTATCCTGAGCACTGTTTGCAGAGTGAGGAGGATTAGTTTTGCTGCACACTGAGACAATGTTTATCGTTTGGCAATTGAGAGTGGTTAAATAACAAATTTCGGGGAGATTTCTGGTGTGTGATCGTTTAACTTTGTGCAACTTGCACGTCAGATCACCATAATTGTTGCGTGATGGAGTTTTGGTTGGGTTGTGGAATAATTGAATCCGTCTACGGTCACCGCTCCCTGCTTGCTCCAGATTGTGCCAAGTGTCCCTTTTCCTTATATTGTTTCGGCGGCTCATATCACCACAGATTGTGAACCTGCACAAATCTTTGTCCCCTGCTTCTGTCATGGTTGCCCTCATCCTGTGTGTCCTTCGCAGCCTGCTGGAAATTAAAGGGGCGCGCCTGGTCAGCCTGTTCATGAAATTATGGCATTGGGCTATTCGACCCTGCGTCGGACTCCTCTGCCGTCACCATATCTAACCGTGAGAGTTGGATGCATTTTCCCCTTAATTGCTGGTTGTCAACCTGCTGCCAACAGTTGTCCCATATTTTGTTGGGGTGTTCAATCCCATGATTTGCCAAGTGGTTAGCAACCGCATTGGCATTTCGCCTTACCGCCTGAAAGATGAGGCCTTTCATTGCTCCTATCAGCTTGGCAATGTTGTCTGTGACCTTGGACAATCGCCAGTGTTTTGTGACTCTGCTGGCTGGCGTTCCCCCGTGGATTTTCCTGGCCACATTAATGGCTACCTCTGAATCTCCCTCAATTACTGCTTTGCTTGTTTGGTTAATTTGGAGGATCCTTAGCCCTTTTTCCAGAGCTGCAAATTCCATTTCATTATTTGTGCCTTCCCCAAGAGCTTTGCTGTAGATGTAAAGTATTTCTCCTTCATGGTTTCGGATAATTCCTCCAATGCCTGCTTGGCCGGGATTGCCTCTCGAGGCACCGTCAAAGTTTAGCTTTAGAAACCCTTCCGGCGGACGCTTCCAGCCCTTCGGCTCTGTGTTTAGGTTTTGCTGCTGCGCAATAGATCCCAGTTGTTGTTCATTGAGCAAGTTGAAGGCATTCAGAATTCGCTGGTCGTCGGCCGAAGGATGGTTGTCGGGATCTGCCTTGCATTTTACCAAGATTAATTGGTGCATGTTTTGGATTAAGGTGCTTTGCAGGTACTCTATATTTCTGTGCTCACTTTGAAAGATTCTGCGATTTCTTTCTTTCCATAAGGTCCAAGTTATGAAGCCTGGTAGAATTTTCCATATGTTGTTGATTCTTACGTTGTTGGAGTATTTGCTTGGCCAATTCGTGATGGTATTTTGAATGGATTCCCTGTCTCTGTTTGTTTGCTGCAATATAGTTTCCATCCCTTGCCATAGGTGATCGGCCCATTCACAGGTATTGAAAAGATGGTTCATAGTTTCTTCTGCTTGATTGCACATAGGGCATATGGAGGGGCCTTCGAAACCTTTTTTGCGCAGGTTCTCCCATGTGAGAGTTTTTCTCCTCATGAGGAGCCATAGAAAGGTTTTTATTTTAGGCCAGAACATGGCATCCCAAACCTTGTTGCACCATTGTATCGCCTCCATTTGCTCCAAGTGTTCTAGCTGTTCTCTGGCCTCTTTGAGAGTGAAGTTACCGCTCCCTTTCATACCCCATCTCAGTATGTCGCTTTCTGTGGTCTTTCTGATAGTTCGATTGTTTATGCATTTCAGGAGGTCCTTTGTGTTGTTGTTTTCTTCAATTGGGTTCTCAGCGTCCTGGAGTGCCCATTCTCTCCATTCCTGGTCGCAGCTGTTAGGGTTCCAGTAGTGGTGGACTGTAAATTTTCCCCTGTTCTGGCATTCTCTTTTGAACTCTTCTAGCTCTGGTTTTTCCAGCTTTGGGAGCTGCTGCCACGCATCTTCCCAGAAGAGGGTCGTTTCCCCATTGCGGATCTCCCAGAAGCTGTGGTCCTGAACTAAGTTGCGGTTTCTTCTAGCTAAGTTCCATATTGGAGAACCCTCCGGTGTTTCCTGTATCCTAATTAGGTCCTGATCGTTGTAGTTAGGAGTGTATTTCTCCTTCCAGTGTCTGGCCCAAGGTAGGTTGGTTTCCTTCAGCCAACGCCACCACAACTTGGCTCCACATGGCATATTGATGGTGTGGGGGTCAATTAAACTTAAACCACCTGCTGCTTTCGAAGTGCATAGCTTGTTCCAAGCTACTAGTGCCCATTTCCTTTTCTCCGCATTGCCACCCCATAGAAAAGATCTTTGAATATTTCTAATTTTCTGCAGGATACCGCTAGGGGCCGGCATGATGGATAGCAAATATTGCGGGATGGCCTGCAGTATTGCTTTGGTGAGGACAAGTCTCCCAGCAAAGTTAAGAGCCCTGTGAGTCCAATGCTTGCATTTTTTCTCCAGTTTCGCTAAGATGTTTTCCCAGTGAATTTTTTGCCAAGGCTTAGTAGTGAGAGGGGCTCCCAGATACTTAGATGGTAGAGTGCCTTTTCGGAAGCCAAGAATGCTGGAAAGATGGTTCTGGATGGCAGGATGAGTGTTAAAGAAGAAGATAGTCGATTTAGCATGGTTAATCTCCATGCCTGAAGCTTTGCTAAAGAGATGTAGAATGTTTTTGAAGGCCATAGCTTCTTTGACAGTTGGAGTGCCATGCAGCATTGTGTCATCGACAAACTGCTGGTGCGTTGTTGCAGGAATGGAGGGGAAAGGGTGTAAGCCTTTAAGTTTCCTTTCCTCTCTTGCTTTGTGAATGAGCCTGCTGAGCCCTTCCATAAGGATTACAAATAGGAAGGGGGAGAGAGGGTCTCCTTGTCTAATGCCTCGGGAGGGGGAGAAAGGAGCAGAGGGGGAGCCATTAACCAGAATGGAAAAATTGGTAGATTTGATCAGAGCAAGGATCCATTTGGTCCATTGCTTGTCAAAGCCAAAAGCATTTAGAGTGGCTTCCAAGTAATTCCAGTTGACCTTGTCGAATGCTTTGGAGAGATCTAGCTGCATCAGCATGCCTGGAAGTTTCCTTGTCTGCAGGGTGTGAACCATCTCCTGTGCTAAAAGGATGTTGTCTAGAATTTGCCTGCCCTCCACGTAACCTGACTGCTCTTCTGAGATTAAGTCAGGTAGAATAGGCTTAAGTCTATTGGCTATGACTTTAGAAATGATTTTATATATCACATTGCAGAGAGCTATAGGTCGAAACTTATTAGGGGAATTGGCTTCTTCTTCCTTAGGGATTAGTGCAATGAAAGTGGAGTTCAGGGATTTGAGAATGGAGCCTGAACGTCTGGAGTCTTCGACAACTTCCCATACCTCTGTTTTAATAGTTGGCCAGCAAGCTTTGTAGAAGTTGATTGTAAAACCATCAGGCCCCGGTGCCTTATCATTTGGCATACTTTTGACCGCTTCTTCCACCTCCTCCATTGAGACCTTTCTTAGCAGAGCAGAGTTTTGCTCAGAGGTTATGATGCGGGGTATAGCTTGAATTAATTCCTCTATGGCCTCGGATCTTTCTTCCTGTGTTTCCTGAGCTATATGCTTGAAGTGCCTGGTAAGCAGTGTTGATATGTCCTTGTGGTTTTGAAGAGTTTCCCCTGCTTCATTTTTGAGCCTGAGGATTTTGTTTGCCCCCCTGTAGTCCAGCGTCGATCTGTGAAAAAACTTTGTATTTTGTTCTCCCTCCTTCAGCCATTGGATCCTTGATTTTTGTTTCCACAATGTTTCTTCCTGTTGGCAACGGAGTTGCCATTGCTGCATCAGTACCTTCTCCTGTTCTTTTGAGTCTTCTTTATAGTTCCCTGAAGCCCATTCTTTGTGAATTAGATTTAACTTACCTTCAATGATGTTCTTTTCCTGGAAGATGTTTCCAAACTCTGTTGTATTCCAATCTTTAATTATGTTTTTGATGTGTTTTAGTTTGCTTTGGAGCTTGAACATTTTGGTTCCTCTTAGATCTAATGGTTCACACCACCATTCCTTCAGCAAGTTTGCAAAGTCGGGATGAGTTAACCAGAACTTTTCAAATCTGAAGGGCTTATTTCTAGGGGTGCATAGGAGGGTTGCTTCCAAAGTTATTGGCCAGTGATCTGATCCTCCATTGGGAAGAATGTCAGAGTCCACTGTTGTTCCTTCGAGTAAGATACTTTCCGAGATTAGAAATCTATCCAGACGGGAGGCAATCCTATTGTCTCCTCCTCTTCTGTTGTTCCAAGTGTAGGAACCATTTTTGGGAAGGATGTCTACTAGCTTGGCAGCTTCTATGAAATCAACAAAGAGTTATGTATCTTTGTTAAGCTTCCTGAGACCTCCTTTCTTCTCCAGTAGAGAGGTTATCATGTTAAAATCTACCCCCATGATGATCTTAGAGGTTGGGTTTCTTAACTTTAAATTCATGAGTGAATTAAGAAAAGAAAATTTGTCGTCTAATCTTTGCGGTCCATAAACATTTATGCATAGGTAGGTTTCAGAGTTACCTGTTATTTGAACTTTTGTGACAATAAACGATCGTGCAGCTTCCATTGAGATAATGTCTATTACTTGGGTGTCCCAAAGTGTAGCTATGCCTCCTTCCCATCCTTGACTGGCTACATCTATATATTTGATAGGTTTGCCTAGCCTTTTGCTGATGTTCTCCATTTGGTTAGTGGCGCATTTGGTTTCCTGTATGAACATAATATCTGGCTTTTCTTGTTGGAACTTTCTCTTGAGCAGTCTTTGCTTAGCTTGGCTATTGAGCCCTCTTGCATTCCATGAAATGACTTTCATTGATAACTAGATACTTATTGGTAGGACGGGAAGGCGTGAAGAGCCTTCATTTTACCAGAGTTTATCATTAGAATCCCCAGATCGTGCAGCACCTCCCCACTGGTTCTTCTGCCTCTTCTTTTATTTTGCTTCCGGCCTGTTGGGTTAAGAGATATGCTCTTTGACTGATTACCTGTGCCTTTTGCAATTCCTAATCTTCTGTTTTGCCTATCTAGTTCCGCTTTTTGTCTTGCGATGAAGAGATCACTGATCTTCCTGATTTCTTCTTCCGGAATGTTGTCCAGCCCTTGGGTTTTCCAGTTTTTTTCCATATCTAGGAGGTTGACTCCTTCCTTTTCTAGGACTGCATTGAGCTCTAATTCCTCACTACCTCCGTCGCTGGTTATCATATCAGTGTCTTCATCGTGTTCGTCTTCGAACTCTTGCATTTGAACTTCTGTTCTGATTATATTTTCCTCCCCGTCCTTTGTTGTGTGTTCTGGCTTGTCTTTTGGTGCTTCAATAAGTTTTGTTTCCCTATTTGTGCCTTCTGAATCTGTATCAGTTTCCAGAATGCTGAAGGTGTTGCTGATGATGCCAGGTCCTGCCTCTGCTCTGTATATTCTTTTTCTGTTAGCTCTCTGTCTTATTTTTGGCTTTGTGAAGGCCTCTTTACTCTTTGCTGCTTGCTCTTGTTTGTGTTCGTCCCCTGTTCTGTTTAGAGGGCATTCTCGGACAAGGTGTCCGTGCTCATGACACCTTCTGCAACGGAAGGGGATTTGTTCGTAATCGATGGCTTGATAGTAATCCTCATCTCTGAATTCCAACCACAGACCTTCATGCAGGGCTCCTGAGACGTCCATCTCGACACAAATTCTTGCGCAGGAAGTATATCTTCGTTGCACCGTTGCTTCTGAAGCTTTAATGAAGGTTCCGAGCCGGTCTCCTATCTGCTTAAGCGTCGCCAGTCCCCAGTAGTCTATAGGAAGGGAGAATAGGCGGATCCACACTAGAACCTGTGTGAATGTCTCTTTTTCAGGTACAAAGATTGCCTTCCAGGGTCTCATGTAGAGTCCAACTGAGGCAAAGAAGTAAGGTCCACCATCGAAGACTCTGTCCTTGTCTTCCAAGTTTGTAAAGACAACAGTAAAGAAACCTTTTGCTCCAAGGTGGAGTTTAACATCACCTTTTGGCTTCCAGTGTTGTTTGATCCATTGGCAGAGTGTGCGTTCTGTTGGCCACAGTCCCATAAATTTGCAAATTATTGCATGTTCCATCATGTGGTCTCTATAGGCCTGAATGTCCGGATCTAAGAAGACCACTCGAAGGGTTTCCTTTTTCTTCGGTTTGCATGCTCCTTGGGTTGCCTGTTTGGAGTTGGGGTTTGCAGCCTTTGCTTGCTCCTCTTCCTCTTGTGAGTGCTGCTCTGTTCCGTGTTCTTTTTCACCTTCTGTTTGGGTTATTATTGGTGCTGTGTCTCTTTGTTCTACATCTAATCTTTTATCGTTTTTCTCCTGTCCATTATTGGCTTTACCTGTCATCTTTGGGTTTTTTCTTGTCTCTTTCTGCAGCTGTTGTGTCCTTTCTCCACTGCTGTCGCTGCCATCCTTACGATCTCCATAACCATTGATTTTAAATCCTTCCTGCGTTTTCTGCTTTTGCATGACCGCCTGCTTGAAGGATGGGGTCCCAGTGGACCCCTCATTTACCATTTTTCGGGTCAGTCCTCAACCTCTGAGAAGTAAATATGCTAATCTGTCTCTTTGTGCTTCCAGAACTGTTGTTGAGCCTGCAAGTTGCGGCCCCAAACCCTAGGTCTCGAACTTTGAATAAGACCTTTATAGGGCCAACTTGGCCCTCTGTTATCTAAAATTAATGGCTATATTACGGATTTATGGCATTGTACTTCTCCTATGCTTCATTTTTTACTCTCATTGACAACTCAAGCCTACTCAAGGTAGTCTATTTTACTTCCATCTCTCCAAGCTCTTGGTCATTTTTCTACTTTGTTCATTTGATTGGTTTCCTCATGGATCATTATCTTGAGTAGGGCCAAATCAAGACGATGGAATCTTAGTCAACAACCATGCTTCTCCTGCAAGACATTTAGTGTTAAGTGGTCAATTGTAACTACATGGTCACTTTCGTAATCATACTAATAATACCTAGTACTCTCCCTACTCTTTTGTCCTCACTAATTTAGCTTAGAATAGTCACCACTCTCACTCAATAAGGTCACCCTAGTATTTCCACCTTACTTCTCTTGCCCTTTACACATCTAACCTAGCATCTTCACCTCCATCCTCATTTACTAATATGCGTCTATCTAGAATAGGGAGTGCATTATGTGATTCAAACCTACACTAGATTCATGTGTAACTTGCCCAATGACAAAATAATACCTCTCAATTATTACTTTAAAGTGATCAACATTTACTTGTAACACCCTTCACATTATCATATATTTGGGGCCTTATTAGGATGTCTAACACTTAGGTGGGGTCCTTGGATTCTTTTTATCCCTTGTTCACCAAGTTTGACTCATTTTGAAAATATTCTTGGGTAATTCCTACATTTATGGATCTAATTATGGGTTCAAACCTACTATTAGACCATAGTTACTTAGAATACCTCATTTTGGGCCCATGGAAATCCAAATCTATTTTGTACTTGTTATTTATGGAGTCAAGTGAGTCAAACCTCATTAACCCTTATTGATCTTAAGCAAGTAGTGTACCGTAAACTCCTTGGAGGCGACATGCTTGTAATTCATGGCATGCACAATAGAGGATGAATTTAGTGGTACAAACTACCATATAATCTTACCAAAACTACACCATCAAGTCAACAAATAATCTTACCAAACCTATACCATCAAGTCAACATAGATGGTACAATCATTCGATATGAGATCGCCCAACATACACCTACAAAATGACTTTGTTTCTACTATGTAAATGCTTTTTATGTGAGAAATTAATACCACATTGGTTGAGAGATATCACATAAACGATAAAAAAAACTTTAATATATACCATGATATTTCTATATTGAGAATAGGCATGGGAATAACCATAAGGCAATGTTGCGCCCTTCTACTAACATAAATTGATTGTGATGTAACTATGATATGCTTTTCAAGGCTTTAAACTTCAAAGAAAATTTTAATATATAATTTTCAATTTTTAAATTTGAACACAATAATATACCCATTTCACCCAAAGGCAAGTGGCTTATATACCATATGTGATCTTAGGCTATGCATTTTTCTCATGATTTCACTGCAAGACTAATTTATTACTAAAAACGTGGCTAGTTTATTAGTTTAAGAAGATTATAAGATATAATAAACCAAATCCGATTTATGAGAGATCGATCGTATTTGTGGTGAATTTTGTTGATGGTCGAGTCCAAAATTGTTACAACGGGAAAGCTATGGGACAGGTTTAGTTCCAACGAAGACATGAGATTTAGAAATGTATTGAGTATTCCTCCGTTAAACTGATTTTCATTGTGAGCTCCAGAGTCTTCAATCATGACAAATTTCCCAAGAAAGATGTATTGAAGCTAAGATCACGATGATTGAAGCCGGTATCACTTCGCTCAATGAATTGTGCGACACAACCAACTATTGCATATTGTGTTGATTGACCGCTTTCAAAGGTATTGAGCCCCTAAATTTGTTGTGGGACAAGTCTACCATTTTTAAATTCCCGCTTTTTAAGGAGAATACTGCAACTATAGGCCCATGAGCTTATTTAAATGGCAGTCTACATTGTTGAGGTTTTGCAGGTTGCGCGTCTCCTCTGGCAACCGCATTGAATTCCTCCCACACATTAAAATTAAATCATACCAAGCCTTTATAAACCTCACAAATGCCCATTCCTACAAAATTACCAGAGAACGCCTCTAGTTGGCAAAGTTCCCACGTTGCGACAAATCACATATTGATTCATCGATCGATCTATGACTCCAGGGATGCCATGTGTTGACCAACTTATACGCATCAATTATCAACCTGCTTTCAAGTGGCGCAAGATCCACTACCCAGATCAAGGGCTCTAGCTCCGGGAAAATTTGGCCATCGGATCTAGACAATCTCGGTCATTCGATTAAAGCAATCTTGACTGTCAAATATGAGAAAACATGGCCATCCAATTTGATCTTGGTCCTCTAATATGGAAAATATCAGTCATTCAATCAAAACGATCTTGATCGTCAAATCTGAGATCTTGGCCCTTCGATATGGACAATCTTAGCCATTCAGTCAAAGCAATCGTGACTGTCAAATCTAAAAAATCAAAGCCATCCGATCTGGTAAATAATGGCCCTTAGATTTGGGCAATTTTGGCCCTCTGATCTAGAAAAACTCAACCATTTGATGAGAGCAATATCGATTGTCTGATCTCATAAATCACGATCGTCAAATTTGGGCAATCTTGGCCGTTTAATCAAGACAATCTTAGCAGTTCAATCAAAGAAATCTCAACCATCAGATCTGAGAAATTGTGGCAATCATATATAGGTGATGTTGGTCATCCGATATGGAAAATCTCAATTGTTCGATCAAAGTAATATGGACCATCAAATATGACAAATCTTGGCCGTCCAATATGGTAAAGCATGGTCGTTACATCTGGGCGATCTTGGGCGTATGACTTGAGAAATTGCAGCGGTCATATCTATGCCATTCTAACTGTGATATCTGGTGGATATTGGCAGTCCAATTTGAGTGATCACAACTATCAAGTATGACAAATTGTGGCTATTATATCTATGAGACCCTGGCTATCCAATTTAAGAAATTGCAGCCATCAAATCTGAGCCATTTTAGCTATCTGATTTGCGCAATCATGGCCGTAAAATCTAGCAGATCTTGGTCGTCAAATATGAGCAATCATAGTCGTCAGATATGTTAGATCTTAGTCGTCTAAACTGGTAAATCATGGTCGTAGATCGAGTCGATCTTGGCCGCCTGAGTTAAGAAATTGTAGTTATCAGATCTAAGCCATTTTGGCAATATAATCTAAGCAATCGTGGCCATCAACTCTGGTAAATCTTGGTCATCCAATTTAAGCAATCACAACCATCATATCTAGTAAATCTTCGCCGTCCGATTTGAGAAATTATAACCGTCAGAACTGGGCCATTATGGTCGTTCGATCCGGGAAATCTTGGCCATTAGATCTAGTAGATTTTGGTCATCCAATTTGAGCAATCACAATCGTCATATCTAGTAGATTTTGGTCATCTTATTTGAAAAATTATAGTTGTCGGATCATGGCCATCCAATCCAGGCAATCGTGGACATCAGATCTAATAGACCTTGGTTGTACAATTTAAGCGATCACAACTGTCAAATCTAGCAAATCTTGGTCGTCTAACTTGAGAAATTGTAACCATTAGATCTAGGCCATTTTGGCCATCCTATCTAGGCAATCATGGCCGTCATATCTGATAGATCTTGGTCGTCCAATTTGAGCAATCATAGCCATCAAATATGGTAGATCTTGGTCGTCTAATCTGGAAAATTTTCGTTGTAAGATATGGATCTTTCTAACTGTACAATCTAAGAAATCGTGGCCGTGAGATTTGGTAGATCTTATTCATCCAATCTAAGTGATCTTGGCCATTAGATCTAGGACTTTCTAGCAACTAAATTTGGGACATTTGGGCCTGCCAAGTGGCGTAAGATTGAGGGTGCCCAATCTAAAGCTCCAGTGGACATAGCGCTTGCAATTTTTTTCATTCGTAATCCTAACGTAGTGTAACACAATGCTTTTGACAATACAATTATGGTGTTTGTGACTCTATAGTGTGAATCCATTTTGGTTGCCTAGCTTCCTTCCTACAACAACTTCAAACCTTTCCTTTCTTCTAAAGGAATGTGTATATTTACAAAGCTTGCGTTGCAACAAATTTATAGATATAAAAGCGACAAGACTTAACGCGGTAATGAGAGGAGCAGTGTGTGTATTTGTTTATCGTATTATCTCAGCAACTCAAAGAGGCACACATAACAATATTTTTAAATGAATAAAAAAATAGTGTGACAATCTTTTTGGGATGAAAAGGTCCTTTCAAAATTAATTAAAACAAATTTTTATTCTCAAAATATTAATTTATACACTTATTAATGGAAAGCTTGTTTTCTTGTTTCATCAATGCACTATTGGTTTCAGCCCTATGTCAGATTATAGCTCAACTCTGTTTACATTTTGTCATTTTAATAAATGTTTAACCATTTATAGATAAAGAATGTTGAAATTTGAAACTTTACTTTTTAGACTTTGCTCTTTGTAAGGTTAAGATGGATTATGGGTTTATTGTATACATTAAATTGGATCAGCTTACGATGTATTTATTATTAGGTAGAACAAACAAATAGCTTAAGATAAATTTATTGTTGGTTAGAACAAACCTTAAACTAGCTGAAACAAAAATGACAGAATAACTTTTATTTTCCATCAAAAGATTATTAAATTTTTGCTTCACATTTCATCTCCTTAAATTTCTAAAGATGGATTTGTATTATGGGAAAAAAATTGTTTCATTGTAATTTAAATATGGATCAATATTGTGGAAAAAAGTTTTCATTTCATTAATTTAAAGATGGATCTCTATAATGGGAAAGAACAAAAAAAAATCATTTCATCATAATTTAAATTTTGTAGATAATTTGTACTAGATTTGATTTAACTACAATTTATATTCATACTTTTAACGTTTTTTATCTTGAACTGAACCTCAATTTTAACTACATCCTAATCTATAATTTAGGATAACGTTTGTAGTTTTTTTTGTACAGTTTGATACAATTGTAACATGTAATCACTTTCCACTTCAAAATAAATACATTGTAATCTATAATTTAGATAATGTATGTAGTTTTTTTTGTATAGTTTGATACAATTGTAACATGCAATCACTTTCCACTTCAAAATAATTATATTCATTCATATTACTCTACTGAAAGTTCTCAGAGAAATGTAAGATTTTAGCACTTGAGGCTACAACTATGTATAAATTTTAGAGAGACATATAAAATCATTTCAAAACACAGTTTATCATGTGGACTTTCCAATCCAAAGAAAAATCGTTCATTGATAATATCTAAAATTTTGATCACAATTCTATAAAAAAATATAAGATTACAAAACCAAAGGATAGTGTGATGTATAAATCAATCAGTTTAACATGTGAACTTTCCAATCCAAAGCAAAGGCATTCATTCATAATAGCCAAAATCTCCATCACAATTCTCAAAAATTAAAATTAAGGTAAAAACTAGACCTCAAAATACAATTTATCATGTGAAATTTGTGATATATTAAATCTCACTTTATCATGTGGAATTTGTGATATATTAAATCATAAAAAGAAGAGAACTACAATGCATTCAATTCATGACACAAAATTTCAATCACCTAAAAGTAGTGCCATACATAAATCAATAAATCAATTATATGATAATTTAATGCAAAAACTAAACCATTTCAAAATAAAATTTATCATAAACAATTTACAATATGTTTTATCCAAAAAGAAAGAATCACAATTTACAAGTCGCATCAATTAATTTATTTAATAACCATGTTAAAAATCATTAATTTACCAATCCATCAACCAATCTTAACATCTTAAAATTGAAAAATCATTTTAATTACACAAATCTGCATTTATCTACTAACTCATCCATTTAAAAAAAAATGGCAAAAACCTTGTATATATATATATACATAATATTCAAAATTTATCTACTAACTCATCCATTAAAAAAAAAATGGCAAAAACCTTGTATATATATATATACATAATATTCAAATTAAAAATACCTTGTATATATATATATACATAATATTCAAATTAAAAATGCATAAACACGTTGGTCCTACTAAAGTTGTATCTACAATGTTAATATTAAAATTAAAAATACTTAAACACATTGGTCCTACTAAAAAATCAGTTGTATGTACAATGTTAATATTCAAATTAAAAATACTTAAACACGTTGCTCCCATTATGAAATTATGATCACATATTCAGTCATTTCCGCATCCTATTTATGTGCATCCTATATTAAAAATACTTAAACACGTTGCTCCCATTATGAAATTATGATTACATATTCAGTCATTTTCACATGCTATTTTCGTGCATCCTATTGCAGAAATGTATATGGGTATAATGTTTTATTGCAAGAATATATGGGCATAGTAATATTTTCCTATGCTAGACCAACATATAATCAAAAAAACCACCTTTGTTTGCCAAAATAAAGATTGACATCCCTCTGTGTTTTGCTGTAGGTAATTTTGTTCTTTTCAACTTAATCACATTCCATACTTACATCTTTTGCACTCCATATTATCCATTGCTTAAGGGGATTCCAGTTCATCCCCAGATCAAAAATTTGACACCCAAAATTTATTGGGAAGCTAATTGTTGATAAAGCTTCCCTCTGTGCCGCTAGTTGATCTTGCAATAATTGGACTCTCTGTGCCGCTAGTCTTTTAACAGCCAGATTATCTCTGGTCACACATAGGAAATGACATGTGACCTTGCATTTACACATATCATGTGACAACTAAGATGGCTTCTTACGGTTCTACTTCTTCACAAGTAGCCTTTATCCTGCCAACCAATATAATAACTAACTTATTATAAAAAAGAATGTTGGTGCATATTGCAAATAATAAACTATAAGCATTATTCCTTGGTTTACAAGGAATTTCAAGTGGACTTTCAAACTTGTAGTCCCAGTCCGTTGCATTTTCTTCAACATCGATTTACACTTAATTTACAATTTATATTTTTCTTTTATCCTTGACTTCCTCTATAAAGGAAGCATAAACCTACCTGATGGCTTGTGAGAAACGCTGGCACTATTATACACATCAATTAACACTAGTTTGCCGAGATAGCATTAAAATGTCCACAAGGGCAAAACTCACGTTATTACAACCTTCGTTTCCGACCTTCATCGACTGCTGATCAGGTGGTGTCCTGAAAGTTCGCTCAGCATGTCCGTTTGGAGCTGGGAAGTCATAAAAACAAAGCACAAATTATTTGAGATAACTCGAAGAGGTCACTGAGAGCTCTATAGTTGACTCCGATTTCCTTTTCAGAAAGAACCTGTTAGACCACTCTGAATTTTAAGTGTTGAATGTCAAGCCAGGTTACCTTGAGAAAGATCTAAAAATTAATCTATTTGTTGAGAACCAGAAGCTGCTTTCTCATCTAAGCCATTTTAATTTTAAACATACATCTTTAGGAAATCACCAATTTTTTTGAACAAAATCCTTAGAAGAAAGATACTAACCATGGTGTGGGTCTTTCCAGATCCTGTTTGACCATACGCAACAATGCAGACATTGTAACCATCCATTACAGATCGGATCAATGGCTGTGTATCCATGTAAATTTCCTCTGTCATCTCATGGACAAAAACAAGTCATTGATTTTATGCAAATTTTGCCAGAAGACGTGGTCAAAAGACTCTTTAATCAGTACCTTTTTTTTTTTTCAAAAGAAAAAAGCAGGATGTAATTATATTAAGATGATATAATTGTTCAGATACAGTGGTCTCCGTGGAGACATAATACAGAAGGTTGTTCCCTTATAACAGAAAACAGAAAACCAGCTGCTGTTTCAACATCAGTCGAATGAGAGATGTATTTGCCGAATTGAAAACATATTAGGAGTAACACATATGAGCCGTAAGAGAGGCAAAAAGAGACAGCCTGATAAAAAGGAGGAGCTACGCCGAGGAGGGCATAAATCCTAAAATGGAAACCAAGATTGATTGCAGAGGCGTGATGGAGTTCTGGAAAATACGGTGATTCCGCCAAGTCCAGATGTGCCAGCATGTTAAAATGAAGAGTGCGCGCCAGGAGGGCCGTTGTGTGCTCCACCAAAGGAAGGCGTCCAGAACAGAAGGAAAGGAGCGATGCGTAAAACCATGAGAGAGAGAGAGCTCATACCAAATTGATGAGGAGACTGTACAGTCAAAAAACATATGGAAGTTTGATTCAGGATGAGCTGAGCAAAGAGAACACCTGCTCGGACCATGCCAACCTTTTCTCTGGAGAACCTCCCAGGTGAGGTTCTTGTTGGAGAAAAGGAGCCAAGAGAAGAGGATCGCCTTGAGGGGGCAGGGGGCTTTCATAGCTTGATAGGAAAGATGGGGAGAGGAGGCGGGAGGGTAGAAGAAATGAGGGAGTAGATATTTTTGACAGTGAGAGGAATGGAAGGTTTCGGAAAGGACCAGACCAGTTCGTCAATGGTGCCCGAAAGAGTGAAAGCTATGCGAGAGAAGCTGTTTATAGCAGATTGCCATAGGGGGTGGAGGGGAGGGGGAATGGTTGTGTAGCAGATGGCCCAAAAACCTTATTAAAATTGGATGTTCTCTGTACATCTTTGCCCATTTTGGGTTACAGATCGGATCAATGGCTGTGTATCCATGTAAATTTCCTCTGCCATTTCATGGACAAAAACAAGTTAGTAATTGCATGCAAATTATGTCATAAGACGAGGTCAACATACTCTTTAATCAGTACCTTGTGTAGCAGATGGCCCAAACACCATATTAAAATTGAATACCCTCTGTACATCTTTTCCCATTTTGGATGTATTGACAAGGAGGGATCTATCTTCCCCAATAAATTCCACTGCACTGTGGGCATCAGATTAACCCCCAAAATGGGGTCTGATTCTGAAGTATACCCTTATGATTCCTGAACCCCAAGAAAACAGTAAATATAATTAGAGATTACTGTAATTGCCATAATATAACGATGGCATCCATTCTGACAATAATTGCAGGGAGATGTCGGTGGCAGTATTTTGACGACACAACATTAAGATTTCGATCCCCTCGTCATATCTGATTATCACAGTCATAATAATCAAGCAGACACCCAGGGAGTGAAGGCCCCCCAATTTGGTGTTTATTCCCCCCGCAGGAAGCCATAAGATTTACTTGCTTACAAGATAGGAGATTCTTTTCTGATGCCTTACTTTTCCTTCATCAGAGCCAGGACGGAGGCGGCAGAGTCTATGGTTGTGGTTCCAGATTCAGATTCCTATCCAGTGCCTGTTTATCCTTTTACCCACCTTCCAACTGAGACCTTTATTGCTTCACTTGAATAAGATGACCTTTTCCACCCTGATAAACACCCTTAAATTGCAGGACAAACACCTTTGAGGTCTTGAAGGCTATTATAAAGAATCTTGTTTTCTTCCAGAACTCTGATATCCCCTAGCAGCATTAGAAATTCCTGTGACCTGGTTATCTCGAAAAATAATGTTTTAGAGAGAAAGAAGTCAGTGTCATTCCTACTAATAGCTTACTCGGATTGCAATACATAACAACAAAACAAATGTCTAGTTTACAAAGTTCGAACATTAAAGAAAATAATAATCCCCCATTCAACGTCGAGGCGTAGAAGTCTCTGGCTTTAACTTACCGAGCAATTCAAAATCCCTTCGCCACTCTAGCTGTAACACTTTTACATCTTCCCGTGCTCTAAGCAATGTCTCTTATGTCCTGAAAATCATATCCATTGTTTGATAAAATCACATCCATTGTTTAATAAAATAACCATTGTGAAATTTCTAAAAGATGGTAATCAATAATGAGACAGTGATGGATCACAAAATGATTAACATGTTTGCTTTAGTACAGCAAAAGCAGTATTCATTTGATTTAGTTTCATTATTCCAAACAGAATCTGAAAAAATTGTGATTTCTGACTGCATTTGCAAAAAAATTGTTGCTCCCTGATTGCATACTCTGTGACTGCACATGTAAGATATAACTCTTTAAAATGTTTCCTACTAGCCTACTCTAGGACAACAGGGACATGTTGGGATGAGGCTCACAAAGGATACTAGTAATCAGGCTTGAAGCTACGTTGGTTATCTCATCATCATGGAAATAGAGGCAATGCAAACATGGTAGGATAATCTTCCTAGATTATTAAAAAATTGCTCTACATATCACATATGCAGTTCTTCATCAAACAATAGTCCTTCATTATACTGAATCAAATGGCAACTGAAATTATTTCGTGTTGCAGTCCATTTTGTTGTACATTTCTGATTTGCCTCCACAGCATCAAAATTTTATTATTTTTAGTGGAGTTTAAAATATTGCTCACGTTGACTTCTTTTCTTTGTGCTTCCAAAGGCATTTGATGTTCCTGACTGGTATGCAAAGGTTTTGGATCTTGACTTTGCCAGTCACCACTTTTCTCTTAGGAGATAATTGTCTTGATCCTAGCTTTTCTGAATCTTCAAAGCAAATTAGAGTTAACATAGGATGAAAATTGCCATCAAACTGGAGAATAGAACTTCTCACTCTGATCTTAAACACAAACAAAGAGAGGACTGAGTGAAAATCACCACATCCCGATGGAATCTCTGTAGCATATGTATTTATGGTTGATTATTTTTTACTTCAGCCAATGTTTAAAGTCATTTGATAACAGATATTACTCATGAAACCTACGGTTATTGAGCAATGAGATAATTTGTATTTCATTTTGCATCAAGGACAAGGACAATTGATGCTCACCAGGGAAAATTTGTCTTGTCTATTCTCTGCAAAAATTCCAATGATAAGATTCATAAATGCTTGCATCAAGCCCTGCTGCACAGCAACAAAGAGTTAAAAGCATGAACTCTTGAGGAACTAGTGTTCAATATGCTTAAAGAAATATTTAATATCTAATATGTATGACTGAACAAGACTAGGGTTTTGAAGCATATGTCATTTGGAATGTTTTGTGCTTAATCAAGTAGGATTAGTGCAAAATAATAGGTATGATATTTGCATACCGGTGCAGCAGTTTGTATGGCTTCAACAAGGTTCTGATCAACATTTTCCTTGCCGTTTGTCATTTTTTCAGCAAACTGCTTTAATAAAGCTCGCATTACATCTTTCAACCAAAGCATGTGGTTAAGGATGTGTAAGTCAAAGAATTTTTAATTTTCAAGCATCAATAGTTTCTAGAACTTCGAAGCATGAAATCAACTCAATAACCACACATTAATTGAATGATGAAGGAAATTTCCTGTGTTTCGCGGAATCATGGGGGACCTCAAAGGGCTTGTATATTTCCAAGAACCATTTCCTCCACACTGTTTCCATTTATAATAAGCCTTCAGCGCCAATATAAAGTCAACAATCTTTGTTGTAGAACCCAACGGCAAGCTTTCCTGAAGAAACAATAAGATTCACAAGACGTTAAAATTAAAGATTCAAATGTAAGCATCCATACGAATAATAACGTGATTGGCATATTCACCTACTCTTAATACTATCAATTCACCTGCTTCCTCTGCTTTCAGTGAAGCCAAACGAGCATCACAGATGCTCTTAGCTTGTGATCTACTACCTTCTTCTATGCTAGAAACCTGTAAATCCATGGCAGTCCTGAGCATATTGTCTGCAAATGCCAAGTGCCTTCTCTGACTAAACGAATTTCTGGGAGGATATGTAGAAGTGCTTGGAACCAGTGGCGGAGGGACCTGCTTATGCCTCCACTAAATCCATTGAGGGTCAGCTGAAGGTGTGTCTCTTTATCATCTGAAATTTCACGCACTGCCTCAATGGCCTGCTCCCACCTTACTGCTGGAACTTAAGAGATCGATTTTGGTTGATTTCGATAGTCTTGACAGAGAAAATCAATAATGAACTGGAAAGAACCAATCGTGCCAAGTCTGAACTCCAAGCACTAATTTGCAGCAGTAGTGTGCACAATGTTGCAGCTGCTTGTTTGCACATATTGTAAGCGGTAGTGGGCACGATGCTGCACCTGCTTGTGTGCATAAGCCGGCCCTTAATGGAGGCGACCTGTTCTTGGCGGTGATGCCCTCCAACATGGGCTGAAACTCCGCTATTGCAAACCACCAACTATTATCTGTGCTGGTACAGATGTCAAATTGTCATTGGAAGGAGAGTGGCGACAATAGGCATCTCTGATTAGTTGGATCTGCCCAACCAAAAGCCCGCAGAAAAATGTGTTCTAGGCAGTGATTGCCTCCAACATGGGCCGAAACTCCACTATGCCCAACCACCAACTTTTATGTGCGCTGGTACAGATGTCAGATTGTCATTGGAAGGAGGGCAACAAAAATAGGCGTCTCTGATTGGCTAGATCTGCCCAGCCAAAGCCCGCATAGAAACACCTATTGGCATAATAGGCACAATAAAAATAAACAAGTAGGATAGCATAGCACAAACCTTGGTATCATGGATAAATATTTGAAATGTACAAAGCTTAGCAACCAAAATAAGAGTCACAAATGCTTGCTGCCACACAAAATTGAAGAAAACATCAATAATTCATTTCTATTTTCAAAAACAATTGCAACAAATGACAATATTCATTTATATTTTTGAAGTCTTTAGAGTTTAGACAACTAGAGAGCACATATATTGTTCCAAAAGCTTAAATGTCGACCTGAATTTCTAATAGTTTTAGAGAAGCTTCAGATCTTTATTCTCATGTTTCTGTAGCCCCACAACTTCCAAAAGTCTAACTTGTGAGCCTTTGAAACCTAATGGAAAAATATATAACATAGTGAATAGTGTCTTTACAGTTCCATAGTTTACCCACCAGTGTGCCTTATTTTCATCCTCATATTTCTCTTCACATGATTTCTTCTCTTCTATGTTCAATGCTTTCCACTTAGTTTTCAAAATGACTCCCATATCCTTGAAAATGGTATTTGGATTCTCATATTTCACCTATTGGCATAATAACAAAATGAATTGGAGCATATAATTAAAATGAGCATTCGTAAAAGAACATGTAAAGAATTCATATAATAGAACATAATGAATTGGAGCAAATAATTAAAATAAGCATTCTTAAAAAAACATGTGAAGCATTCATATAATAAAAGTCAAAGTCTTTCTTATATGACAATAATCCCATATGCAAAAGCAAATCAGAAGGGCATCAAATATTTTGTTTGGTTTACAATAGACTAAAGTAGTGTATGACATTGTGGAAATGTGCATTTTTTTCTATGTGCATGTGAAGATAACATGGAGCACTGAAGTTCATAAGGAATCTAGAAAACCTTCAGGGCACCACTCACAAAACTTTTGGGTTAATCCCCTGTATAATAAAAACAATTAGCATTTGGTTTCCTTCAAGATCAACCTTTGTTTGCTCCAAAGAGCCACCCAAGTCCATTGTCCTTGGGGAAAAAAACATATGTTGAAGTAGGTTTCTTTGGCCTGTTTGAAGCCTTCTTTATAGGAGTCTATAAAGCATTTATCCTGATGGAAAGGAAATTGTTTCAAGTAAACTTTTGGGTTAATTCCCATTACAATAAAATCAATTAGCATTTGGTTTCCTTCAAGATTGACCTTTGTTTGCTCGTAAGACCCACATGTATCCATTACCCTTAGGGGAACGCAATAAATGTTGAAGGTGGTTTATTTTGCCTGTTTGGAGCCTTCCTTATAGGAGTCTATAAAGCATTTACCCTGATGGAAATGAAATTGTTTCAATAAGATACAGCATCAAGCATCATCAATAGCAAGATGGTTCTCCTTATCGCTTCGCCTTAATCTTGTTGAAAAACAAATTATCAAGTGTAAGGGATTGCTATGTGGAAATTATGCTTCAACAACAAAATAGGAAATTAGAGGCAATGAGCGGACTTGAAATTATCGACAAAACAAGGGATCCAATGGTAAATGAGTGCTTATATGATAATGAAGATATTTATCTGAATAAAGCTTTTTGAATGCCTTTATATTTTAGATGTGAGAAACTTGTCATATTACCAATGCAAAAGCAATGGCTCATGACAGAATACTTAACTGAAAAAGTCAGAATATTACAAATACAAAAACAATGCATGCAAGCAAGAAATTGAGTAGTCGATGGTTGGGGCTTGAATTCCTCACTTCCGGGATTGTTGTGGTAGCATGGGCCTTATTCCTCTCTTCCGGGATTGTTGTGGTAGCATGGGCCTTATTCCTCTCTTCCGAGATTGGTGTGGTAGTAGGATTTCCCTAAATAGTGCACAACATTATAATAAGTTTACAAGAAGTTGAGGGCGGGGGTGCGAAGAATATTAGAGAAAACAAAAAAAAATTGAGCCAAGGATGTTGGGTGTTGGGGGGAATATTAGTGAAAACAAAAAATTGTGGGCCAAGGATGTTGATGGGCTCTGATGTTTTTTGGATTAGTATGTTAAATGGATCAATGCACTCGTGACAATGGTTTTCCTCTCTATGCATGGTTTCCCTATTTAATTGGAATCATATTATAATTATATGTGAAGGGATACCAAGTTCAAACATAGTTCAGGTGCTAGCTAGGAAAATAGAAGAATATGCAAGTAGGGTGTGCCTAGCAGTACAACTTGATAACATCATACATGGGAATTGGTAAATCAAGTTCACAAGAACTAGAAGAAAACTTTTCCATAGCTATTTCTCCAAGGGATTAAGACATGAGTTGCAATTTTTTATATCATCCAAAAGATATGAATGTGGTCAAATAAGGGATTAAGACATGAGTTGCAATTTTTTATATCATCCAAAAGATATGAATGTGGTAAAATAAGCACAGGAAGCAAACCTAGCAAAAGGCAAAAGGTATGATGTTGATCCACATCATTACATGTATGACTAGTTGTGGCAATTAGCATCCATAGCCACCATATCCATCTACCAATAACCTCTAGTCCTCCCCCTTTTTGCCTTTTTGCCTAGGTTACTGATAAATGGATCCATGTCATTACATGCATGACTAGTTGTGGCAAGTAGTATCCATAGTCGCCCTATCCATCTACCAGTAACCTCTAGTCCTCCCCCTTGGATTCCTCTTGTTCTGAAATCTCCTTCCTCTCTTCACATCCTGCCCCTTCCCTCCCTTTTGTCTATCGTTAACATTTGTCTCAGTCTAGGGTTTGGGAATCTCTATTAAGCTAAGTCACAGGACACATCCCTCAGGGTCTCGTGTCTCGTATTTCACGTGTCGGACACAAAACGTGCCCTAAAACGTGTCGAAAACGATTTTCTTCGTGTCCTCCAAACGAGACACGTGTTTTGGATGTGGCGAAAACGTGCCCTAACGTTTTTTGCTCTTAGGCCACGTGTCCCATGAAAAATGACATTTAAAAACTGCAACATGGTTTATTTTTGGGTTTTTTTGTCATTGTTCATCGTTGAAGTCAATTTTGCTCGTTGTCGAAATCAAATTTGTTGTGCAGTGTGAGGAATTCCATCAAATTCGAGCGCAATGCTTACAACTTCACATTGAGAGCACAATTCACAACTTCACATCAACCTGGACTTGGAAATGCAGGAGACGAGCGTTCATGTGCTTCGCTGAGAGTTTGGAGCACTTAAATTTCCTGTAAGTTGTGTTATAGCCTATGGAACTTAACTTAATTATACACTAGTGACCACATTTTATGGCCAATGACCATGTATAGATCGTGTGTTGAAATAAAAATCCTAGCTCCCCGTCATGTGTTCATTGCTCACTACACCTTCGAGGTCTAAAGGGAGGGAAAGCTCGATTAACGCTTTGGTCAATAGTGAAGTTTGAACACATAAAAATTTATAATTCATAAACTACCTTATGTGAACTTTGAACATGAACGAACACGTTTGAAGTTAATAACATAAGTTATAACATGAACATTGAACTGTGATAAACTAACTAGTAAATAGTATATACTAAATACTTAATAGATATCATCATGATTCATATCTATATGGATCAAGCACTATATTTCAATATTTTTTTAAATATATATATATAATGTGTCCCTCGTGTCCTGTTTCCAGGGTCATTGTGTCTTGTGTCAAATACTCGAATTTAAGTGTCCTCGTGTCATGTGACTTAGCTATTAAGTGATATAACTTTTTTGACTCTCTTTCAAGCAATGGCTTCGGTAAACGCAATTGCAGTTACAAAGAAAAAATCTTAACTCAATTGTTGCTTCAACAATAACCACCACCTTAACAATAGCACTCTTGTTTGTTTTTTTTCAATTGAATCTTCAATTATGCTTCTTCTCGTAGTAGCTAGATGTTGTTCCCTCACCCTAAGCATGTGTAGTCACCAGAGCTACTGTTGTAGATGTGCATGTCTCAGTGGAAGCTAGAGCATACCTAGGTTGAACCGGATGTTGGGAAATTAGGGAATTGTAATGAATGCTTCCACCAGGATAGTGTTAGCTTTTGGTAGCATCGGAAGTGCTCTAGCCTTGAAAATTGGTGAAGAGGCTAAGGCAGATGAGTTCTAAAGAACCCATAAACCGTTTGGTGAAATTCCACCCGAATTGTATTTTATTAAAATAATTAACATTTTTAATGGGGTTCCTAAGTCTAAACTTAAGAAAATTAAAATATTAATGGGTATATATCAAAATATGGGTGAGAATGATCTAGAAGGCGAATCAAGTCATGTTTTAATCTTAGCCGTTGATTAGAGACTTAATCTCGGTCGTTGAAGTCTCAACGAGAAAAGTATAAAGAGACTTGGGGTTCATTTGGAAATACACACATAGAGATTCAGGAAATCGATTTTTTGAGGTGAGAAGTTCTCAAGAGGGAAATCGATTGGGGAGATCTTGCAGCTGAGGGGCAGAGAGAATCCGAGTGAAGGACTTTCTGGAAAATACAGAACAGAGAGGCAAGGAGAGCTTGCAGAGAGGCAGCGCAGTAGGCAGGAGAGCTGACGCAGAATCCAAAACTGTCGGAACAGCCGAAACTGTCGGGAACTGTCGGGACAACTGAGAGAGTTGATGCAGAGGCAACGCAGTAGCCGGGAGAGCTGACGCAGAGGCAGCGAAGTAGCCGGGAGAGCTAACGCAGAGGTAGCGCAGTAGCCAAGAGAGATGACACAGAAAAGCTGCCTGTCACGTAGAATCAAGAATTGCCAGAACTACCAGAATTGTCGGAATTGTCGGGCACTGTCGGGAACGGCCGGAACAGCCAGGAGAGCTAACGCAAAGGGCAGAGAAGGTGATGCAGGGCTGACGCAGAGCCAACGCAGAAATAGTTGGGGTTTAGCCAGTCTTGTGCCAAATCAATCGAAATTCTACCAAGTGAAGTGAGGTAAAACTCACTCAAATTTTCCGCCAATATTTTCTCTGTAAAGGATTGCTAGATGAGCATCCTAGAGTTGTATTCAGATATTTCTCCTGCATAATAATAAAACCCTCAGAGCTGTTGCACCGGTTTTCCCGCATTGGGTTTTCCCGGGGACTATTGTGTCCAAAAATAAGTGTGTCCTATCTATCTTGTTCTTTGCTCTGTTTTCTGTTTCATGAGATCAACTATTTAATTAGTGTAGGCTGCAGAAGTAATTTGCTTCAGTATTCAGAAGAATAACTTGATGAATGTAATTTAAAAATCAAGTAGGTGAAGTAGATTCAGATTTGCTGCAGCAAGGGTTCCTTCAGAGTGTAAGAATTTTCACAAATAGTAGGTGGAACGAGAAGGAATGTTAAGTCTAGTGCCTTTTCCTCCGCTAATGGCTTATGATATGCCTTAGACGCCTAGGATGACACTAGAACTTACTCACAGTTCAGTAGATAGTCTATTTGTGAGGTGGTGGAGGAATGTCATATGAGTGTGCTACCAAGTATAATAAATTGTTAGAGAATTGACACACCTACAATTGTTAGATAATTGTATTGTGGAGTTTCGGTTGTAGCAAACTCTGCAATTTGAACAAGAGTGCAATGTCTCACCTACAACATGGAATACATTGAATTGCAAAGCATTGATTGCAGGGAGCTCTGCAATCTCATAATTATTTAATATAAAAAGCCTACATAGTGACCAATACAAAAAACAAATTTTTAAATGATTAATTATTCTTGACAATTAAGTAAAATAAATCCCAATCTTATAATTATTTAATATAAAAAGCTTACAGAGTGACCAATACAAAAAATAGTTTTTTAAATGATTAATTATTCTTGACAAGTAAAATAAAAATAAAGCCATACTCAAGATTGAAGTCAAATCATGTAAGAATGAAACTCATGAAAAAGGATATTTTAAATTTCAAAAATATAAAAATGAATTCGTTTTTTCTAAATAAATAAAATAAATATTAAAATTTGATAAAACTCATAATAAATCTGATGAAACTGAATATACATTCAAAGGATTTTGACTACTACGCAAAAACTATAATCCCTGGCTAGAGGGAGGGGCTAAAAATGTCTATAATTAATGTAACACCCCTAGTTCCAACACCGAATGAGTAATGTAATAACCATGCATAAAATGCATTCGTTGGTGAGCCTGAGACTCGTGAGGCTGGTATGCCTCTGTGTTTATGTACATGTTAGGTCAATGGACCAAGTTACGAATATGATTAAGGCCGGTGTGCCTATGTAATGGGTTTGAGGACCGTGATTATTACGTTGGTGAGCCGAAAGTTGCTTTTGGGGCGATACACCCATGTGTATGTGTGTCTATGTGTTGGGACTGGTTTGCCGGCATGATTACGGTTTTATATGCTATGAAGCTAAGAGGCCTAGTGTGGTAAATATGTTTAATTTATGAATATTAATAAACACATAATGGTTGTAGGTGAACCTAGATAAAGGAGTATTGGGGGCCCATGACTCCACAGCATGAGAAAGGTCTAGATGAAAAGGTAATATTTTAGTATCATAATAAAATATTATAATATTATATAAAGGAGAAATATGTTTATAAAAGGGGGGAAATGGTTACCTAGTCATCCATTCAGGAGGATTATTCAATAATTCAGGGCTATGTACCAGTCGATGAAACTGGTGTGGGTTTTGGAACTGACTAGGGATTTTTTGTTGGTGAATCATGTGCTTGGACTCAAGGACCGACTAGAGTTCGGGTGATCAAGTGTTGATCCTTGGAAAGCGAGCACCACAAAGGGACTAACGGGTTTTGGAGAAGGGTGTGCCACTTGGGTTCTGGAACTAACTGGAAGCCAAATCATTTATGGCCTGGAAGGGTGCCTGGAAGGCCTAGAAGCAAGACGAGCTCTTGGAGCCCTGTGCTGAACAATTCATGACTCGCCAAGAGCCCTAGAAGGTAGGCATCATAGAGGGACTAGCAGGTCCCAGAGAAGGGTGTGCCACTTGGGGGCAGATTCGGGGAAGCAAAGCGCAGTGGTTGGAGTCGCCATTGTTGCATTGGTGCCTTGGCCATGGATATGCTATTATTATTGGTATTGTTTCCTATGGAGTTGGAGCCCCAACTCGGGGTGACCTGCAGTTGAGAGTTTATGAACCATAAGGTCTTTGGTTGGGAGGAACATCACAGGTCTGCAACCAACAGCAACATTCACAGATAAGTATTTGAGAACTGGTTTTATGTTTATTTCGCTGCATTTACATATGGTTCTATAATCTTTTGGTTAATTATGCTCAATTTCTGTATTGTGGTTAAATTATGCTTATTTTTTTTGTTATGCTTGGGAACAATGAAATATGTTAAAAGGTAAAATTTTGAGGTGTGTTTGAGTGGCATCGCCCAAGGGTGGTTGGAGACATTACAATTAAACATCATAAACTAATATTCTCCAAATTGTACAAAGAGAACTTAATTTGTTTTATTTAATATCAAAATTTATTTACAGCCAAGTTCATTATGAACAATTGATTTCCCTGCTTGAAAATTTTGAAAATTTTCACGCGTGCAAGCAGGCAAATAAATGTGGTCACTCTGCCTCAAACCAACACAATCACGCGAGGGGGCATCTTAACGACAATAAATATGGCCACTCTTCCTCAAGCCAACACAATCATGCAAGGGGGAGGACCATGCACCCTCATGATACGTGGGTTATGGATCTTAGCCCCAAAGAGAAGGATCAAAAATAGGTTATTTCCCCTCCACCAATATTAATGGCTAGAAGTCACATTACTAAGTGAAGTGGCAAAATAGAAGAATCATAGCAAGTGCATGTGGATAAGGTGTTGAGAATGGAGATAAAGAAATGGATTCAATATTCTTATGTATTTGTTGTTTTTGTTGCATGCTTTTATCTCCCTTTTGTCTGGTAAAAAATCAAGTTCCTTTTAGTTGTTGTATTCTTAGGTTATTTTGCGAGTATTGCTTAGATATACCAATGTTAATGCCTAGGGTAATGACAACATTATAAAGCAGCAAAGCTAGGACAAGTGGCCACCGGAAGTGGTCACACCTATCATGAGTATAGGAGAGCAAACATGTGTGGGACCTCCACCTCAAACCAACATGACAAAGTAGGGTGAAGAACCATGCAACTTCATGGTCTGAAAATGATGGATCTTAACCCCAAGAGAAGGCTTAGAAATTGTTTCACCCTATACAAAAGTCACATTATCGTGTGAATTGGCAAGATGGAAGAATCATAGGAAGTGTCAGGTAAATAAGGTGTTGATAATGAAGAGAAAGCCATGGCTTCGATCTTCTAATGCATTTGTTTCTTTTAAGGCTCGCTTTCATCACCCTTTTGTCTTGTTAGAGACCCTATTTGGTTTTAGCTAATCTATGTTCCTAGGTTTTCTGAGGCTTGGTCTCAAGACAAGTTAGTGTGTGGCCTTAAGGCCCAACAAAAGTTGATTTAGGAATGGAAAAAACGTATGTAAGATGAAGTATGTGTAGAAAAACCACGAAAATTCTAATCTACTTGAATGAAAAAATTTAAAACTAACTTGTAGCCTAAGACACGAAATTTTCTCTACTTAATTTGCAACGGAATAGGAATAGAAATAACACAGTGACAATATCAAAAACACAATTTTTCTAGAGAATCGAACTGGGAAAACGCTCTACTTGTTTGAGAATTTTATCGATAGAAGAATGAACAATATAACTCTTACAATACAATATTGTCTCCGCAGAAAACACGATCGTTCTCCCTACCTAAATAGGCTTGAAACACCTGCAAGTAGCCTGATCATGCCCCCCTATTTCTATGTGCATAGGCTACTCCTATTATTTAGGGAATTCTCCCTAAATATTCGCGCAAATCCCAAGGGATATTCCTCCTCAAATCTGCGCACAAGCTTCTCTTGCACACTCTTCCTCTCACAAGCTCGCATACACAAACCTATGCTCTATATTTCTTTGTCTCACCAACTTGTGCTCACAAAAAAATGATCACAATTGTGCCTTTCTATCTACTTATGAATAATAAGAATTAGTTAATTCTGGCAAGTTCTATTTTTGGAACCCAAATTAGTGATTGATGAGTTAGCTAACTCGTGCAACTCGTCCTATCTCAATTTAGAACTAGAGGCTCATTTGTCTTTTCCCAATAATAACTCGCACTAGAAGACAAGTTGAGCCTTCCACTCCTGCATATCAATCAAACTGCTTCATGAATTGTCCTAATTTATAGGAACTCGCCTAATTTTTAGGAACTCATCCTAACTTTTAGGAACTCGTGCATGTTAAGGAGATATGCTTCTTGGTCTCTTTGACTAAGGCACAAGTCAAAGAAGGACCTTTCTCGCTACTATTTTCAACACTCCCTCTTAGCGAGGAAGGTGTTTCTGGAAAAACCTCGTCCACCTGGATCTTTGCCCAATTCTTCCACATTCTCCGCTGCTACAGTTGCTCCCTCTAAACTAGAAAACTTCCCTGCATTCTTCTACGGAACCTGATTTGAAGACATATTCTTTCTCACCAAGTTCTGCAAGTCCATCACTTTAGTCATAAGTGACATGTACCCTGTGTACCTATGTGGTTGCTTCCTCTGGCTAGAAGTGATACTAGAAGATTCAACTTATTTTGATCTCTCTTAGCTAAATCCTCTACCCACTTGACTCGAACTCTCCCTATATTGGCAGTCTTTGACTGAGTGGTTGCATCCACTTGCCCCAGGTTATGCTTCTCGTCATCCTGCTGGTCAACGCAACAACCAACTAGCTTAGACTCAAACTGAGATATTGGTTGAGGCTCAATCTTGAGAGCTTTATCCTTCTCTCACTCAACCACCACTTCTCTACTTTGAGCTCTCTTTGCCTTGTTGCTCAAGGTTGCATCTGTCTCTACCTGCAACTTGTTGAGATTCTTCACCCTAAAACCTATATGCTTCTTACATCCAAAAGCTAAGTGTTGGAGGTACGCCTTATCTCTGTTGAAGATGATATCATTTCCCTTGTTTTCAAGGGTAGCTACCAAAACAAGATTTTGCCTCAATCCTGGAACATAGAGAGCATCTTTGAGATGAAGAGGATTACTTGACTCCCTGTCATAATTGATCTCCCTTCTATGGTTCCTCTTCAAATCTCTTTTGGTATGCAGTCACTCCAAAACCTTTCCCAATTTGGAAAGTTCTCTCTCCCACTAACAACATCCTGGAACCCTTTCCAAGACTTGTGAAGTCCAAGTAAGGAAAAACTCGCAAGGTTATGATCAGATACAACCACTGCCACACCACCCAATTCATCTTGTACCTTAGTGAACCTTGACAAATATGTGATGATGGGCTCATCCTTGCTCATCCGGATACTCAACTTCTCCTTACGAGCAAGCTTCCTAGTATCACTAGTACTTTGATACAATTTTAGGATGCAATCAAACATCTCATATGTTGTCTTCTTCTCATGGATATGAGGTACTATATGATCTCTGACCCCTTCTAGAATAATCCTCCTTGCCTTGATATCATTCTTATCATGTTGGACCAACTGCTAGGGATCTTGAGGTGGCGCTATTGCCTGCTTGATGAAATCTCCCACCCCATTATCTTCCAGAACTATCACGATCCTCCCTTTCCATGGAATGAAGTTCGATGCTCCCTCTAAACAGTGATCTGCTCACAATCCTTAGTACACCATTCTGCATACTTAGAGATCTCTCCAACACATGCCCACTAACAATCTTGTAGTCCTTCACATGAGGTTGTACTCTAAGTCACAGGGTTCGGCGAACCTGAAGCTTCAGGTTCGAAATTCGCCGAACCCGAAATTTTTTTTTCAAATTCGTTCAGGTTCGCCGAACCTGAAAGGCGAACCTCAAGGCGAACCTGATCGAACCCGAACCTGAACGAACTTCTTCGAACCTGACGAATTCGAACCTGAAAAAAAACGAACTTGAAATCGAACCTGAAAAAATTGCCGCGAATTTCAAGGGTTTTTTAGGTTCGCTGGTTTTTTTTCACCGGTTTTAGTTGCCTGTTTATGAATTCGCGGTTTTATTCATGCCTTCCCGCCAAGAATTTCTTTAAAAGCCATGGTGTTGGAGGCATTTGGCACAAGCTGTCCAGTGTCGAGTGGTTTCATTTGTCGTTGCTGAGTGACTGTGATTCTGTAACTGTGATTCTGAGCGATTGTGAATTTCTTGAGTGTGGTGAGTAGTGACTGGTCTTGCTGCGAGCCTGCGGCCTGCCGGATCGTGAGTCGTGAGTGGCGACGTTGTTTTGCTGCAGCCTGCGGCCTGCCGGATCGTGAGTTGCTGCCCCAGTGCCACTGCCCATTACCGACCGGCGACAGGTATGTACACACTGCGCTCAAAACTTACGCTTACGGGAGCCAATCTTCAGAATTTCGGGTCTGTGACTCTGTTCTTAACGTATAAATGTTAACAGTTATACAATGAAACGTTGCGGTTGGGGTCTGTTCTTAACGTAATTTTATACAGTGAAAGGCTGCAGTTGGAACTTGGGGCCCCCGCTTTTCTACTGTAGTCTGTGACCATTGTCACTTCTTGTCGGCCCGCGGGATTAACCTTGTTGTGCTTCACATTTAGGCTTTAACGCCGAACGGTGCTCACTGCTGGGTGCTTGGGGTCTAAGTCACGACTCACAGGGTTCGGGCCGTCCGCTACCAGATTTGTCGAACAGCGAGAGCATGAATATTAATACTTTACAGTATTAATATTCATGCTCTCGCTGTTCGTCAGATCTGGTAGCGTTGTTTTGTTATCCATGATTCCGCTGTCCGTCCGACGTCGTCCGATGTTATCTTAATGCGTTGAGTTGCACAGTGCACTACCCTGATCTCTCTTTTCTCGTTTCCTATTTCCCTGACTGTTATTTGTTTTTTGTCCTACTGTGTTTCTTCTGTCAGTGTTGAGCTGTGAGTAAGTTGACTGTACAAGGACTTTGGAACCGTAGATTGCCAGTAGAGATTTAAACATTGATTCATGAGGTGTCATGTACGAGGGGCCGTACTTTTGTATTTCAATAAATATGCAGTTTATCACTTTCTGGATTGCTGGTTGCATTTGATAAAAAGCTGAAAGTGCAAATAGCTCTGAATGAAGCTTCGATTAGTCCATGGAAACGTTTACAGATATGTAAGCTGATCTGAAATATGTAGCTGTGAATGAAATGTGCAGAGGCTTTGCACAAAGTTGTTACATTATACGAATCATTTAACTCAATTTAGATGAAATGAATATTGATTTCAAATATTAGATATTTGTGAGATGGTTTAATATTTAAATATTTGGTTGAATGGACACATTCAATTGTTGGTTGTGAAATATCAAATGTCTATTAAATAAGAGCACAGGGCCTTTGGTTGCATCTGTATGTAATGAAAGCAGAGGTATAAAATGTAGGATCTCTGCATGGGCCTTTGGTTGTATCTGTAAAATTGGAACTAGTAAAGCCTTATGATAAACTGAGATCACAAATTTTCAATAGAGATTCCTCAACTTCAGGTTCCATTGTATGCTCTTCATCAAGTGTTGTCCCTATGTTTTCCATCTCATTATCAGATCCATCTCTTGGCATAGAAATATTGCCGAACTTAAAGTCTTGATTGTCTTATTTTTCCCTAGCTTCCAACTCATCCTCAACAAGGTATTGTGACAAAGCAAACAATCCTTCCTCTGAACCAAGAATATATTCTTATGAGATCTGTACATTTATTATTTCTGCCCTCTTCACATTTTTAAAGAACAGTAACACATGTTTGCCTTCAACAGTTTTGACATTGAGGAATGTTGCCATCTCATCATTCAACCTGTCACCGCTATCACTATCTTCCCTCAAAGCATGTGAAAGAGTGCGTATCCCTTCCATTGGGATCTTAGAATTCTCACTCTTAGGTTCAGAAATATAATCTGATATACGAAATATTTCCTACCCTTCATGAGATTCCTTTTGTAAATCCTCTTCCTCACTGTCTTGGACCCAGTTAAGAGATGGTGGGAGGGCAGCATTATCAAAAGTATAAGGGTTGGCTTTCTTCTTACTTCCCTGTTGTTGTTTTAGATTGATGCCCTTTGAATCACATATAAGTCAGTGCCAAAAACAGTCGCATCCATGATCTTTGCGAGAACTATAGAATTCATGCACAGATTCTTAAATTTTTTTACATCACCCTCCTGAGAACAAGACATATCAATTCTTTGAGCATTGACATTTGCATTTCTTCTCATTTTAAGTAATTGGTTTTGCTATCAATCGACAACATGAGAAAGGGCACAAAGTGTCAAGTTTTGGAATGAGAGTTGGATAAGTTTTTTGAGCCAAGGCCAATGCCTCTACAATTTCAAACGTGTGCCTTTGGAACCTTCCAAAAATAATTTATAGATCAGCACCACTTATATATTATTTGATATTAGTATTGCACTGGGAGTGGGTGCTGATAGATCAATATAATCCTGGTTTAGAAATACCCAAGTAAACAACTGTCCTGAATCTCCACCTTGTAATTAATGACAGAGCACTGGTTTTCCAGATCTATCCTTTACAGTCAAGCACTGGTTTCTAACTTTCTGGTCACCGACTCACCACTGTTTATAGATTCTGCATTTCATTACTCCAAGCCAAACTTTTCATAACAATACAGAATGAAATCAGGTAGTTGTTTTCTTTTTTCCTTTTTAATTGCATCTTATATTCATTACTAAACAGTGAGAAATACACCAGAATAGTCATTCTTATTAATTGCCTCCTATGCAATGACAAAATTACACAATAGTCATTCATTAGGCCTTAGTTATGTAATCAACATTTCAACAATTGGCTGTTATATAGCAAATTAGCAATTAGCAGTAGCACCAACTTACCAAGCAATCCAGCACTCTGATGAGTCTGATCTTGATAGTAGACAGTATTGGCAGCTGAACATGACTGTCTTTTAAGTTTTACTGCCTATTTTCAATATTTACATCCATTGCAATGTTATTACTGGATGATCAATAGGAGGTTATTTAAATGCCTATTTTATTATGTTGAGCCTTGACATGTTTATGATGGCATTGTTTTGATGCCCTGCTTTCTGGATGGCCCATAGAGCATGCTGCAGATGTTACATTATACCAGAAACCTTTCATTTTCTAAATGTCACACAATCTGTAGAGTATTTTCTTTGATTATAAATTAGTTCTATAATTTTATTCTCTTCAACTTTCAAGGCTTCAACTTCAAGTCGAAAGTTTCATACTAGGCTGTGTACAAATGAGATCATACTAGGCTGTAGCCTTTGGAGAATATTAAAAAGTCCTAACCCCTTCGCTGCCTCAACACAAACAACTAGAGGTCACAGCCTTTTGACATGCATTAGAAATCATTATTTCATAATTTGTGACTCAATAGGCGTGATTCAGTAGATTTTTTTTACTTCTTACTTTTTAATCAAGATATCAAGTTTTATTTATATTTGAATTTCATTATTTTATCATTTGTTTAAATTCGAATTTTAATATGCCATTGCCAACAAAAATGCAGACATATTTGTTATGGCACCTCCAAAGTCAACGGCAGAAGGATGGAAATATGTGGAGAAATTGGACGGGCCTCATGGGAGGCATTTGAAATGCAAGTTATGTAATAATGAATTTTTTGGATCTTTAACTAGAGTCATGGACCACTTGCTGTCTGTCACTAATGGCAAAGGAGGTGGCGTTGAAGGTTGCAAGAATGTGTCTGCAGAGCTCAAGGAGACACTTCAGAAAGATTATGACAATATACAAAAGGCTAAGAAAGTGAATGAAAACAAAAGACAACGTGTTCAAACAGAAATTGCAATGAATTACAATTCATTCTCTGCATTTTCTTCAAGCACGGTTGGTGTTGGGGATTCATCTCAGTCAAAGATCAGTAAATCAAGTGGGACAGCCACATTAAATACTTTTTGGAAGCCCATGCAGAAACAAGCAGTTGATGATGCTGTAGGTGATATGTTTTTTGAATGTGCAATTCCATTTAATGTGGCAAGAAGCCCTTACTTCATCAACGCATGTAAGATGATGGCAGGTTTTGGTAATGGATATCTCCCTCCTAGTTCTGAGACCATAAGGACCACTATTTTGAAGAGGTCAAAAGAAAGAGTTACAAACAATTTGCAGAAGATCAAAGACTCTTGGAAGGAAACAGGGTGCACAATTTTATCAGATGGCTGGTCAGATATGAATCATAGACCTCTTATTAATGTGTTGGTTTCTTGCCCTAAAGGGGTACTTTTTTTTAAAGTAGTTGATGCATCAGGGAATAAGAAGACCTCTGAATTTATTTTCAAGATTTTAGAGGAAGCTATTCTTGAGGTTGGAGAAGAAAATGTGGTCCAGGTTATAACAGATAGTGCTTCAAATTGTGTTGGGGCAGGAAAAATGGTCATGGATAAATACAGAAGAATATATTGGACACCTTGTGCTGCCCATTGTCTTGACTTATTGTTACATGACTTGGCAAAGTTTCCATGGATTAATGAGACAGTTCGGAGGGGGAAACAAATTTCTCACTTCATATTTAACCATCAACTCACATTGAGCTTGTACAGGAATAATGCATCTAGAGAGTTGCTCAGGCCTTGTGACACCAGGTTTGCCACATATTATATTACTATCAAAAGGTTAGTTGAAGAAAAAGGGAGTATAAGAGGTGTTTTTTGCAACAATGAGTGGGAAAGGTCTCATCTTTCAAAGGAAGCTAAAGGAAAGGAGTTGGAACAGGTGATTTTAGGGACTGCTTTTTGGGACAATGCTGAGAAGGTCTTAAAAATATGTGAACCAATTGTTGATATGCTTCGCATGGTTGATAGTGATACCCCTTCCATGGGTTTTGTTTATGAGGGCATGGATCGTGCTAAAGAAGCCATTGCAAAATCTTTTAATAATGAGGAAAATGAGTACATTGCAATATGGGAGATGATTGATGAAAGATGGAAGATGTTGCATAGTCCTTTACATGCAGCAGCTTGTTATTTGGATCCTAGACTCTTTGGGATAGAAAGAACAAATGATGCAGAAGTCATGAATGGCCTTTATGATGCAGTTGAACGGTTGGTCCCTGATCAAGAAGAATGCAGGAGAATTAGAGAGCAGCTCCGAGCATACAGGTTGGAAGAGGGAATATTTGCAAGGTCTAGTGCAGTACAAGATAGGCCCAATATTCCTCCAGGGAGATGGTGGCAGTTTTATGGATCAGAGACTCCTGAATTGCAACGTTTTGCAGTTCGTATTTTGAGCCAGGGATCAAGTGCCTCTGCTTGTGAAAGGAACTGGAGTAGCTTTAACCATATCCAGTCCAAGAAAAGAAACAAATTATTGTCTACAAGGTTGGAAGACCTTGTTTATGTTCGCAGTAATTTGAAGTTGGCCTTGAGTAGTGTGGCCAAAGATGCATCTAGTTCCTACGAGCCATGGTTTGATGCTGATTTAGAGCCAGAAGAAGATGATATTAGCAGTGATGGTGATTCACTAGATGATCCAAATGTTGGAATTCCATCTATTGATGACTTTGATGATCCCCATTCTAGTGCCTTTACTATGCCATAGGCCCATATGCACATGATGATTGAGAGCTTTTTGATCATACTAGAGTCTAGTAGGCCATAAGTATAGACTATCTATGTTTTTTGAATTTCCTAGAACAATTTTATGGATTATAACTATTTGGCAATGGTCTTTATGACTTCCTTATTATATTAGCATTGATGATGATGAGCCAAATGATGGAATTCCATGTGTTGATGACTTTGATGATATTATGACTTTGATGATGTTTAAAATTTTGAAATTTGAAGATGTCCTACAATGATGTGTACGTTTAAATTTTGATCATGTTTTGATTATGTGATTTTTTAAAAGATTACTAGTATTTGACATTCATTTAAATTTTGAAGACTGAAAATTATGTCATTTCTTTTTGCAAACTACTATTGTGTATGTTTACATTTAACTAGATGTTAGAATGATTACATTATTGATGTATGTTTACTAATAAGAATTTGTGTTCATGTGTTTATGGATTGATTTTGAATTTTCTATTATTTTGTCATATATATATATATATATATATATATTGAAAAATATGTATAGTCGAACCTAATGCCGAACCTCATTCGAACCTGATCGGAAAATTCGAACTCGAATCGAACTTAATCGTTGTCGAACTCGAACTCGAACTCGAACCGTGTGACATAGGTTGTACTTAGGGCACAAACGACAACTTCTAACAGTCCTCCAATATTGTAGTTAAGTTGTCAACCAACTGTTGCTCAAACAAACTGTAGAACATCCCTACACAACCTAGCAAAGAATCAATCACTAAAGAACACAAAACATACCTCAACTAGCAGACTTCTTCTGCTCTTCTTAGGTCACGGTTCTAGGTGTTCCTTTGAGATTCCTCGGCCTCTAATTAGTGCACCTAAACACAGTGCACCAGTCCTCCATAACTCGGCCTCTAAACCTCCACAAAAACTTGTTTAACCCTCCCTTTACAAGTCTCCTTCATACATTGTCCTAAAGGAATGTTTCAGCCAACTATTAGGCCTTCCAGCCCTCCAATACTAAGACTACAAGGGCTCAGCTCTCTTTCCAATGCACATAGAAAATCTCGGGCTCATACAAAGAGAATTACACAAAAAAAACACATCACTGCCCTCGAGCTCATCCACGAACTGCCCTCAAACTCAACCTATACCAAATCACAGAAAGGCACAATAAAACTCGACTCCTTCTAACTTGATAAGGCTCCTAGAGGTTGTGACCGCTTCAAAAGTTCTTCTCCTATGATGCTTGCCTCAACTTGTGTTGGTCTTGATTCTGTTCACTACTCTGATACCATGTAGAAAAACCACGAAAATTTTGATCTGCTTGAATGAACAAATCTGAAACTATACTTGTAACCCAAGACACAAAATTTTCTCTACTTAATTTGGAGTGGAATAGGAACAGAAATAACGTAGCCACACAATATCAAAAACACAATTTTTGTAAGGAACCCAACTGGGAAAACACCCTGCTTGTTTGAGAATTTTATTGATAGAAGAATGAGCAATAGATCTCTTACAATATAATATTATCTCAACAGAAAACACAATGGTTCACCCTACTTGAACTAGGTTTGTAACACTTGCAAGTAGCCTGATCTTGCCTCCCTATATCTATGCGCATAGGCTGCTCTTATTATTTAGGGAATTCTCCCTAAATCCTTCTGCAAATCCCAAGGGAAATTCCTCCTCAAATATGCGCACAAGCTTCTCTTGCACACTCTTCCTCTCACAAGCTCACACACACAAACCTATGCTCTATATTTCTTTGTCTCGCTGACTTGTGCTCACAAAACAATGATCACAATTGTGCCTTTCGATCTCCTATAAGCAATTCAAATTAGCTAATTCTGGCAAGTTCTATTTTTGGAACTCAAACTAGTGATTGAAGAGTTAACTAACTCATGCAACTCGTCTTGCCTCAATTTAGAACTTGAGGCTCATTGGTTTGTCCTTTCCCAAAAATAACTCGCACTAGAATACAAGAAACTAAGCCTTGCACTCCTGCATATCATTCAAATTGCTTCATGAACTATCCTAACTTATAGGAACTCTCCCTGATTTTTAAGAACTCGTGCATGCTAAGGAGAACTGCTTCTTGGTCTCATTCACTGAGGCACAAGTCAAAGGAGGACCTTTCTCGCTATTATTTTCAACAATATGAGGCTTCGTCCCAAGACAAGTTAGTAAATTAAGGCCCAACTAAAGTTGATTGAAGAATGGTAGAAAAATGTATGTAGGATAAGGGCTACATGGAATTGTTGGAGTGAGGTCAAAGTTGGATGCAATCTTTTCTAGCCTTCTAGGAAGCCAAATTTTTTATGTTCTTTATATTGACTAACTGTGATAAGTTCTTATCAAAGATGCATTCCTCTATGATAGAATGATGGAAGAAGTCCATGATGCTTTTGGCTCCTTCATAAAAACATGAAGCCACCATATAGAAAGTTGTAGATATTATGAGGCTAAAAGGACAAATGCATCATGCTTTAATGATAATGTTGAGATTGAAATGCACGCGTAAGAATCCCACACTCTCCAATGGCACAAAGTGCTTAGTACCCCTCCCAATTGTAGATGAAAACGAGTATGGTCATAACTTCGATTGAAAAGATTTCTTTGTTTCATCCATATCTACAAACACTCTACTAAATTAGAAGCAAGTTTTCATGAAGCAACAATATAGAGAGTTGTAGATATTATGGGGGCTAAAAGGACAAATGTCTCATGTTTTAATGAAAATGTTGAGATTAAGAAATCTACAATCTCCACTGTCACAAAGTGCTTATTACCCCCTCCCAAATGTACTTGAAAACTAGTATGTCATAACTTAGATTGCACAAAGTGCTTAGTACCCCTCCCAAATTTAGATGAAAACTAGTATGCTTAGTACCCATCCCAAATGTAGATGAAAACAAGTATGTCATAACTTGGATTGCACAAAGTGCTTAGTACCCCTCCCAAATGCAAATGAAAACTAGTATGTCATAACTTGGATTGAAAAAATTGTTTTGTTTCATCAATATCTACAAACTCTACTCAATTAGAAGAAAGTTTTGCTTATGCTTGAAGATTCCAATTACCTTCCTTTACCCATATTGCCTATGTCCCATGTTTTAATGAAAATGTTGAGATTGAAATACACAAGTAAAAAACCTACACTCAAGTGGCACAAAGTGCTTAGTACTCCTCCCAAATGTAGATGAAAACTAGTATGCTTAGTACCCCTCCCAAGTGTAGATGAAAACTAGTATGTCATAACTTGGATTGCACAAAGTGCTTAGTACCCCTCGCAAATGTAGATAAAAACTAGTATGTCATAACCTGGATTGAAAATTTTGTTTTGTTTCATCCATATCCACAAATTCTACTCAATTAGAAGAAAATTTTTCTAATTTTGCTTATGCCTGAAGATTCTGATTACATTCCTTTACCCATATTTCCTACGATAAATTTACCCATATTGCCTATAATAAATTTGCATGAGCACACATGATATAACAAGCAACAAAAGAGTTCAATTAAAACAAATGGAACCATTAAATTACGTAGCTCATACATACCTCTTTCATCTTTGACTAGTGAATTCCCTCATACACCTCTTTCATCTTTTCCCATTACATTTGTTGAATTTTCATTAGCCTTAAATCCACAATTTTCATTAGCCTTATTTTCCACACTCATAAAACCCAAAACAAAAACCATGAACAAAGGTATATAGAGAAAATAAATTAATTAATTAATTAAACAAAAAAAAGGAACATGAAAAACAAAATACCAAACCACAATTTAGCATGGCCATGCTCACAAGTGTAAAAAAATAACAGTAGTTGTACAAAAACAAAGGAATAGCAAAATATAGCAACAACAATAGCAAAAACAAAATGAAAATAACAAAAGCAAAACATACAAAGAGAAATAGTAGACAAACTCCTCTTTACAATCCCAAAAAGCCTCTACGGCGAATCAAGGACATCCTGCACATTAAGAAATAGAAGAGTATTAAATAGAGACCATAAAATCTTATGACAATTATTAAATATATACCAAATATCTTTGGAGAAATATAAAACAAAAAGCAACATTAAGAAATAGAAGAGTATTAAATAGAGACCATAAAATCTTATGACAATTATTAAATATATACCAAATATCTTTGGAGAAATATAAAACAAAAAGCAACATGAGGATTTCATAACATAGCATGGATTTTGCACCAAAAGAGAACTCACCTTTACTACTAGCTCTTCACTATAATATAGTATTGCTACATAGATATTTCAATAGCTTCATCAATCAAATTCATAACATAATCAAAAAATAACTCACCATCAAAAAATAAATCCAAAAAGAACTCACCATCCACCTTTGCCTCTACACTCTCCTTCATTGCCACCATCTTCTTCTTTATATGCATTGCATTGCATTCGTAAATAAATAAATCACAAATGATATGTGATGCCTCTATATTAAATAAACACACATGGAATCATACATACCTCTACATCTTGAGTAATGTTCTTCATTGAAAGCACAAATAGAATCTACAACAACCTTCAAACTCGTCTTTATTTTCCCATTGCCTAAAACCAACAAAAACCAAACTAGATGATATCAAATAGAGAGCAAAAACTATTTTGAGATATTAAATAGAAACCAAAACAAAGTATGAGAAATCTTAAACAAACAACAAAACCCTTATGAATAACCATATGCAAAAGTACATCAGATGTAGAGGCCAAAAATCGTAAACCCTAAATTGATAAGTAGGGAGGAGAATCATAAACATACATCGGTCTTGCACCATAACTTAACTCCTCTACCTCTACTTCCGCCTCATCTATAGTGCATCCCATGTCTCACAAAAAGATATTCAATAGTTTCATTAGCGTTCAATCTCACTTCAGATGCATTTCATCATATACATAAATAAATAAATACAAATGATATGTGATGCCTTTAAATTAATCAAACACATGTGGAACCATACATACCTCCTCATCTTGAGTTGTGTTCTTTATTGAAAGCACAAGTAGAATCTACAATAGCCTTGAGACTTGTCTTTATTTTTCCATCGCCTAAAACCAACAAAAATCAAACTAAAAAATATTGAATAGAGAGTAAAAAATCTTATGAGAGATATTCCATGGAAACTAAAATAGAGTATAAGAAATCTTAAACAAGCAACAACACTCTTATGAATAATCATAAGCAAAAGTAAGTACATCTTATGTAAGGCCAAAAATCATAAACCTTAAATTAATAAGTGAGGAGAACCATCTACGCAAAACATACATGGGTCTTGGTCCATAACTCCTTTGCCTCTACTTTTCTCTCATCTATAGCATATCCCACATATCTTTCACAAAAAGATATTCAATAGTTTCATTAGCATCCAGCGTTACTTTACATGCATTGCCTCTAAATATAAATAAACACACGTGATATAATTTTGAAGCAGCAACTAAGTTAATTTAAAACATCATGGAATTATAAAATTATGTAGACAAAAGCAAGCAACACATACCTCTCCCTTACCCTTTTCCTCTACATGTGTGGAATTTGCATCAACTCTAATCCCACAATATGAGCTACTAGATCATATTAACAACATCTATATGTATGAGGAAACAAAATGCCAAACCAAAAATTAGCATGGCCATGCTCATCAAATGCAAAAAAACATCAAACATAACAATTGCAAAAAATAATAATTATAAATTATTATATAAATAAATAATAATAAAATAACAAAACAAAAAAAATCAATTGATAAAAACAAAAAAACACGTATAACAAAAAGAAGCAATAGACACAAACACAACTCCCCAACTCTAAAAAGCTCCAAGCCAACCAAGGACACCCTGCACAACCAAAATTAGATAAGTATTAATAAGAGACCAAAAAATTCCATAAGAGATATCAACCACACAAAACATTTTGTGAGAAATATCAATCAAAACTTGAAATATCAAATACACAAAATATCTTGTGAGAAATGTGAAGCAGTCTGGGAACCATTATATTGAAACGAGAAAATATCCATGTTGGAACTAAAAGAGAACTCACCTTGTACATTTGCACTCTTCAACACTTTTCCAAGTCTCTTTCACACAAAAACATTCAGTAGTTTCATCAGCGCTCCTCCGCCTTCCTTTATTACCTAGATTTGCATTACACTCACCATATAAATAAATCTCAAATAATATAGAATGCATTTAATTTAATCAGACACCTGAAACCATACCCACGTCTTCCTCCTACTTAGTCTTCCCCTTCACCAAATGCACCTATGCAATCTGCACCATTTCTAGGGCCTGCCGCTATATCTCCACTTCCTAAATCCAACAAAAACCAAACCATAAAATATTAAATGAAAACCAAAAAGTTTCAAGACAAACAACAAAAATCTTATAAAAAAAATTAAATAAACATTGAAAAATATTATAATAAATATTAATCATAAGCCAAGACAAAAAAAATTATCCATAATACTATGCAAAAGTACATTTTATTCAATGACCAAAAATCATAAACCATGAATAAGGAATGAGCGAGAAGAACCATTATATTGAAAATGAAAAGATAAGCATATCAGAGCCAAAAGATAATTCACCCTCTACGTTAGCACTCTCCTACACTACTCTCTCTCTTACACAAAATATTTCAGAAGTTTCAACATTGTTGCTCCACCTTTATTCGACCACCTTTATTTTCTTGCATTTGCGCTACATCCAATAAATAATAGAATTCAGCATTGTTGCTCTAGCTTTGCTCGGCCACCTTTCTTTCCCTGCATGTGCACTATATCCAATAAATAAGAGAATTCCAAATAATAGAAGATGCATATAATTTAAACAAAAGTACATCATATGCTAAGAAAAATTTAAAACCCCAAATTGGTAAAAAGGATGGAGGACCAAAAGGTAACTTACCGTCTACCTTTGCTTCTACTTTTGCTATAATTCTCCATGTCTCTCTCAAACAAAGATATTCATTATTATCATTAGTGCTTATTCAACTTTCTTACTCAGCATTGCATTTAAATTTCAACAAACACATGATATAAAGATGACACAACAAATCAGTTAAATTAAAGTAAATTCCCCTTATACATAGCTTTTTTGCCTTTGCTCCTAAACAAGTAAATTCCACAAATACATACCTCTTCACCTTTGCCCACTACAATTGTGGACTCCACATCAACCCTAAACCCACATTATGGGTTGTTAAGGTATTTCTTGATTTCTTCACCCATTGAATAAAAAAAAGTAAATCAAAATACACAAGAAAAACAAAATACTAAACCACAAATTAGCATGGCCATGCTCATAAATTCAAGGATATAAGAGCCACAACAATTAAAAAAAACCAACAATAGCAAAAAATATGACCAACAATTAAAACAAAATTAACAAGAAAAAAAACATTAAAAAAAAACAAACAAGAGTATGCCCTACAACCCCAAAAAGTGTCCGTGGCCAACCAAGGAAACCCTGCACATCAAAAAATAGAGCAGTATTAAATAGAGTCAAGAAAATATTATGAAAAAAATACTAAATACACATAAAATATTGTGAGAAATATGAAATAGAAAAAAATACCTTATCAAAAATCTTAAATAGAGACCAAATATCTTATGAATAATCTTATGCACCAAAAGGTATATCTTATTCAAACACCAAAAATCATAAACCCTAAATAAGTAAAGAGGGAAAAGAACTATAGTGTTTGTAGTGGGAAGATTTTGTAGCAGATTATGAATGGATTTTGCACCAAAAGAAAACTTACCTCCATGTTTGTATCTGCACTCCACTATAATGTCTCTCTTAATGAAGACATTTCAGTAGAGTTTCATTAGTGATCCTCCACATTCTTTTACCTATATTGTATTGCACTCATAATTAATCAAATGACCAATAACGTAAAATGCTTCTAATTTAAGCAAACACATGTATGTGACCATAGATACACCACAACATTCACCTTTACCCAATACATCTATGAAATCCTTGACCATTAGGACCTACATTAATCTACCACCCACTAAACTAAACAAAAATCAAACCATAAAATATTAAATAAAGATCAAAATATCTTACAAGAAATCTATAAAGACACAAAAATAGAGCAAAAATATTATGCAAAATTAATTACATTTTATTCAAATTCAAAAATCACAAACCCTAAACAGCCAAGGGAGGAGAACTTTTTATTTGAAATGAGAACAATTTCATAGCATAGCATACATGGGCTTTCCACCAAATAACAACTCACCATCTAGCTCCACCTCTGTTGCAATGGCCCACATCTCTCTCACAAAGACATTTCGTGAGTTTCATCAATAATATTCCATCTTCCTATACCTACACTACATCACATCTAAACTTAAACAGATTAGTCATGCTCACAATGTTTAGATTAAATAAAAAAACAATAACAACAATAGTGAAAGATACAAATAACAAGAGAAAAAACAAAAAGGAACAAATAGAAAGAAACGTTATTGACAAACTCTATTTTGCAACCCCAAAAAGCATCCACGTGCGAACAAAGAACACCCTGCATAGCACAAATTGAAGTAAAAGAGACCAAAAAATCCCATGAGAAATATTAAATACACACAGAGTATCTTAAAATAATAATGAAAAAAAGACTAGATTATCCTACGAGAAATTTTAAATAGACCAAAAATCCCATAAGTACTATTATGCATAAGTAAATAATCTTATAGAAACATCAAAAACCCTAACTACATAAAAAGGGAAGGGAGCCATTGTATTTGAAATAAGGAGGTTGTCACAATTGATCATAACATGGAATTGGCACAAAAAGAACTCACCTCTTCCTCTACCTCTACACTTTACTAGGATCTCTCTCACACCAACATTTTAGTAGATTCATCACTAATCCTCCACATTTCCCTGCAGGCTCTAGGACCCAACCTTGATTCCTCCAACCATTGAATCTAACGAAAAAACAAAATAAAAAAATCCTCATGAGAAATCTTTAGAACATGCTAAAATTCTTAAGAGAAATATTAAATAGACTATAATATAGTATAAGAAATGTTTAATGGCAAACAAAATTCTTATGCAAAAGTAAGGAGGGAGTAGCACCATTGTATTTGAAATGGGGAGGATTACATGCGTTGTGCAACAAAAGAGAACTCACCCTTTGGCCCTTTTACACAAAGATATCAAGAGTGCTCCACTTTCCATTACATACATTGCCTCTAAATTTTAAAAAAACACTACTTTCCATTGCCTAAATTGCTTCTAAATTTTAAAAAAAAAAACACATTATGTAATTATGTAGCATAGAATGAGATAAATTAACCATACATGCCTTATCTTTAACCTTCACTTACGAAATTTGCATCGACTAAGTTGTTTGAGTCTGCACTAATTTCCTCACCCACTAAACAAAAACAAAACCAGAAAATCTTATGAGAAATCTTTGAAATACACCAAAAATCTTATGAAAAATATTAACATAGAGTGCATTATATTATTAAAAAGGGGTACTATTTAGAGGAGGGGAAAGATGTCTTCTCAAGTCCATCTTCAACACTCGGGATGAACCTTTAGAAAGTTAGAAAGGATATATGGCCTATATCAAGGAGGTAAGAGGATGTGAAGGAGAGATTTAAGACAAATCCAAAACCTTAAAGAAAATATCTTTGAGTATCTTGCAGATGTGTTCATTAATTGCCAATGAAGGGGAGAAAATATATCAAAAGATATCAAATGAGGGAACACAAATACTTTAAGTCTACAGAAGTATGAGGACAACATATTAGGGCAAACATCAATTCTACTAGGTTTAAGTAATGAATCTCATTACTAACATTATTACAAGGGGAAAGAGTGTTGAATTTTCCTTAGGCCCTAGATATGGTCTAAGGCTAATCATGCACACAAACACACTAGAAACCCACAACTTTCTACCACTTTGCATAGCGAAAATCCTCAACAATGAAATCAATTTAGTACATATAGATTTGAGCCCAAAGCACGATTATTTTATTAATCCATCAATAAAAGAATCATAAGGTTCCAATACCAGGGATCATGGCCCTCGATCACAAGTACCACTAGTATACATAGTATACAAAAACATAGGGCTTGTGATCGGTTGCTTCAAATCTTCATTCTGCCCACAAAACATACAAGAATGAACAATCTAACTTGCTAGAGAATCCCTTCTCCTTCAGCGCTTTCAATCCACATTACCCTCTGTCACTAACAGTTTCTCATAGTGGCTTGATCCATTAAATGCACTACATATCATCCCATAATATCTCTACTACTTAGTGGACCTACCCTTCAGATCATTGTATGGTATCCCTCCAACAATCAGCTTATTCACCATAGATCTTGTCCATCAACTCATTGCATACTAGCCCTCGAAATGCACTCTATTCACAACTTTGTTTGTGAACAGACTTTAGGACAAGCTTAGCATCCTTCTAAACTTCTAGTGGTAGCATTCTTAGACCTGGGCTAAACCCTTTTGTCCATAGATCTCTTGCTACCAATTAATGTCTTCCACAGCTGCCATTGATCATACTTTTAAAAGACCTCATAAGCTAGCAACCTCGCATGTCTTTTTTGGCAGGCTCCTCAACAAGACTCTAGAACATAACAGATCTTAACAAACTCTGTCCTTGCCATTGTTCTCATTGTAGTCCACCTTTACCACTCTTGGATTGCGCCCACTTTGTTCGGCCTTCAGGTCTGGGCCTCGATCTTTATAGATCTACCATTGTTTAGGCTACCAGTAGACTTTTCTTGGATTGTTCAAGCCTCTGCTTTACTTTTGGGCTCCACTGCATTCTTGAACAAGCCCTTTACTACCCTTCACACCTCAGCCCTGTTCTTACCAGTTGCGGCTCCTCAGATTTGTCCTTCAAACCCTTCGTTCCAACCCTTAGCAGACCTCCCACACACTCGGCCTTCTCCCTGTAGTCCATTAGGTCCTCGACTTAACCAACAGACCCCTCTTTCAAGCCCTCAACACCTAATCTAGGTCTCAACCTATAGATATGCATCGCATAAGTCTCGGCCTTTCATTTACTGCTTCAAATCAAGGCTCTTGTCATCTCCAGCTAGGTCCTTTTTGCCCCTTTCTACTACAAGACAGACACTTTGTAGATTGTGACTAGGATCTTGATCTCTGTTGCGGCCTACCTCTGCTTTCAGCCACAGATCCACCTTCCCTTGCACAAAAAATACACGGTCCCTACAACAGAAACCTTAGGCCTCTTTCATGGACAAAGCTCGGCGTTGAGTGATAAAAGGTGTCTTTTTAACTCCTAATTATCTTCACATTAATTATCAATCCAGGTACGATTTTCTATTTCAAGAGTGTACTCAGTTTGAGGTGGCTATTTACTCAAGAGTAATGTTTCTAAATTGCAGTACAGTGCTCTCAAATACAAGAATAAATGGATGCAGCTGGTGAACTCAAATTGCAGTTAAAAGAAACTCAATGCTTTGAAACTAAATCATTTACTCAAGAAATTACAACAATTATCAGTCAAGAATGCAGTAGCAATAACTCTTTCCTCTGTCAACTGATATAAATGAAATCAATCATGAACAAGATCCTCAATCTGAGAACTTAGACAGTGATAGTCAATGTCCTTTACAGTTGTTGATCTTACACTCCACACCAAAACAATTAACTGGAAATGACAATTCAATCAATAATGCTGCTAGTAGAAATGGAACAAACACACTTGCTGCAATAACATTTAAAAGGCAAAACCAAATCCTTGCATGAAAGAGATAACAACAAAGCCTATTTGAACAACAAAGCTAATTTACCGGAAATGAACAGCAACACTAAATTAATGGAAATGAACAGCAAAGCTAAATTAATGGAAATGAACAACAAAGCTAAATTAATGGAAATGAATAGCAAAACTAAATGAACAGCAATCTGTAATGAACGACAGAGTCCAAAGTGAACAGCGAAGCTTTATAACTAGAATGAACAGCATAACAATTTAAGTTGCAAAGGATAATAATCTTGTTATGATGGAAGAAAATGGCAACGCGATTCAATTACAATTTTATGCCATAAAAAGATTTCAGGGAAATGTAAAGAAACAGGAAATTGTAAAGCAATGCAATTCAAAGAAATGAAAAGTAAATCAAACCATCACACGACTGGAATTGTAAAGTAATGGTACAAATAGCAAGTGGATCCACCAAGGCTGGGCCCTTAGCCGCCAATGAATACCGCCGGATTACTTCAGGAGATGTGAAGGAACTGCAACTGTTTTTATATATTCATCATTGCATAATCGTTACAGCGAGTTCGTGCTCTGCTTCAACAGCGAGAGTCAATGATCAAAGTTACAATTTCAACAGTAAGTCTCCCATTCCTCTATCCTATCCTATCTATCTCTAATCTAATGATCCATCTAATTCTCTCTCTAATCATCCATCATGAATCCCCTTCTTTGATCTCTGTTCTCATTTAAATACACAGAGAGAAAAGAGAAGTTACAACCATGATGATTACAAAATGATTTCTATTACAAAATTGGATTGTTCACAACAAATTGATAAACAAGATCATATTTGAAATATCTTCTCTTCAATCTTTCAAAAGGAACACGTCGAATTTGACATTGTAACTGAGATAATTTGGAAAACGGCCACAACAGCGAATCTGAGAAAAACGTCTTCAGAGAACCGTCTGTTTCTCCTAGTACGGACTGAATTTGGGAAAATTGCTCATTACAAAACTAATTTGGTCCGTTCTGAACAAAACCCATGTTTCGGATTTTCCAGATTCTTCTCCATTTGCCCGAACCATTCAATACAAAATTGTCACTTCTTATTCCAACGAATTTCTGAGTTGGCACATTTAATGATGAGTTGGAGATCAAATGGAAAATATCTTGGAGGCTAAAATGGTGAGTGATGTTACAACCAATTTATTAATAAACCATCATTGGTAAAAACATGCATAATAATCAATTTATTAAAAATAAAGGAGAAGAAATCATATTTATCCATAAGAGCATAAATAATTATAAAATGGAATTATATGATAAATGACATGGTAAAGAAGAGTAGAAATAGATGAAATAGGTGTTAAAAAGTGATAATAATAATAATGACATATTAACGGCCCAACACTCGACTTCTTTTACAGCCCTACTCGACCTCGAGACTTGGCTCCTCTAGGGCTACATCCTTCTCGCCATCACGCACAATGAAGTCCTTCTCATTAATATGTCTCATGAGCCTCTCCTTAGGCTCCTTATATACTTTTCTTTAAGGTAATTTAGGAAACCAATAAAACTTAGGGTTTTAACCTCTTCACCCATAGAATAATTAATTAGTTCTTTTTTGGTTCTAAACCCACAATTTGGGCCCAAACCCCCACTTTTGGGTAAATCGTCCAACAAACTACTTTTTGGTGGGTTGTCCTCTCTTGGAAATACCTTCCAAGCTAACCAAAATCTAAATCTCCCTCTTAATGAGGAAGGTATTTCCTTCACGCTTCCAGCTCCATGACTTTCCTTGCATGCTCATGACCATCATCGCATGAGTCATGATTTTCCTTGAGTAGCCATATCCGACTTGTATGTGCTATAGCTTCTTTGTACTTGGCCCAGATTTATCTTGCATGGTGCATGAATGTTCTCGCATGCAACATGACTTTTCCAATGTGATCCATGCTTCTCCTTGCACGACCTACGACTTTCCTTGCACCACCATGAATGTCATCTCATGATGATTGTCCTTGCATGGGCTAAAAACACCTTTATCTCAATAGAACCTGAATATTCAAACTTTCATATGACAGTTGACAATCCTTTGCAATCTCCCTCTAAAGCTAGACTCCCTCTGAGTCCACACAACCTTCACTAGAATACTCTGCTTCCTACGCACACTCTGATTCCAGTGTTCTTCAAAGTGGCTTTGATACCATGTTGAATTTTCCTTAGGCCCTAGATCTGGTTTGAGGCTAAGCATACACACAAACAAACTAGGAACCCACAACTTTCGAGCACTTTGCACATGGAAATCTTCAGCAATAAATAAATTTAGTACACAAAGTGTTGAGCACAAAGATCGATTATTTTATTAATCCATCAATAAAAGAATCATAGGGCTCCCATACCAAGGATCATGGCCCTCAATCACTAGTACAACAAGAATACATAGTATACTAAACATAGGTCTTGTGTTCTATTGCTTCAGATCTACAATCTGCCCACAAAACATATAAGGATAAACAATCTTACTTGTTGGTCAAGCCCTTCTCCTTCAGCCCTTTCACCCCACATTACCCTTTGTCACACACAACTACTCACAGTGGCTTGATCCATCAAATGCACTACATATCAGTGTGTAATATCTTTGCTACTCATAATGGATCTGCACTTCAGACCATTGTATATTAGCGCTCCAGCAATCAACGAACTCATAGTAGATGTTGCCCATCAACCCACTGCATATTAGCCCTCAAAATGCACTATGTTCACAACTTTGTTTGTGAAGAGACTTTAAGACAAACTCAGCATCCTTCTAAACTTCTCCTAGCAACATTCTTAGACCTAGGCTAAACCCTTCTGCGCATAGATTTCTTAGATCAGACTTTTGAGAGACCTCACAAGCTAGCAATCTCACAGGCGTTTTTGGCAGGCTCATCAACAAGACTCTAGCACATAACAAATCTCAACGAACTTTGTCCTTGCCCTTGTCCTCACTATAGTCTGCCTTTACCACTCTTGGATTGCACCCACTTTGTTCAACCTTCAATTCTAGGCCTCAAACTTCGCATAACTACCACTATTTCGGGTGCGAGTAGACCTTTCTTAGATTGTTCAAGCCTCAGCGTTACTTTTAGGCTCCACTGCATTCCTAAACAAGCCCTTTACTACCCTTTACACCTCAACCTTGTTCTTACAAGTTGCAACTCCTCAGATTTGTCCTCCAAAGCCTACGCTCCAACCCTTAGCAGACCTGCCACACACTCGATGTTCATTTGTGTAGCTTGGGAGGTACTCCCACAACCCCAAGGCAATAGGTTTGGGAGGAAATGGAACAAAAATTTTGTGGCTGAAATACCCAAGCAGTGGGGTTTTGAACCCAGAAAGGGGTCTAAAATCTAAAAAGAAATATTATTATTTCCTAAGCTCTAGAGGACTAAAACCCTAAGTCTAGAAGGTTCCTAAGAGAATAAAGGAGAAACTATTTGAAGAGGCCTAAGGATCAAGGCTAAATAAATCAAGTGCAGAGATCATTTGATCGTGGAGGCTAGTAGATATGTACCCCTAAAGAAGGCCAAGCTAGAAGGCCGAGTAGAGCTACAAGGAAAAGTCATGAGCTAATCCAATGTAGCATTCTTCTCGAGTGAAGTCCGATCCATGAAGGTCACATACCTCACGAAGCCGAGTTGGATAAAGTGCAAGAAGAAGGGTTTTGTGTTCGTCTTTTTGTCTCATGTTCTGGTCCAGGTTCAAGGAGGATGTTGGCCGAGTTTGGTGAGGGTTTCAGTGGGCAAGTCTTTGCATCCAAGTATTGGAAAAGCCCTGTGGAAAAGGGTTGGAAGTTTTGGGCTAATTGCAGTGGTACTCCAGTGATCTGGCCGCAGACTCTTGTACCTTATTGGAGGGTTGAAACACCTTAAATGGGATTGTTTTGGTATGCCATGAGGGATGGAGGGATGTTGGAGTAAGGTCACATGCCTCAAAGGGCTAGCGCAACAAGTATAGGGCTAGAAGGAGGATACTGCAGGTCTGAGGTAGCCCTACATTTGGGGTTGCAGAGATTTGTAGCAGGCCTAGAAAATCAGTCATGAAAATGCCTAGAACCGTGATTGTTTAGAGGCTAAGTGGCAGCGCCCTCAAGGAGTTAGATTGCAAAGGTTGGAGGGTTGTCCATGAGGTCTTGGGCAACGGTTTTGATATGCCATAGTTAGGGTTTCTTCCTATGCATAGAGGCATCCTATGATCTGTCCAAATCTCAGTGAAAGAATAGCCCATATCTTTGATGAATGAAGAGGGTCGAGACACTAGAAAAGGAGGCAAACTGACTCTTTGTTGTGGGCAGAAGTTTGAGAAGGAAGGACAGCAAGAAGGGTGACTTAGTAAAGGAAGAGAAGGTTTGTTCAAGTGTTTGAATAGCCAGTTATAATTAGCTCTAAGAACAGGGATATAGAAAGCATCTTATCACTGTTAGTGGGCTGCTTGGAAGTGCCCTAGATCTAGGCAATTTGAGGAGACAACTTGCTGAAGAAAGGACGACCTTGGAAGCCCTAGATCAATCATGACGTTGATTATGTATGGGCCAATGATGCTTGGGAGCGAAAACGGGAGCGGGAGCGACCATTTTCAGAAGCTCCCGGTTTGGGAGCGAATCTGGGAGTGATTTTTTTAAAAATATATATATATTTTTTATATTTTTTAATTTTTGATACATATATGTCAACAAAAACATGTAGAATGATGAATTAGACATAAAAAACATAAAAAAACATAGATTGATCATTGAACCATATCACATCAATCATCTAGAAATTATAATCGTCATCAACCATGTCCACAAGTTAGTAAAATACATATTACAACTGCAACATATTGAGTCTCATGAATCATGATTCATCAAATTCAATCTTAAAGTTTCAACTTCAAGCTTTCAAAATTGAAAATTCAATAACATTTATCATCATTGATCACCAAAGTTGTACTTGTAAGCTAAGTTTAACCATTACAAGAAGTAATATCTAAGATATTTCTAAGTCCTAACTTCTAACTGTTAACATGATATGAAATGTTATAAATTTATAAAATGAAACATGAATAATGAAATGAAATGAAACAACTTTAGTCTTTCACGAAGCATCATATTCATAATTCACAATCATTACCAATGAGTTATAATTGCCAAGGCCCAACTTCAAACTTCAAATTTTCATTGTCACAGTGATATATTGTTTACAAAAAATCATTATGATATGAAAGAGTCAAGAGTCAAGAGTCAAGGACTCAAAACTCAACAGTTATGAAAACTAAAGTCTAATAGAAACTAAAAAAGACAAGTAAACTGTAAATCTACATGTGGCCCTTGCCACGAGAGTCTCCAGGAGTATAAGCAGGTCGTGGTGGTCTTCTAGGAGTCTCCCGCACAAACCGACGACTAGAACTAGAACCTCCACGTGAGGGTGTAGATGGAGGTGGCGACAGCAAAGGAACAAGACTCGGACCTCGAGCACTGCTACTGGATGGTGGAGGTGGAGGTGGAGGTGGCATGGCTGCTTCATCTTCATCCCTTACAAGTTCCTCTTCCAGTTCTTCAATATGTACAATGCCATCCTCCAAATTGTCATCCTCTGGGTGATTGTCCCAAATTTTATATGTGGGATCCTCATAAGCCCGATCACAGTAATGACTCAACAACCTCAAGTTGTAGTGCACATAAACCAAGCTTTCTGCTCGGTTTTCATTGAGTCTGTTTCTTTTCACATTATGTATGTAGTTGTAGGTGCTCCAACACCTCTATGCAGAAGAAGTATTTACAACCTGTGAAAGAACTTTTTTTTCCAATTTTGGCAAAAGTCCGTGGCCGCCATATGTTTCCCACCATGTGAGAGTATCAAATCTATCTCTGTCGTCCATTGCATGGAAGTTACCATACAAACCAGTGCCACTGAAGTATCTACCTATTTCAAGGCGCACAACTGCACATTCCTCCCTGTCAGGTACCAACTTTTCTAATGCTTCCAAATATCCTTTAGTTACCTCTTGATCTAAATGGGGTTTGGTCCTAACCCCACCCCCTGCTGCAGGTTGGCCCAACCAAGATGTAGAGTAGTATTTTGGCGTAAGGATATACGCCAAGCAATGTAGTGGAAGATTAAGCCTATTCCACCGTTCACACACACAATCATGAATCAATTTGTACAAGTTGGGATCTCTATTATGAACAATATCTTTTATTTCCCCCAACATGGTATCCATTTGCTCATACACCTCGCCAATCACTGGTTTGTCTATATCTGCAAACCGAATCATGTGATAAATTGGCTTGGTGAAATCCAATACCTGCCTCACACTTGTCCAAAACTGCCCATCAAGAGCAGCCTCCTCCACCATTTCAAAACCTCCAATGTCAGCTGCATTTGTAGCCCTTTCCTTTAGTACCTGCCAATGTGGACTTGATACCATGCTAGCTAATGCCTCTCTTACCTTCAAAAGGCGCCTGAAGGTGAGGTAATAGCTACCAAATCTGGTCTTCGCAATCTTCAACAACTCCAATCTCGAGTGACTGCGGAAAAGGCCATGGGTATTGCTATGATTTGTAATAAATTTTATCATTTGTTTGCCTTTCTTGTACAAATCACCAATCCATTGGTATTGTTCACTTTTGTTCTTGACAATATCATGCAACAGAAGGTTCAATGTGTGAACCAAACATCCAGACCAAAATATGTTGGGGTATTTATCCTCAATAATTGCTCTCGCTGCCTTACAATTAGGAGCATTATCAGTGATGACTTGGATGACATTGTATGGGCCAATACGCTCAATTGTTTCAAGTAATGCTTCTGCAATGTTGATGGCGGTCTTGAACTTGTCTGAGTAATCATGTGCAGTTAGAAAGATGGGACCACTAACAGACACAGCAAGAACACTTATCAATGGCTTGCCTTTTACGTTCGTCCATCCATCAGATACAATGGACACCCCATGGTCAGTCCAAGAACTTGTCATTCTATTCAAAGAATGTGATATTTTTGCTTTTTCATGATCAAGGCCAGCGGTTCTTGCCTTGTCATACCCAGGGCTCTTGTATCCTTTAGGGGCATCATTTACGGCAGAAACCATTTCGTGCCAATAAGGTGAGCGAAGAACATTGAATGGTATCCCACATGCATAGAGAAACCTGTAAACCTTTGAATCCACATCATTCCTACACCCCTCATCAAGGAAATATGATATGGTTCTACGCCTTAAATATGATGACCCTGTGCCTCCATATCCACTGCCTTGGGAGGATGCTGAAGGAGTTCTTTGTGATTGTGAGCTTGGTTCAAAGAAACCCCTTGATTTTTTTGATCTGTATTGGGCTTCCTCCTCTTCCATTATGTATTTGGCTCTATGCACTGCTGACACCGTTGTACAAGTTTTGATTCCTATTTGTTTGTCTCCATCCCATGGCCTTTTCCCGCAGAGGTGTCTTCTAGCACGGGTGTATGAACCTGTGTAATCAGTGTTGCAATGGGGGCAATGAAATTTAGCGGTTCCACCCCCTCTCCCTGTTTCAGCCCTGTTAACATATTTCCACAATGGAGTTTGGTCTTGTTTAGTTTTTTGAGGGTCATGTTCACCCTCCTCTAGCTCCTCCTCATCGGGGTTTTCACCAATTTGACTTTCTCCAGCTTCTTCATCCCCCTATTCAGTTTGGCCCCTCCGTTTCCTACTCTCCAGCACCATAATAACCATAAAAGGGACCAGGAAGAGGAAAATGCCAAGAAATATAGCTAGGTCCATGGTGTTTGATGTTTGTAGGGTTTTGATTCTTGAATCTGCAAATTAATTTAATTTATTGGGATTAATTAATTTAATTTATTAATTTAATTTAAATTCATGATTTTTAAACTCAATAAACTAAATTAAATTAACTAAATTACTACCTAACTAAATTAAACTAACTAAACTAACTAAATTACTAAGTTACTTACCTCTGCAGGCTTGCTCCTCGCTCCTCGGCACTTGCTCCTCGCTCCTCAGCACTTGCTCCTCGCTCCTTTGCTCTTGCTCTTGCTCCAAGCTCTTGCTCAATGAAGTGATAATGAAATTTTTTTAGGCCCATTGGGCTTTTAAAACAAAACAAAAAAAATTAAAATTCGATTTTTTTTGGCGTCCGCAGAATTTTTTTCCGCCGGATCGCTCCCGGCGCCCGTCGAAACGCTCCCGGAGCGATTTTTTAATGCCCGGGAGCGATCGGGAGCGATCGCTCCCGGGCGTTAAAAATCGCTCCGGGAGCGACGGAGCGATCGCTCCCTGCAACGCTCCCGAAAATGGCAGGGAGCGCAAATTTTTTTCCGGGAGCGGGCTCCCGCCCGGAGCGCGATTCGGGAGCGAGTTCGGGGGGGGGGGCGCTCCCCCGCAACTATGGTATGGGCAGCTATGGTGTCCCCAAGAAGATTGACAGAAGCCACTGATAAGTCAGTGTGAAGGCAGATCTATTGGGCCCTGGATCAGAAAATGTGTATGGGTAGCTATGGTGGCCCCAAGAAGAGTGACAGAAGCCACTGATAAGTCAGTGTGAAGGCAGATCTATTGGGCCCTAGATCGGAAAATGCGGGAGGCGTTTCAGAGATCTGAAAGGGCAGATTTATAGGCCCTAGGATCAGCATTCTGATGTGACCAGAAGGTTGACAAGTGGGTAGATCTAAAAGGCCTTAGTACAGTGATCTTGGAGCAGCTAAGACAAAGTGTGAAGGCAGTTATGTAGTGTTCACAAACGAAGTTGTGAACAATGTTTCTTGTGCGCGAGTATGTAGTGGGTAGGACTTATCTACTATAAGAAGCCAGCCTTAGAAGTCCTCATGTACAGTGATCATTGAAGGACTAAAGAGCTGTTAGGAGGGAGAGTGATGGAGCCCTAGTTCAGGAGTTGCAGATAGGCAAACTTCAGTGATAAGTGGGCAGCTCCAGAAGACCCAATGAGCAGACTTCTCAATGGAGCTAGAAATTTGCTAGTGTACAGCAGATTCCTCGGAACAATCAGATTTTTCCTGTCCACATTCAGGTATCTGCAACTGGACTTGAGACTACAGCATTTCAGTGCCCGCCAATTGGAACACACATGCAAAGACCTGGCTGTGAAGCTTTTAATATCGACAGCAATCAAATCAAAGTAAGTCCGAACAAACATGTATAATGATACAAAAAGGTAATGTGACTATCTTACAAATATTTAAATAGGATGTTAGTTGATATCAATTCAAAAAGTCAGCTCATGAAAATAAATTGCTATAATAAACATCATCCATGGTGTCAACCTATGAATATCACTGATTCCTGTGTAAATGAAGCTACACCAAAACCTTCAGAATTTTTGTGTAAATACTAAATTCAATGGACTGGTTGATATAGAAGTGGCCCCAGAAAGACCTGAAAAACTGATGCTTAGTTATATGAAATTGATGTTTGTTCATCTAATCTGCAAGTTCCAAAATGACTAAAGATAATTTACAAAGATGGCACAGCTAGAATAAATTGGGAGAGAGAAATTTCAAAATCCATGTAAGAGAAACTTCCCCCACTTTGTCCTTGTTTCTCCACTTAACCAGTTTATTTGTAATTTATTTTTACTTTGTTGGGTTTGACTTTTCTTTCAAAGACTTTGATATTTTATACGTAAATAGGTTTCATGCCTACGATTTTATTATTTATTTGCAACATTATTCTCTACTCTTCTACTGTTAAGACTGATGATGACTGAGGTGGTTTCAGCTCAAAAATATTTCACGCAGTAAAAAACAGAAATTAAATCACAATCTGTGTAGAAGTTAAGACAACAAATAGAAGTATACAATAGCTTCTAGCTAACAGGTGCAACACAAGAGCTTTGATCAATTGACAGATTTCATTCTTCATGAACTGCTAGTCTACTTTCCTTCGGTAAAAGGTGAATTCTAACCACACCCCCTGGTTTCCACAACTTTCACATATTACAATGACTTTTAATACCTAGATGTCCACCTCTTGCATATTTGGCTCATAAAAGTCAATGTTCAATGAACAGTTTCCCGCAAGCTGCTTAGACCATATATCTTCAACTTTTGCCTAGCCTTTCCATGTCTTCTTGTGTTTGATTAGTCACTGAAAGCAGATCAAAAATATTGATCATCGTTTTTTGTTCACCTCTAAGTGGAAATTCTTTTTGCATGGGAATCTTTGTTATTTTCCAAAAGCTAGTTCCAAGGCTCATTATCATCAGGAAAACTGATATATATTTATTATTACTTCAAAAACAGCACCCATCACACAAAATAAAATGAGTACTACAAGATGAATATTATTGGGCAACAAGTGCTCATAGAAGATTTAAAATCTTTCCAGCAAGTTTAAAATGCAATCTGCAACATTCCACCTGATTTGCAGGGCCATTGCATCCGACATTCAGCCTAGATATAAATCAGGTATCACCACATATTAATAACTGTGTAAATCAAATCTAAAAGCCATTAACGAAATTACCTCTAAACACTATTTAATGAGGCACCAGTATTCCCATTTGGGAATATAACATCACCTCTAAGACTCCCAATGATGCTCCATCCAAAATCTTCTCCAAATATTACTTGATATTTATCAAGAAGACTATTTTTAAATGCCAGCTAAAACATGTTCTGATTGATTAATCCAGGCTATCTGTCAATAGATTTTCTATTTATCAAAATCTAGCATTTAATAAAATTGTGGAAAGAGGAGATGGTTCTCACATACCAAAGCTAAAGATAATGGCAAGTTGAAGTGATCAGCAGATTGGGAGGCAAGAGGACCCGCCAGATGTGTTCAAGGTGCGTGGATTAAAAGAGTTGTGGGGCACCACAGCAGCAAGTAGGTCAAGTGTACTTTGTTCAGGGTAGATTGGCGATCATAGGAGTTGACACCAAGCCCTAGTTGTGCCCTTGTATCAGGGTTGTCTATAAGGGCCATGATCATTGGTACAGGAGCCCTAAGACTGTTGTATTCTAGATTGTAATATAACAAGTAGTGGGTTTAAAAGGTAAAAAAAATTGTCATGTGCAATAGTTGATTCACTGATCGTTGTTATACCATTGTGCAAAGTAGGAATTGTTGTGGCATTTGAGTGTGTTTATGTTTGAGATTTTAAGACCCAAACCAAATTCTTGACGTCATGGAAATTCAACATAGTATCATAGCTACTTTGAAGGGCCAATGGATCAAAGTGTGTGCAATGGGAGCAATGTGAGCAAGTGGAGACCATGTAGACTCAGAAGGAGTCTAGCTTCAAAGGGAGCAGCCCTGTGGAAGTTTGAGATCTTCAGGTTCTGACGAGATGGGGCAGAGACGCTACTGAGATAGTGTGGTTCATTCTATAAGGTATGTTGCAAAGGTGGATGCCAGATGGGCTAATGTCACCAGTGATGATGATGGATACTTCCTAGCAGTGGAAGTAGCTCCCTAACTAAGAGGGAGTGTTGAATTGTGCAGCTTCGGAGGTACTCCCACAACCCTAGGACACTGGGTTTGGGAGGAAATGGACCACAAATTTTTTGTGGGTGAAATAACCAAGCAGTTAGATTTTGGATCCAAGAAGGGGTTTAAAATCTATAAAGAAAATTGTTATTATTTCCTAGGGTGTAGAGTGTTGAAGAAAGTGTAACTAGGTTCAATCTTCATAAATGTAATTTTGATCTTTGTACTTGTAAAAGAAAAGAATTATTATTTTTATCATTAACAAGAATGGATTTCTTATCCATTTGATAGGTCAAGCACATGTTGAAGTGCTTCTAGGAAAGTCAAAGAGTCAATGTGATTATTGAAGACACATGTGGGCATGTTACACTATGTAAACCTATGTATTAGAGTTAAAGAAATATGTTAAAGGTGATCCTCCAAAGCAAAGACAAGTCTCCTCTTTAAGTCGGCTCAAAGAAATGAATTTTTGGTGCACCTAAAGTCAAGTCGGCCCAATAGGAGGGACAGACTCCTGTATATAGGGCCATTCGACCTCACAACTAGTCCATCCATCATCTCTGAAATCAGCGAAAACAAAGGTTGAAAAAGAAGTGCGAAAAAGGAGCATAAAGGAGATTCTAGGGCAGCGAAGAAGAAGGAAGAGAAACCGAATTTGGGAGAGTTGTTTTGGGGCTAATCTATGCCACACGTGCAAAGGAAGAAGGGTCATTCTGCTGTCATAACAGAACCCTAAGTGCAGCAACATAAGAAGAGGTGTTTTGGGTGAAAAAGGGGCTCCAAATAGGCCTCCATCTCAAGCGAAGGAAGTCTCACCTAAAGCGAAGGAAAGAAGCAAGAAAAAGGACCAAGTACAAGTCCACAGGTGCGAAGAAATCAGACCTGCAGTAGGGTAAAGAGGATCAGCCTCTCAACTAGGAAATATCTCTCAAGGAAGGTCTCATTCTCTAGCCTAAGTGTCAAAGAAAGGCAAGATTGTCAAGCAAAGTAAAGAAGGAAAAGAAGACTCCAAAGAAGAGGTCTCTAAGGAGACCTAGGGTTTCTGCAGTTGTCGAAAAAAGCCCTGCTAGTTGTTGGAAGAAGTGCTAAGGAAGAGATCAAGGTGCAAAGCAGAAAAAGGCATTGATTGAAGTACAAAAGGAAGAGAGACTGTGTCTTGTGCTTGGAGGACCCACTGGTCAAAGGTCTAGGGTTTGGCATTTGTCAATTGAAGCTTCAATAAGAGAAATTTGCAAAAGGGGTTTCCTCTCTAGGAGAGAGAGATTTTGCCCTGGCTGAGAGCCAACATCTTGTGTTCTTGTCTCTTTTGTTTTTGATAATTGTTTGATGAAGAAAGAGATCACACACTAATAATAATAAGAGAAGATTGTGTTAATAAGAAAAAGTAAAAAGTGCTTCACAAATAGTTATCATCGTCAAAAGAATCTCATCATACATAGATGCCCTAGATTCTTCAACATGGTTTCAGAGCTAAGGTGACACATCAAGGAAGGGCATCTCAAGAACACATAGAAGATTGAAGCATCGGCATCAAGAAGCAAGGGCACACAAAGGTTGAAGCATTAGATCTACAAGCAAGGGTTCCAGATCCATCAAAGACAAGGAGGATTACCATCTCCTCTCCTAGATCCATCAAGAAGGACTACCAGCCTAGGAACAAAGAAAGAAGAAAGCCTTCCATCTAAAGGCTTCTACAAGAAGGTTCATCCAAGAAGGGTTTACATCAAAGACTCATCATCTTCAAAGGAAGGTACTCAAATCCAGACTCATCATTGAAGATCTCCATATCTACACAATGAGAAGTTTTCATCACCAAGCAAATCTCTCATAAGGCACCTTGAAGGAAGCATCTTGAAGAACTCCAAGATCTAAGAAGTCAAATCATCAAATCTTCAAGGAAGCAGCAAGGTCTCTTCACAACAACTCTCTCAAGTAAGTATTTTTATGTCCTCTTCTGAAAATATCAAAATGTCTTTTTGCAAGGAAAGCAACAAATTGGTTGGGACTGCTAATTTCCTTGCATGGAAAAAGAGGACTGATCTACTTCTCAAAGAAAATGAACTTTTGGACTACATCAAAGGGAGTGTCACTGTTCCTACTAAGGAACAAACTCAAGCCCTAGCAAAGTATAATAAGGATGAAACAAGGGCTCAAAGGATTCTGATATAATCCATCAAGGACCCTCTCATTCCTTATGTTTCCAAACTTGAAACATCTAAAGAAATCTATGATAAGTTGGTGGAGCTATTCTCAGTTAGTACAGCTGGAGAAGTGATATCGTTGCATAATGAACTATATAAAATGAAGATCTCCAAGGAAGAAGGAATAGCTCCCTACTTCATGAAGGTCTCTGAGATGAGAGACCAACTGCAAGAACTAGGAGAAGTTATGTCAGATAGAGAGATGACAACTGTGGTGCTCAATGCATTACCTGAGGAATGGGGCAACTTCACATCAAATATATATGCCAAGAAGGAAGCTACCCCGTTGAATGAACTTTGGTCTCTATGCAAAATTGAGGAGACTAGACTCAAAGCCAAAGATGATGTGGGATCAAAGGAGCAGGCATTTGTTGCTATGGCCAAGAGAAAAGGGAAATTTGGCAAGTTTGGTCCACAGAGAAAGGGTAAAAGAGATATGTCCAAAGTCCAAGCCATGGTTGTCAAGAGTATGGACACTATAAGAGGAATTTTCCTAAGTTCAAGAAGGACAACAATAAGAGGAAACAAGAAAAAGCCCACGTTACCCAAGAAGTGAAAGAAGAATAGAAGAAGCAAAAGAAGGAGGACCCTCTGGATCTCTACTATGATTGAGATCAACTTCTTCACACAAGTCTTCTTTAAAGTCTTGGGTATCATAGGAACATGTAGAAGTAGGATAGAATGCATGATTTATGAGAATGGTATCTTCAGGAATATAGAAGCATTATGCAGAGATAGCTCAAATAAAGATATTCATGTAGGAAGGATGTAGCCATTGAATGAGCTCATCAATGCATAAATGAATGATCATGATCAAGAAGAAACATCTTAGAAGGCCACTATCATTAGCAGAAAGAAGCATTTGCAGGATGAGGACTATAAGGGTCCTTCGGTGAAGTATTCAATCAAGGGTTCACGACTTTAAGGAAAAGCAGATGTCTCGATAAGAATTCCACTTATGAGGATTCAAGAAAGGATGATATGTAGGCAAAGAAAAATGTAGCAAAGCAAAGGAGATTGAGGCAATCTCAATCTAGGAAATTGTCAAAGGAAATTGTCAATCTAGGAAATTGTCAAAGTCATGTCATCATTTGTATCAATGAGCATGGGAAATTGCTCTGGTAGCATGGTCAAGAACAGGGTAGATCTCTTTCATTGAAGATATGCATGAAGACATGGTTCTCATACTGAAAAAGGTCAACATGAGAAATATCCTTATATGAGGTATGAGGTGGTTGACAAGAAAATCTATAAAGAAGCATATGAGATAAAGAGATCAGGGATAAAAGGACACCATGGACACTAGGAATCAACATCCGACAGATTTGTTGAAAGCATCTCCCGAAGAAGGCACAATAATTCTGACAAAGGAAGAAAAAGATCAAAGGACCCTTGACACCTGGAAAGGCCTTGGAGATGTGAAAATGTAGGATGTTGATGATTCAAGCCAACAAGATGTCATGATGGAAAGCCATCTCGTAAGGTACTATTTGATTTAATGTTATATTTTGATTTTTCTTGAGTAATATCTGGATGTAGTCATGTAGGGCTACTGGAACAAGAGTTGTAAGTGTAAGTACAACTAGAATTCATGTGGAGGATGGAAATTCCAGAAAGAAGCATGATGAGAAAGAAGTAGCCATGAGACGAGGGTTTCAAACATATATCAAGAAGGCCACTTTCCATGGAGAAAGGAATGACATGACGAACTAAGAAGTGATTGATGGTTGATGCCCTACAAAGAAGAAGCTCGACTGAATTTCATGACATCAAGGAAAGAAATTGATCAAGCAGCTTAAGGACCCACAAAGAAGAAGTTGTTGATGAAAAGGAGAGTCTCTAGTTGAAGAGGGAGCTCTGACAAGTCCCTAATTAAGAGGGTGCTTGGGCAAGTTCCTAGACAGAGGAAACTTGGGTACATTCCTTTACGGGAATGGACATATCTTCCCTAGTTGAGAGGGAGATATAGACACAACATTCTTGTCTTCACTGGGGAAGAAAGAATGGAGGAATGGGTAATCATCTGGCATCTGATACTCTTTGAGGATGTGTAGGGCATCCAAGAGAAGAGTAGGCAAGAGGATCGATATTCTTTGAGGGATGGGAACCCAAGATAAGAACATTGTTTTACAACCAGGCCGGCTCAACTCGGAAACGGCCGAGTCAAACCGAGCCGGTAAAAAAATGTGTGACCAGGCCTTTAAACCGGCTAGGTTGACCGAGTCATTAATGACCAGGCCGAGTCATCCAATGACTCGGCCTAGTCATCAATGACTCGGTCAACCAGGCCGAGTCCGTATTGACCAGGCCTAGTCATTGGAAAACGGCTGGGCAGCGTAAAAAATAAATTTTATTCACTTTTTTTTGGATTTGTGGTAAAGTTAAAATCAGTTTATGGATTCCAAAGGGTTTAGGTAAATTGTTAAGTGCTTTTGGGGTCCATTTCCCCCTCCCAAACCCTATTTAAGACAGCCAAATGCTCTCATTCACTCACAGCAGTCTTATGCATTTGAGTGAGAGTCTTCTTTGAGAATTAGTGAGCAGTTCTTGAGCTTGTTTTGGAGTAGCAGTGAGGAGTCTTGGAGAAGCATTGTAGCTGGAGTGAGGAGCTTCTTGGGCAGCCATTTGGAGCAGCATTGAGGAGCTGATTTTTGGAGCAAGCTTGAGGAGGCAGTTTGTGCCTGGAGGTATTTTTTTCCACCCTTACAAATCTGTTTTTGCTTAGTAAATTTTAGGTGCATATCAAGAAAGCTTAGAGAGTGTTTTTTGTCAAAAAAATGAACATTGAATCAATTTTATTTATTTTTTTCATTTTCAGATTGTTTTCCTAGTCAAAAAATGGCACCTAGAGCAAAAGATCCTGCTTGGGCATATGTTGAAATGGTTGATAGTCGGATGTGTTGCAAGTTTTGCCATAAGAAAATTAAGGAAGGTCCTGGGGGGATTCATAGGCTGAAACAACACTTGGCAGGGATTAAAGGCCAAATTACCGCATGTCCCTCTGATGAAATTGGGGAGATTAGAAAGAATTTGGTGGACAGCTTTGAAAAATTTAAAGAAGAGAAGGCTAGGCAAAAAGAGATACAGGCTGAGATTGGGAGGAAGAGGGAGATACAAAGAATGATGGCTACCAACCCCCACTATGATTTTGAGGGTTCTTCCTCTATCCCTCAAACTGATGCATCAAACCCTTTCCGTTATGTTCCTCCCTCTTTTGCTTCTGTTCAAAATAAGGGAAAGGGTAGAATGAAGGGTGATGTGTCTATCAAAAGTTATTTCACTCCCTCAGGCTCCTCTCCATCAGATGCACATGGTCCTGAAGTTAGTAAAGGTCTTGCTCAACCCACTTTAGATGACCATTGGAAGAAAGAATTGAGGGAGACTGCTTGTGACTACATAGCTAGATGGTGGTATGATGCTGATATCCCCTTTAATGCTGCTCGTTCACCATATTATGAGCCTATGTTTGAGGCCATACATGCTGCTGGAAAAGGCTTCAAAGGCCCTACTATGCAAGAGCTAAGGGGGTTTCGTTTGCAGAAAGAAATTCAATCCATTAATGAGTATTTGCAAGAGTTCAAGGAATCATGGGCAAGAACAGGGTGTACCATCATGTCAGATGGATGGACTGATCAAAGAAACCGTACCATCATAAACTTTCTTGTCTTCTGCCCACAGGGAACCATGTTTTTAAAATCAGTTGATGCATCTGATAAGGTAAAAGATGGCCACTTGTTGTTTCAGCTATTGGATGAGGTTATTGAGGATGTGGGGGTGGCTAATATTGGTCAAATCATCACAGACAATGCCTCTAACTATGTTCTTGCTGGTAAACTGTTAGAGGAAAAACACAAGACCATCTTTTGGACCCCATGCGCTGCACATTGCATAGACCTCATGCTTGAGGATATTGGAAAATTAGATTGGGTCAGAAACACTGTAGATAATGCCAAAAGCATAACAAAATTTATCTACAATCATACACTGGTTTTGAGTCTCATGAGGAAACACACTGGAGGCAAGGATATTATTAGGCCTGCCATCACTAGATTTGCTACACATTTTTTGACATTGCAATCTATGCTTTCCCAACATAGAAACTTGCAAAAGATGTTTTCCAGTGATGAATGGAATCAAAGCAATTGGTCTAACAAACCAGAAGGCAGAGAATTGAAAAGGAAAGTCCATGATGAAACTTTTTGGAGAAAGGCAGCAGAGATTGTGAAGCTTGTTGAGCCACTAGTTAAGGTGTTGCGGTTGGTGGATGGGGAAAGGTTGGCTATGGGCTTCATTTATGAGGCTATGGATCAAGCAAAGGAGCAAATAAAGACAGCATACAAGGATAGAGTGGCAAAGTATGGGCCCATTTGGGCAATCATTGATGAAAGATGGAACAATCAACTCCATCGCCCTATACATGCAGCTGGGTATTTTTTGAACCCACGGTATCATTATAAAGCTAAGGAGTCAGGAGCTTTGAGGGGGGAGGTCAGAGATGGACTGGTTGATTGCATTGAGCGCATGATCCCATCGGAGTCTGATCAGCTGCAGATACATCAACAGGTCACATCCTTCAGCAATGCAACAGGTACCTTTGGGAAGAACCTAGCAAAGATTGCAAGAGAAGCAGATGAGCCAGGTAAACAAAAATTTCAATTTTCAATTTCTTAATGGTTTTACAGTTTTACTTTTTTTATTAAAGACTAAAGTTTGTTAAATCATTTATAATTTGAAAGTTAGATATAATTTGTAATTTTGTTGAGCTTCAGCCTTCATCTAACTCATAATTCATTACACTCCTATGTTTTTTGCAGCACAATGGTGGGAGGCCTTTGGTGGCCAGTGCCCTGAATTGCAAAGGTTTGCAATTCGTATTTTGAGTCAAACTTGCAGTGCATCTGGGTGTGAGCGCAATTGGTCTGTCTTTGAGAGGATTCACATAAAGAAGAGAAACCGTTTGGAGCAAAAACGGTTGAATGATCTAGTTTTTGTCCAATACAACCTTCGGCTCAGACGGAACCAATTGCTGAACAAAAGACCTGATTCAGATCCCATTGTGTTGGAAGACATTGATCCAACATCAGATTGGGTAGTGGAGAGTCGTCTACCAGAGTTTGATCCTGATGAGGATCTTGATGAACTTGATGTTGGAGATCCACTACAGCATGTTCAGTTGAATGCAGATCCCAATCCACCAGCCTCAGTCTCACAGCCAGCTAGTAGGACTCCAGTTGTAGGTGCTTCCTCTGCTCAGCCACGACAGAAGCGCAGCCGCATTTCTACTCTATCTCAGCTTGCATCTGCTGCACAGCCTAGTGGTACTGGCACCACTTCTACAGTTGCAGTTGGAGACGATGATGATGAGGAGGAGCCATGGGGCCCCTTGTCTGACTCTGATGATGATGATCCAGAGATTGGTCGAGATGATCTTGGCTCCTCTGGCAGTAGCTACTAGCCTCCTTGGTTATTTGTATTTTGTTTTGACTCTTGAGTCTTTGATCATGTATGACAGACTACAGTTGACTATGTATTGCCATTGGGTACCATTTTGATATAATGGATTGGTTCATGAGCCTACTTTGATCATATGTTGTCTTCCATCTATATTATAATGCTGTGTGTTTGGAAACATGAATGAAAATCTTTAAAATTATGTTTAAAATATTTAAAATTATGTTTTTTTATAAAAAAAATAAATATTTAATGTATTTTTTACAACGACCGAGTCATTGAAATCGAGCCGGCCGAGTCATTACCGAGTCGGAGTCGGAGTCGGAGTCGATCCTCGGCCGAGTCGAAGTCGGAGTCGGAGTTGTAAAACATTGGATAAGAATAGTCCTAGAAGGTCATAGTCAGTGAACACCCAGGTGGGCATGTACCTTGAGAGACAATGATGAAGGTGTCTATAGTCATTGGTCTCGCCAACCTTGTGCTCTGATCTAATGAGAGATAAAGCTTTTAGTCAAGGCCTTGTCGTGGAAACAATGTTCGTTACTATGATGCTATAACAGATGGATTGCCAATCTGATTTCTCTTATGTGAATTCTTCAGATTGAAAATGTCCAAACACCTTGTAAAGTGATTTATGAATACCTCCCTAGTTAAGAGGGAGTGTTGAAGAAAGTGTAACTAGGCTCGGTCTTCATAAATGTAATTTTGATCTTTGTACTTTTAAAAGAAAAGAATTATTATTTTTGTCATTAACAAGAATGGATTTCTTGTCCATTTGATAGGTCAAGCACATATTGAAGTGCTTCTAGGAAAGTCAAAGAGTCAACGTAATTATTGAAGACCCATGTGGGCATGTTACACTATGTAAACCTATGTATTAAAGTCAAAGAAATATGTTAAATGTGATCCTCCAAAGCAAAGACAAGTCTCCTCTTCAAGTCGGCTCAAAGAAATCAATTTTTGGTGCACCTAAAGTCAAGTCGGCCTCACTAGCTCAAGTCGGCCCAATAGGAGGGAAAGACTCCTATATATAGGGCCATTCGACCTCACAACTAGTCCATCAATCATCTCTGAAATCAACGAAGAAGAAAGCTCGAAAAAGAAGTGTGAAAAAGGAGCATAAAGGTGATTCTAGGGCAGTGAAGAAGAAGGAAGAGAAATTGAGTTTGGGAGGGTTGTTTTGGGGCTAATCTATGCCACACGTGCGAAGGAAGAAGGGTCATTCTGTTGTCATAACAGAACCCTAAGTGCAGCAACATAAGAAGAGGTGTTTTGGGTGAAAAAGAGGCTCCAAATAGGCCTCCATCTCAAGCGAAGGAAGTCTCACCTAAAGAGAAGGAAAGAAACAAGAAAAAGGGCCAACTACAAGTCTACATCAACCACATGTGCGAAGAAATCAGACCTGCAGTAGGGTAAAGAGGATCAGCGTCTCAACTCGGATATATCTCTAAAGGAAGGTCTCATTCTCTAGCCTAAGTGTCAAAGAAAGGGAAGATTGCCAAGCAAAGTAGAGAAGGAAAGGAAGACTCCAAAGAATAGGTCTCTAAGGAGACCTAGGGTTTTTGCAGTTGCTGGAAAAAGAGCTACCATTTGTCGGAAGAAGTGCTAAGGAAGAGATCAAGGTGCAAAGCAGAAGAAGGCGTTATTAAAGGACAAAAGGAAGAGAGATTGTGTCTTGTGCTTGGAGGATCCACTAGTCAAGGGTCTAGGGTTTGACATTTGTCAATTGAAGCTTAATAAGAGAAATTTGCAGAAGGGTTTTCCTCTCTAAGAGAGAGAGGTTTTGCACTGGCTGAGAGCCAACATCTTATGTTCTTGTCTCTTTTGTTTTTGATAATTGTTTGATGAAGAAAAATATCACACACTAATAATAATAAGAGAAGATTGTGTTAATAAGAAAAAAGTGCTTCACAAATAGTTATCATCGTCAGAAGAATCTCATCATACTTAGATGCCCTAGATTCTTCAACATAGAGGACTAAAACCCTAAGTCTAGAGGGTTCTTAAGAGACTAAAGGAGAAACTATTTAAAGAGGCCTAAGGATCAAAGCTAAATCAATCAAGTGAAGAGATCATTTGACCATGGAGGCTAGTAGAGATGTAGCCCTAAAGGAGGTTGAGCTAGAAGGTCGGGTAGGGTTGCAAGGAAAGGTCGTGAGCTAATTCAACGTGGCATTCTTCTCAAGTGAAAATTGATCCAAGGAGGTTGCATACCTCAAGAAGCCGAGCTGGATAAGGAGCAAGAAGAAGGGTTTTGTGTTTGTCTTTTTCTCTCATGTTCTGGTCTAGGTTCAAGGAGGATGCTGGCCGAATTTGGCGACGGTTTCAGTGGGCAAGTCTATGCATCCAAGTATTGGAAGAGATGTGTGGAAAAGGGTTGAAAGTTCTAGGTTAATAGAAGTGGTACTTTGGCGATCTAGCCACAGACACTTGTACCTTATTGGAGGGTCGAAACACCTTAAATGGGATTGTTTTAATAGTGACGTGAGGGTTGGAAGGAAGCTAGAGTAAGGTCGCATGCCTTAGAGGCCCAGCACAGCAAGTATAGGGCTTGAAGAAGGATATCGCAGGTTTGAGGTAACCCTAGATTTGGGGCCGCAAAGATCTATAGCAGGCCTAGAAAATCAGTGATGAAAATGCCCAAAACCGTGGTTGCTTGGAGGCTAAGTGGCAGTGTCCTCGAGGTGTTACATTGCAAAGGTTGGAGGGTTTTCCATGAGGTCTTGTTTAATAGTTTTGATACACCCCAGTTAGGGCTTCTTCCTATGCAAAGAGGCATCTTATGATCTGTCCAAATCTCAGTGAAAGAATAGCCCAGATCTGTGATGAATGAAGAGGACCGAGACCCTAGAAAGGGAGGCAAAATGACTCTTTGTTGTGGGCAGAAGTTTGAGAAGGAAGGACAATGAAAGGGGTGACTTAGTAAAGGAAGAGAAGGTATGTTCAAGGGTTTGAACAACAATTGTAATCATCCCTTAGAACATATAGAAAGCATTTTATCACTATTAATGGGCTGCTTGGAAAAGCCCTAGATCTAGGCAATTTGAGGAGACAAATCGCAGAATACAAGGTAGTATTCGAAGCCCTACACTAGTCATGGCGTTGACTGTGTATGGTCAACTATGGTGGCCCTACGAAGAGTGACAAAAGCAGTTGATATGTCACAATGTGAGGGCAAATCTGTTGGGCCCTAGATCAAAAAATGCAAGAGGCGTTTCAGAGATCTAAAAGGGCGAATTTATAGGCCCTAAGATGAGCATTTTGATGTGACCAAAAGGTTGACAAGTAGGTAGATCAAAAAGGCCTTAGCACAGTGATCTTAGAGTAGTTAAGACACTCTGTGAAGGCAGCTAAGTATTGTTCACAAACAAAGTTGTGAATAGTGTTTCTTTTTAGTGAGCATGCAGTGGGTAGAAGGAGTTATCTATTGTAAGAAGCCAGACTTAGAAGTCCTCATGCACAGTGATCATTGAAGGACTAATAAGTTGTTAGGAGGCGGAGTGATGAGGCCCTAGTTTAGGGGTTGCAGAGGGGCAAACTTCACTGATAAGTGGGAAGTTCCAGAAGACCCAATGACCAAACTTCTTAATGGAGCTAGAAGGCTAGTATTGGGCCAAAGTTCAGTAACACACAAGGGAGTTGTGATCACTAACAGTGGCAAGATGAAGTGATCAGCAAATTGGGAGGCAAGAAGACCCGCCAAATGTGTTCAAGGTGCCTTGGACTGAAAGGGTTGTGGGGCACCACATCAGCAAGTAGGTCAAGTGTACTTTGCTCAGGGTAGATTGGTAATTATCGCAGTTGACACCAAGCCCTAGTTGTGTCCTTGTATCAGGGATGTATGTAAAGGCCATGATCCATAATATGAGAGCCCTAGGACTATTGTAGTCTACATTGCAATATAACAAGTAGTGGGTCTAAAAGGTTAAAAAAAATGTCATGTGCACTAGTTGATTCACTGATGGTTGTTATTTTGTTGTGTAAAGTAGAAGTGTTGTGGCATTTGAGTGGTGTTTGTGTTTGAGATTTTAAGACCTAAACCAGATTCTTGAGTGTCATGGAAATTCAACACTCGGCCTTCTCCCTGTAGTCTCTTGGGTACTTAGCTTAACCAAGAGGCCCCTTTATCCAGCCCTAAACACCTGATCTAGGTCTTGGCCTATAGATCTTAGTCATGTAGGTCTCAGCCCTTCATTTACTCCCCAAATCAAGTCTCTTGTCATCTGCAACTAGACCCTTTTTGCCCCTTTCTGCTACAAGACAAGTGCTTTGTAGGTTGCAACTAGTATCTTGATCTCTGTTGCGACCTACCTCTACTTTCCGCCACAGATCCACCTTCCCTTGTACTAAAGATACACGGTCCCTACAACAGAAACCCTCAACCTCTTTCATGGACAAACCTCGACTTCTTTTCCAGCCCTACTTGACCTCTAGACTTGGCTCTCTAGGGCTACATCCTTTTAGTCTTCACACACAATGAAGTCCTTCTCATTGATATGTCTCATGAGCTTGAGGCTCCTTATATACTTTTCTCTAGGGTCATTTAGGAAACCATTAGAACTTAGGGTTTTAAACTCTCAACCCTTAGAATAATTAATTATTTCTCTTTTGGTCCTAAACCAACACTTTTGGGTAAATTGCCCGACAAACTACTTTTAGGTGGGTTGTCCTCTCTCGGAAATACCTTCCCAGCTAACCAAAATCTAACAAATGAAGAATTTCAACCCCCACTCCGGTTATCAGTTTTCCTTATCACTCCATGCATTTAGTTTTAAATCCAAGCATGATAAAAAATTCTAAAATCTGAAAATGACAATATTTTCTGAAAACACAAATTTAGAGATTTCACAACTGCTGAAATTGCAAAAATAAAACACAACAAAATTATGACAGCCACACAGAAAATAACACAGTGATTTTTGGTCAATGTGACCCTGGAAAAACCCCCTACAACTCTTGGGGAAAACCAGTTTGAGAGCTCTTCTTTATTTCTAAAAATGCTTTTACAAAGAAACTGAAATACACAGTAAAAATTCCAACAACCACAAATTACAACTTATCTCGATTTCTGTGCTTAAACTCCACCTCGAAAATCATGCCAATCAGCAAACAGCCAAAACAGAAATTTTTACAGCAATAAAACAGCGTTAAATGTTGTACGGCCTACCTCGAAAAATGTGCCAAGAACTTGTTGTACTGACTGTACTGACCATATAGATTTCAACAGTACGACTGCCTCAAAATTTGTGCCCAAATCTGCTTCAAAATTTGTGCCCTTGCTGCTGTCCCTCTTCCTCGATTTCTGTGTCTCTCCTGCTGTACGGTTTTGCCTTGGGATGCATGCTAATAAAAGTTGTTGTCCAAATTTGCTGAAATGTTTTCTTGTTGCTCTCCTTCACTTCCTCACTGCTCAGAAATTTTCTCCTTGCTCTTTCTTCTCTTTCTCTCAAATGCTCATGAAAGAATGAATGATCTTTTTCTCTTCTCTTCTCCTTTTATTCTCTAAATGACCTTTTGGGTTACCCTAAGATCTAATGGCTGAGATTCATTTAGATCTAGGGATGAAAATAAATGTGCATTTAATTCTCACTTTGTATTTTTTAACTCACCCACTTAGCCTTTTACTTCCATAGTCACTTTTTCACTTTCTAATTCTTCATTGAGTTTAATAAAGTCACATTTAAATTAGAATGTAACTTTACCACTTATAAAGTCACTTTTAAATTAGAATGTAACTTTACCACTTATAAAGTCACTTTAGGAGAAAAGTACAAATAAATTTGGACACTTTTCCCTAGGCCAAAGATCAAAGCCTGCCTTAGGGAACCACTTGTCCTCTGGTACCCAAATTTAAACAACAAAGAGAACATTACAAAAAATAAGTTGTAGCCCTGTTATTAGGTGATATAGATAGAGGAAGAGGATAGGAAATTAGGAAAACCAGGCAAAACTAGGTTTTCTAGGGAAAATGTGAGACTGGTATTTGGAGAGGACATGTGAATGGAAGAAATCACTTCCTAAACAGAAAAATCCCTAACAAGGCAATTCATGAGGAAAAAGTTTTGAAAGGAACATTTCATGCATGGATAGAGAGAGCTTGGAATGGAATATTATGGTATACTTTAATGTTTCATTTCCTCATTCAAGTTTGGCTTGCATTTGAACTTCATTCTAGAGCATGTGCAAAAAAAGCACATTAGTGAGAAGGTGGTATTAGGGACAATCCTTACTCTACTTTAAGAAGTGAAGATCAAGGTTTGATCCTTGAAAGGAACCAATGTATGTGCAGCCTATATGACTGAAAATGTCATCTTCACATGGAAGTTTCCTCAAAACCTAGATAACTAGAGCATTTCACTTAGGTGTACTAAATTGTCATGAGACAATGCATCTATGGAGAGGCTACCCTAGATAGAAAACAACATGGATTTGGAAGAAATAAGAATGGTTGCTAGCAAACAAGAAAAACTAACATAAGATCAGTGTCTAACAAAGGACCATAAATAAGTCAATCGGACTACTAGGTACAATAATGTCAAAAAACTACATATAAGCAAACCTAGTCTATGTTATAAAACCCCTGAAGTCTATAAACAATTCTAGTAAAAGAAGTTGAAGGCATCTTTGAACCCTTAAGGGCATAGGATTTCACTATAAAATTGGCTAAAGGTGGCATAGAAGCTACAAAAGAACAAAAAAATGACAATACAAAGATCATGAAACTAGAAAGTAAGGCTCAACTCAGGTGGTTGAGAGGAGTGTCATCCTCCCTACCCCAGTTCATTTCCGACAAGTGACATGTTGCGCCCTTAACGAGTATATTGTTGTAACAAATTGATCCCTATCTTTGAACTAGTCTTGTTCCCTTACCCTAGGTATCATCCTCAAAATGAGAGGAAATGGCTAGCCTTTCTTTATATTATGTAATGAGGACCCTTGTAACAATAAAGATATTGAAGGCCATCGTGAAAATACTAGTATGTGGACTCAGCATCCTTATGAAGATGCATCCATTTGTCAATTTCCTTGGGCAGAAAAAACAAGGAACAAGCTAATAAGAGTCTTAAATGTAAAGGAACGTGAACTAATCATGGCCTAAATATGGGCAACCTTGCATCCTGTAGTGATATTGCCACATAAAAGTTTGGTGATACTAAGAGTATTAATAATTTTGAGGTGTGTGAGGGTGATGTTGATAGCAATTTATATCATCGATGGAAGCACAACAAATTTTGAAAAAAAATATCTTTTCTAGGGAGAATTTGTTTATTTCCCCTAAGAACAATACATATAACTCGATGTTGGATAGAACATGTGACAACCTAATAATCTGAAATGTAACTAACAGCATAACCAATATGACAAAACTCCTTAGCCAAATTATGGTAGCCCAGGTCATAATGAAGAGGATGACCATCCTTTCTAAGTGGTAGCCTAGGTCATTTTGCCACGTTGTTGAATTTGCACACATTAGAAGCCAAAACCTTGCGATTATAGAAAAGGCTAAGATCAAGGAACCTTATAACATGGGAAAAGAATGTTGATAATAATGTTGATGATGTAAAACCGAAACAAATTTTAGAGGTTGAAAGGGAAAATTCCAACCATAACGATGGGCCATGAAGTAAGCAAATCCCTTAGAACTATGATGAGCATAGAACTAGGGTACAAGATAAGCTCAAAACCATTGAGAAATGTGCTACACATATGAAGCTTTGCAAAGAATCTAATTACAGAACCTTGATGGCATCATTGAAAAAGTTTTGTTGTTGGAATATGGTAGTAAGTAATAAGGATTATAACTTCATTCTTGTTGAAATTGAAAAGGTTGAAAAAGATCTTTTTCCCAAGAGGAAGGAGAAGAAGATAATGAGATTCATTTTACAAAGCAAGTGCATGGGGTAGAATTTAGGCATCCATTGTATTACAGTGTAAAAATAGAAATCTAATGAGAAATATTTTAGAAACATGAAGAACTTGTGAGAAATCTTAACCTTAGACAAAAAAATTGTAAGAGAAACTTAGAATGATGTTGAAAATATCATGAGATATTAACCGTAAATTGCAAATTATATATTAAAAGGAAAAAAATAGTTAAACATAAATTATATGCAAAAGTAACTACATTCTATGCAAAAACAATAGATATTACACCCTACATCCGTGAACAAAAAATTGCATTTGAAATGAGGCTTATAAGAGTTTTGCACCCAAAGAGGACTCACTCTACCGTCTGTGAGGACTCATGCTCTACCATTTGGCTCTCGCACAAAGATATTCAAGAGTGCTCATCCACGTTCATTTCTTACATTACCTTTCAATTTTTTTTAAAAACACGATATAATTTTTTTTTTAAACACGATATAATTTTTTTTAAACACATGATATAATAATGTAACAACTTGAAGTGGTGTTGTTTATTGAGCTACTAATGTTGATATGTTGGATTATTCAAACTATATATGATAGATCTGTTGCTTGGTTGTGATCTACCTGACTACCCAAATTCTAACTTTACACATTGGGACCTAACTCGATTTCAGGCCCACAAGCATCAACATAAGCGCAGGCAGAAACTAATCAAGATCAAGTAAGAGGTTGCTACATGTCTGGATGAGGTGCTCCTACACCTTCCAAAAGTAGCCATCCTTCCTAATAGGCTCAAGTTGTCGACTAAATGAATGGTGGGATGGTGGTACTAATAGCTTTACCCTCCTACCCACACCAAATTCAGAGCTCGACATCCAAACAATCTGATTTTACTTCATTTCTCTAGTTGACTGCTACTACTATTCTATGAACTATTGTTACCAGGTGCTTATAAATCAAAATGAGGGTCGCAATCACAGAGTCGGACAACAAATGACTCCTCTTCTGATTGTTCTTTAAGAATCACTCCATCCAATGGCGTATCAAAAACACATATGATATGATTATGTAGCAGAATAGGAGCTAAACTGAAGCAAAGAGACCTCCTCCTTTGCCTTCCCCTACCCCCACTGCATCTCCTTATACCTCCTCCTTTAACACTACAATTGTTTCTACACTTACTCTTGTTTCAGATCCTTCAAAAAAATTATGCCATGTTTAACTTTGATAACAGATCATATCTTCCTCATTACTTCCAGACTTGAGCAGAATGTTTAAAATAACTTGTCAATGGCTTGCAATGGTCATCTATTTCATCCATTCGAACACATCCATGCAATTGTTACACAATTGTTTTCAATCCCTTATCACCTCCAAAGGCACAATACCCATGAATGACATTCTTACCACGTAACTTTGAAAGTGTGTAGTTATTGACAGCAAAGCCCACCACATCTTAACTGTTAAATTTGGCAACTAGGGCCAAACTTCACCTTGGACAACTCATATGATGCAACTAATATTTTTATTGGATTCCTCTCTCCGAGAGGTGTAGGATTGATCTGAAGATCATCTCATTCTGACATGTACAAATGGAATTATGAATTTATTTTGTTTATGGACAAATTGTCAAGGTCAGCCAGCAAACTAATGTAGGCTCAGAAGCCCAACAACCACGTCTATTCATCCTCAACGTTTGCATTTAAATACAAGGTGCCTCCTCCTCATTTAGACACTTCACTCACTCACGTATCTCTCTCTCCTTCATTGATTGGGTACAGATTTCTGAGGCAACTCTCCACATGCGCGAATAAGGGCAGTTCTGTTCTAGCCATTGACCAGCATTGACTGAAGATGCAGGAAGTGTTTTGACCAACAGCGTTGACCTATTTGACTGTGTTTTTGTGAGGGATATCTCTGTTTGGGCAGGCCGCATTTCTGGGCACAAAAATCGAGGCAAACCATACTATTTGACCAACATTGACTGCAGAAGGGTTTGACTACAACATTGACTTTCGTTGACCAGATTTGACTAGATATTTTCGAACTATTTTTGGGCTGATTTGATTTGTTGTTGGAGGCCGAGTTGACCAAGTTGTTTTGGAGGTCAAATTCTGAACTGTTGACCAGCGTTGACTTCTGGTTAGGGCTTTTTGTAGCTACTGTTTGTTGGGACAAATTTCACTGTGATTGGGCAAGTGAATATTGCATATTGTACTCGCTCTCTCTGCTGAACTTTTGAAGAATAATAAGAATTGATCAAAGGGTTTCCGCACATTGGGGTTTGTCCCTGCCTAGCGCCATATCTTGTGTCCTCTTGTCTTGGCTTGTCTTCTACTGTTATTGTTTATGTTCTATCTACATTTTACTATCATGTTGATGTGATTGCTAGTATGGATATTGATATTGGGCTAATAAGAAAATTGAAGTAAAATTGCTCTTAAGCATAGAACATACCATTGTTATCTAAAATTAACACTAACTCTATCAAATTAGTCAAATGCCTTTTTATGTTGTCAGTCATTAGCATTTAATGCAGAGAAGTCATGCATGAGGATGTTCAGAGACTCTTGAAATCACGAGTAACTGGGTGACCAAAAGGTTCCACCTCCTCCACTGGCCCAACTAACTTGGAGAACAAAATATTTGTTTGCACAATCTATGTATGTCACAAAGGAACCATGTATGCACTATGCACTTATCATCATCGACCCCAATTGTCGTGTTGAAGATGAAGATATTTCCTATGCAAACTATTCCCTATTTTACCACTTAGGGCATGCAGACTCTTTATCTATTTAATGTAGTGCACATGACTATGGAAATATTGTCTAACAGAGTATTGGGAATTCTTATTATTCATCACATTGATTTGCACTTCACATGGTTACTTTAAAATCTATTATGCCCCAACAAAGTGGTGTGTGTAAACAGGGGCATTGGCAGCAAAATATAATTTGAGATAAGTTCTAAGCTAGTTAGATAGTCATATTCATTGTGAGGGATAGGAGGTTCATCAATAGCTTGGAAACAAGGGACTTCATAGATAGTTCATAGCTTGAAAATGGGAGAGGCATAGAAGTTCATAGTTTGGAACATACATGTTTATAGTTTGGAACATAATACATGGGAGAGTTCGTAGTTTAAGTAGTGGGAAGTGTTAAGAATGAGGGATAGAAAGGAGAGAAATTCTTATTATACGATGCACCCTACGCACTTATTTGGGGTGAGATCAATGGATAGCAAAAAAGAAGAAATGATCAGTGCCTCCTCGAGATGAGATGACCATTATTTTATGCCACATTTGAGATTATTTATTGGTAAGGGTGTAGCATGGTTTCTATATCTTGTGTTAGGACTTCAAATCCAGTGCCAAGATGGATAATGAAAAATGGTGTCCCAAATGCTCAAATGGGTGTAAACTGAGATAAGTTATGGCCATGGAAGGATGATGTAGTAGTGCATAAATGAAGAGTTGTGGTTAGTAGTAAATTAGTAGTTCGGTAGTACATTTGTAGTGTTAGTTGTGATAGAAGATTTATAGGTAGATGAAAGTCTGGAGATGACCAAGATTTTACCACCTCTCCACTGTAGAACTATGGGGTAAACTACTAGTGTAGGTGTCAACTCTTGAGTCGAGAGAGTTCGCTAGTAGTTGGGGGAGAATTCGTTGCTTGTCCTTCAGATTGTAGCTTGTTCCAACTTTATGTACATCATAGGCAATAGTTGCAGCTTCGCTTATCTCCTTTTATTATCTCTATACACTTAGCATGCGTCATTAAATAATAATGAGACTATTTATCTCTCATAGTTCATGTTTTCGGAGTTAAAAATCAATTTTATAGCATATACTTAAAAAGAAAATGCATTGGTGTACGATGTAGTTTTGTTGTTACTTTTGCTCCTCATAAGTGATACAGTGGCACTTTAATAAATAGAACCCATCCTAATGTTCAATGAACAACACCTTTTGTTAGTAGTGATTCCAAGTAAAAGATCTAGATTAATAGGTGGGTACACCCCCTTGGTAACAGATCAAATGGAGGTATGGGTGCAATAATTCATTATTTCATAACCACCCAATTTCTTACCTTGATCTAGTAGAGAATTTGTGTTGCACCCTTACCAATGATAGGATCAACTTAACATACATAATTTCGCTATGATTGCAAATCTCATCTAAGGGGGGTATCTTTCTCCCTGCATGTCCCCTCACTTAAATGGAAAGTTCAATGTCTAGTCAACCATATGGTGTTTCCATCATGTCGCTTCAGGTGTTGGGTTCAAGTTTCAAACAAAGGTGTGGGCGATGACCCAATCTCAAAATAATAGAAGACATTTGGTAGATGGGTGTTGGTTCCATTATTAGAGAGGATAGGTCTAGTTTGTAAATAAGATATACATTTTATGAAAGGCCCACTTATGATGAAACAAGGGTAAACAAAGCGATCTTTTATAGAAAGCTCCTCCTAGAGATATAAACAACCCTACAAATAGAAGTTGTTTCTTCCTTCACTTCACTATGTTAAGTAAAGTAATAAATTCTTTATAGAAGTGTTTTTGCAAAGTATAGCTATTCTTCGAAGTGTTCATTAACTATCATTTGGATCAAGGGGACTATCATCTCGATAAAGGGGACTATACTCACGCGTTCCTACTGCTAAAAAGTTAGAGAACATATTATAGAGTTGACTCTCCCAATGTTACTCCCTCCACTGCAACCAAAAGCTAGGAGTTTCGCTACATTTGAGTTTCAAGGGCATGCCAATAACACTAGGAAGATGATAGCCCATCATTGGTTGCTCCTCATATGGTCACATCCTTCGTGCTAAGCCTGCCTACCTACCCTCAACCTCGAATTACCAGGGGAGGGTTAACCTCTAGGTGCGGTCTTCATAATGTCTAATGTAATCATGATTTTATGTATTTGATGAAAAGAGAAGAAGAAATTTTATTATTATTATTTTGAAAGCATGGGTTTCATGCTCAAGGTAAATTTGCTTGTAAGTCAAGCACCCATTGAATGCTTCTAGGTTTGCCATAGAATTATGAAGTCAAAAGAGTCATTGTCATACATGTAAGGCCCTTTGGGCATGTTGTGTCTTGTAAAGAAATTTTTTTATAAAGTCAAAAGTCTCATAAAGACCCTCCAAGACCTTGTTAAACAGCAGCAACAAGTCAACCTACAAGAAGGATCAAATCAACCTACAAGACAACAATTAGACCTCCTAAGGAGCCTATATATAAGAGACATCAACCTAACTTGAAACCAACTCTCAAGAAGTTCGATCAAGGCAAGAAAGAAGAGGAAAATAGAGGAAAAGAAGTTAGAAGAAGAAAAATTAAATTTTCAATTTGTTTGGGCTATATCTCTTCACACGTGCAAGATCTAGGGCATCATCTTGCTACATCTAGATTGAAATTTATAGTCATATTGGAAAGCCAAAATTAGGTATCTAAAAGAGCATTTTGCAAGCCGAATTACTAAGGAAGAAGAAGATCCCCAAGCGAAGGAGAAAGAAGAAATCACCACATGCAAGAGCTAGAGTTTCTGCAATAGGTCAAAATTGCAGAAGAAAATATTGGGGTCGAAGTTGTTGGAGAAGTTGTTGCGATTGAAGTTGTTGGAGAAGTTGCTAAAGAGGTTGCTAGAAGGAAAGCTCATCAAGGAGGAATGATTGACTTGGCCTTGGAGGGGTCTTTGACAATGGTCTTAGTTCTTGGAATTCGTTATTTGAAGTTCTATAAGAAGAGAAGAATTATTGTGGGTTTTCCTCTCAAGAGGAGAGTTTTTGGCCCTAACTTACAGCCTACATTCTATGTCCTCTTGTTTCATTGATCTTTTTTGTTTGGTAGTTGTTTGATGATAGAAAACACAATAATAATCAAGTTGAAGAAGAAGCTAATCAAGTTAAGTAAAATGACATCACAAGTAGTTATCAAAGTAAGAGGAATCACCTAATCTAGTTGCCCCTAGAATTCTCTACATGGTATCAGAGCTAAAGTGACTACAACAAGGAAAGGCAACCTGAAGATCACTCCATTGAAGATGGATACATAAGGGCCTAGCACAAGGAGATCATCGTGGAGAACTAAGAAGCATCAAGGAGGACCATTCATCTCATCACAAGGATCACATCATCTATAAGGAGTACCACTTTGAAGAAGAAGACCACAAAAACCCTACCTCCATTCAAAGAAGGGCTATACACTTGAAGCATTCTTGGGAAGCTTGCACATTCTACAATCATCTAACAAGGAAGCAAGAATGAGCACTACATCATACTTGAAGAAGATCATCAAATCAACATCATCAAGAAAGCATCAAGTTGAAGATATCATCATCAAAGGAGCATCTTCACTTGAAAATTATTTTTATATTTATGTCTAAATCTACTATTACCGTGACTTCATTTGGCAAGGAGAGCAACAAATTAATTGGGTCATCTAATTTCCTTCCATGTAAAAAGAGGATAGATTTATTCCTCATAGAGAATGAAGTTATTAAATATGTTAAGGGTTCAATCCCTAAACCATCTCAAGAACAAGCTCAAGCACTATCAAAATATATGAAAGGGGAAATAAGGACTCAAAGAATCCTCATAGAATCAATCAAGGATTCCCTCATCCCTTATGTAGCAAAATTGGAGAAATTGAAAGATATCTATGAAAAGTTGGTAGAATTGTTTTCTGTAAGCATTGTAGGAGAAGTTAAATCATTCAGAACCAAATTATACAAAATGAAGGTATCTAAGGATGAAGGAATAGCCTCATACCTTACGAAGGTATTTCAAATAAGAGATCAACTACAAGAATTAGGAGAAAAGAAATGACCATTGTTGTGCTAAATGCACTACCTGATGAATGGGGCAACTTTGTATCAAGTATCTATGGAAAGAAGGAAGCCACTCCATTCAGTGAACTTGGGTCATTATGTAAGATTGAAGAAACTAAGTTGAAGGCAAAATGAGATGTTGCATCAAGTGATCAAACTCAAGCATATGCAACTATGGCTAGAAAGAAAGGGAAGTTTGGAAAGTTCGATCCTCGGAAAAAGAAGAAGCTTGACATGTCAAAGATCCAATGCTATGAATGTAATGAATATGGGCACTTTAAGAGAAAATGTCCTAAACTCAAAAAGGACAACAAGAAAAGAAAAGATAGAAATGAAGCCCATATCATTGAAGAAGTACAAGAACCCGAAAAGAAGAAGTCAAAGGAGGAGAAAATGAAAGATCTTTATTATGACTAAAATAACCTCCTTCACTTTCTTTACAATAGTCATGAAGGAAGCAACACAAGTATGATAGGATGCATTGTAGCAGAACAAAAGATGACATCATCATAGAAGCATGACATAGCCAAAGTAGAAGTTTGAGGTTAAAACAATCCTCATAATAGAAAGGAAGTAACTCATGGCCTCTTCATAGGAAGCATAGAAGGATAACCATAGTAGCAGTATATATGGTTGGACAAAGTCATCTAGCAAAAATAGAAGATAAAGAGATCATCATATATCATCATTATTAGAAAGGAGCATTTGCAGAATGAGGATCATTAAGATCCTCCACTGGAATCTTTATGAGAAGGTTCACCTCTACTTAGAAAAACCAAGTGCCACACAAATAGTCCACATTCCACCTTGTGTGGGATCCACTAGTAAGGTATGATAACCAAGATGTGCAGCACGCCAAGTTGGTTGAAGTACTTTCATCTTCAAGCAAGGAAAGGAAGCTACCGAAGGAAGTCTAGATGACCACAAGGAGGAAGAGGTATGCATATATTTAATAGATAAAGGCATGTCATCATATAGTTGCAAATAACATGGTTAAATGCTCTATCTCATGAGCATGATCCAAGAAGAAGGATCTCTCCCATTAGAATGATGCATGAAGGCATGTAGACAATGTGCCTTGAACTCTTCTATATATTGATAAGATGAAATCAACATAATATGACCTCATCTGGTATATGAAGTGGTTGACAATCATGGTTCCTATATTGAAATAACCATGTAAAGAAGATCCTGAGGAAAGCAATATGTGAAGAAAGGAAGAAAGGAAGAAAAGTTCATGAAAGATGCAACTATAGTCATGTAAGATAAGAGAAGTGATCAACATCCGATAACTAGAAGAATTAGCTATGACACCTCCATGGAAGAAGGAGGTATAAAGATCGTGATATATATACTACAAAAGAAGAAACTTGGTAATGAATGTCGTGGAGATGGGTTCATACATGTGCAAGATGTCAAGGTTGCAAGAAGTTGATGTCATGACAAAAGGCCATCATAAAAAGGTAACTTTGATTTGATGTTCATTTTGATTTTTCAAAACATTTCGTTGGGTTGAAATAAAGCTACCGAAATAGAGTTGTAGATGTCACATACAACTAGTACTCATGAGATGGGATGGAAGATCCTGAAAGAAACATGACTTGGAAGAGGTAGTTGTATAAAGGAAAGTCGAATGTGAACCAAAAGATCACTTTTCGATGAAAAGAAGGATGACATGACTATTGGTTCAACCCTATGGTTCGTTGAAGGGAAGTGATGGAGAAAGATGGTCGAAGCCCAACAAAGAAGTTATGAAGAAGAAGGCTCCATAATGAAGAAGATGAAGTTCATGACATGATACAGAAAGAGGAGCCCTACAAGCAGCTGATAGTACCATTATCTCCACTAAAGAGCAAATAGTTGATATTGGAAACAAGTCCCTAATTGAGAGGAAGCTTGGGCAAGTCCCTTGTTAAAAGGGAGCTTGGGAATATTCCATTTATAGGAACGTGCAGATCCTCCCTAGTTGAGAGGGAGAGATAGACACATCATTTTTGTCTACATGTTATGAAGAAAAAATGGAGAATTGGATAAGCATTTGAGATTGATTCTGATACTCTTTGAGGATGTGGTAGGACATCCAATAGGCAAGAGTAGTTGAAGAGGGAATTCCTTGAGGATGTGTTATTGCAAGACAGGAATGGCCCTAAATTTTAAAAGGGCATACCTTGTGAACATCTGGATGGGGTATGTGCCTTAAGGGACAATGATGATGGTGTCTATTAGTCAATGTTTCGCCAGCATTGTGCTCTGATCTTGTGGAGAGATAGAGTTGTTAGTCAAGGCCTTGCTATGTGACAATGTTGGTTGATATGATGAGATGCACTGATATAATCTAATAAGATAGCTTATGAGATGGCTTACCAATCTGACTCCTTATGTGAATTCTTCAGTATGAGAATGTCCAAGTACCTTGTATGGATTGTGAATACCTCCCTAGTGAAGAGGGAGTGTTAAAAAGTGTAACTAGATTCGATCTTCATAATGTCTAATGTAATCATGATTTTATATATTTTGATGGGAAGAGAAAAAGAAATTTTATTATTATATTTTGAAAGCATGGGTAAATTTATTTGTAGGTCAACCACCCATTGAGTGCTTTTAAGTTTGTCATAGAATTATGAAGTCACAAGAGTCATTGTCATACGTGTAAGGCCCCTTTGGGCATGTTGTATATTGTAAAGAAAAAAAATTATAAAGTCAAAAGTGTCATAAAGACCCTCCAAAATGTTGTCAAACAGTAGCAACAAGTCAGCCTACAAGAAGGATCAAGTCGGTCTTAATAACAGCAATTTGGCCTCCTAAGGAGCCTATATATAAGAGACATTGACCTCACTTGAAGGATATCCATCCAACTCTCAAGAAGTTCAATCAAGGCAAGAAAGAAGACCAAAAGAAGAGTGAAATAGAGGAAAAGAAGCTGGAAAAAGAAAAAAGAAAAAAAGAAATTTTGAATCTATTTTGGGCTATATCTCTTCACACGTGCGAGATCTAGGGCATCATCTTGCTACATCTAGACCGAAATTTATAGTCACATTGGAAGGTCAAAATTAGGTATCTAAAAGAGCATTTCGCAAGCTGAATTACTAAGGAAGAAGAATATCCCCAAGCGAAGGAGAAAGAAGAAATCACCATCTTTTCCCGCACGTGCAAAAGCTAGGGTTTCTGCAATAAGTTGAAATTGTAGACGAAACTATTGGGGTCGAAGTTGCTAGAGAAGTTGTTGGAGTCGAAGTTGTTAGAGAAGTTGCTGGAAGGAAAGCTCATTAAGGAAGAAGGATTGACTTGGTCTTGATGGGGTCTTTGACAAGGGTCTTAGGTCTTGGAATTCGGCATTAGAAATTTTATAAGAGAAGAATTCTTGTGGGTTTTCCTCTCAAGAGGAGAGGTTTTGGCCCTGGCTTACAGCCTACATTTTATGTCCTCTTGTCTCATTGATCTTTATTGTTTGGTAGTTGTTTGATGATAGAAAACATAATAATAATCAAATTGAAGAAGAAGTTAATCAAGTTAAGTAAAAAGACATCAAAAGCAGTTATCAAAGTATGAGAAATCACCTAATCTAGTTGCCCCTAGATTTCTCAACAGTAATTCCTCGAATGAAAACAAACACAAAACATAGGTTTATCATAGAATTTTCTCTCCTACGGGGATTGATATTAGTTTTGTGGCTCAATCAAAGAAGAAGCTTCATTCCTCCAAAATCAACTATCGATCATGGAGATGAATGACATAGACTCTTTGATTATATGATCACCTATGATAGCCTTTTACCTTAGATAAGATTTGTGATAGCCTTTGATAAGATACCCTTTGAAAAAGATAGGATAGTCTTTGATGGCATTGCTTTCTAACGGTAGGGGCGAAGAACCAACCTTCATCATAGTGCTTGCCCACTCCCAGCGTTGAAAGTTGAAACACCCCAGTCAAAACTTTGTTATTGATGTTTCCTCATTGGAAAGAGATATTCATATTAGTAGAATGCTCGTCCTAAATTACCTCTTAAGATTAGATGGATAGCCCAAACTTACCTATGATTCTTTCTTAGACAACTTAGAGAAGGGATGATAAGCACATATACCGATTCTTTCGTTTCGTTGGACTCCTTGGACTTACCACTTTTTAAGATTTGATAACTTAGCTTGAACCTCTTCGACTAACCAAATCCAAAAAAAGTTGAAGCAAATTTGGTTTGGTCCATTTGTAAAAATGGAAGATTCTGGTTCTTGGGTACAAAAGTAACTGCTTAACCTTTTTGTGAAGGATTATATTCATGTAAGTTTCATGCATTTTTATATAAACTCTATTAAGTGAAGTTGTTCATATTGAAGACTTTGGTAAAACTCTTGACATAAAACAATGACCCTATCATAGTCTTGATTAAGCCTTTATGTGGATAACTCTGACTTTTACTATGGTTGAATAAACTTTTGCTTTGAATTACAGGTATATAAACGTATCTATGAGCATAACCTACATATTATATTGAGTCATTATTCAGGTGGAAAAAGCTTGTTACTATTGCAAGGGTAAGTCAATCTAAAATATGGTATTTGACAAACAAGAAATCCATAGGATGCACAAAAATGAGGAAAGAGACCCAGCACATTCGCATAATGATCTAGCATAAACAGTTATTTACAGTCTAAACATATGTCTAACATCTGCAAAACAGCCGTAACTTAGCATAAAGAACATGAAAATCAGAAAAAGAATGACCAAGTGAAAATGTATCGTGCAATATAAACCAACCTCTACATATATGATCAAGACAAATACAAAAATCAACAAGTAAAGAGAGATAGAAAGATATTAGAAAATATGGACAAAAGCAACTATTATTAATTTGTCTTTATTATCTTTATTCTGCTAAAGAGTATATCCTATGCATAATGTCTATCTCCTTAAGACTCTTTATCCTATGCATATTGTTTATCTCCTTAAGAGGCTTAACTCCTTCAAGAGACTACTTGATATCTCCTTATAAGCTATCTCCATTTACTAAAGATACTTTCGATCCCTGTCACTTTATATTTCCTATCTTAGTAGCTTATCCCTTATATAATATGTTTAAACCACCCACACTTTGATTACTAACAGCACCCATTATCACCTCACTAGAGAACTCACTCTAGAGGAACAAGATGTCACTTTATAGTCTAGAAAGAGAAATACATACATAAAGCACAAGATAACCAATAGAAATACATTGATACTTCTCAAGCTCCCATCATTTTGACTCTCTCCTCAAGAAATGGGAAACAAAACACATCACTACACAGGAGAAAGACACCACTATTACAATATATTCATCAATTTACTAAGGAGAGAGAAAATCATCAATGAAATCAATTATCTGACTATCGATCAAGCACATCATCCAATCAATCTGCTAAGAGGCTAACTGACCAGATATTATTTTCTTTTACTGGACAAAAATAATGAAACAACTAGAATCAATCATGCAAGGGCAATTCAGAAAAACACATTGAATTCTAATATAATTTGATAGATAGTTTAACTAGGAAAATACAAGGGGCAAACAGCTGCTCATACATACACAGTTTTTAGCCGCAGAGCATAATTTAGAAAACAATTTACCCAATGAAAGGGAGAAAACCAACCGACTATATAGCTCATACATCACCTCAATTTACATTATCATTTCATTTCTTCAATTACAGGGTCAAAACTAGACCAAGGAGAAATAAAACAATCAATTGATAGAACAATGCACCACTTCACTCTTCACTTCACTTTAATCTTCAATGACCAGATTCTCTTTGAACGGAGGACACATCAAGACATGAGCAACTGTCTCTATTGAATTACATAGAACAACTCAACCATCAATCACCATCTACAACAATCTTTGTATTTACCATCATGTATCATACCTACTTACTTCTATACTCAATCATCATGCATCAAAATTTACCTTCATGCAGAGGAATATAAGACTTCATGTATCTCTACAGGGTCGAAACCACTTACCTGGATGCAGTGAGGTTCCTTAGTGGTTTCCCACTGGCGTAATTAAAGGGTGCCTCAAGAGATAATTTATTCTTTTTAGTCATCGCAGTTGTCATTCGACCATAATCCAAAGTTTTGCTGAAGCAGCAGGGAAGCGGCAGAATCAAATACCCTAAAGTATTTTCCCACCTCCCTTCTCCGCTCTTGCCGAATTTCACCATGTCGGTTACATCCTACAATTATAGCAAATAGGTCAAGACTTGAGGTCAGTTATTCACCCAAAATCAAATAAATAAACCCACAATTATAGCAAATTAGACAAGATTCAATGTAAGTTGCATCCACAGTTCAGAAATTCACCCAAAATCAGATAAATGAACTCAAACATACCTTAACCTTAAGCATTCACTTGTAGCCATTGTATCTGTGAGCTACTTGGGCAAGTTCCGTTTCAGTCCATTAAACCCCGAGGGAAAACAACCAAAGAAAAAATAGGTAATAAGAAAGAAAGAAATGAAAAAGCATGGCCATGCTGAAGATATAGAAAATAATAACCACAACACTGAAAATACCAAAATACAGACCAACATCAAGAAAGTAATAACCACAAAACTGAAAATACCAACATCCAGAGCAACAGCAAAATATTTAGAAAGAACAGAAAAATGAAAAAAAAAAAAACAAAAAACAACAACACAAAAAACAAAACAAAACAAAAAATAGCTCATGAATAACCAAAGAAGGTCGCCATAACATCGTATCAACGCCAAAGTCGAACCCTGTTCTCGGCCACGTCGCATCCACATCGTGTGCATTCAGACCAAAGGTCGAAGTCTGCTGTGACCATCGCCAAGTAGGAGTTAAAGCGAGTTACTACTGCAATTGTATAAGTGGAGAGCCAGGGTCTGCAAATTAAATTTGAGGTAGGGTTTACTGCGATGACAATGGGTTGCTCAATCTTTATCTCGTGCTGCTTCTTATCATTCATAATGGTGTCTTCACTGGTAACAGCCAAGGCACCGTTAGAGTTTAATATTATGACAGCCCGTGGAGGTGAAGCCGCAGATGCGGCGGCTCTGATGGCGTTGAAACGCGCAATAACTAACTATCCCTTGCTCTCCCTGCGCAACTGGAATTATACTTCCAACCATTTATGCAATTTTACGGGTGTCAAATGTGGTAGCAACAGCCACGAATTGCGAGTTATAGGAATCAATATAAGCAGAATGAGACTGAATGGCACCATCCCTTCCCACTTGGGGAATTTATCGCTCTTGCAGTCTCTCGATCTCTCCCATAACGGATTTAAGGGTAACATACCACGGGCTTTGGGACGTCTATGGCAACCCAGGGAGCTCTACCTCTCTGCAAATGCTCTGACAGGGACCATTCCGCACCAGTTGAGCGACTTAAAGAACCTGCAATTGCTGGGCTCTTCCGGGAACGCCCACACAGGTTCGGTTCCTGGGACCCTTGGAAACTGTTCAATGCTGAGCAAGATTGATTTATCTTTAAATCAATTGACGGGACCTATTCCTTCGGAAGTCGGCCTGCTCACCCGGCTCTGGTTTCTTAATCCCTTCGAAGACCTACAACGGGATCTCCAGCGATTCAGATATTGCTTCTGTTCGGCACCAATACCCCGCCAATTCCTGCATTCAAAGTCTCGTAATATGTTTTCCTCTTTCGATGCTTTTGTGGCTTTTTTCTCCTAATATGTGTTCCTTATTTTATGGCTTTTATGGTCTTTTGGTTTCCTCATTTGACGGCTTTTATCGCTTTTTTTCAATGTGGCGGTTAACGTTTTTAACAACATAAACTCGAACCACGTGGCTTAAAAAATTGTCCCACATATGCTCAATTTTTAAAATGACACGACCCACTATTTGATAATCATAAATAATGTGATTAAGAAGTATTTTTAACAATATGGAATAATGTTTTTAACACACATTAAAATTATGAAATTAAATAATGCTTCTTAATAATATTTTTTAATCATTTTAATAACATATATATTACAATAATTTTGGCCACACAATATCTTTAAAGGTATTGTTCCACTATGTGAAGGTCTTGCATTATTTGTGAAACTTTACTTGTACTTTAAATTTCTACCTGATTCCTATTAAATTTATGGTTATAAACAAAGTCCATTCACTATAAGATTAGCTTACTCGTTTGAAAGCTTTGATAAGTCTTAAACACTAAACAAACTTGCCGTAAAATATGTTGTCTAAAAATTTTTAGGATTTGTTCCATGAACGTCATCTCAACGAACCAAAGAGACTCTCTAAAAGGGATGTTTGACCTTTAAGTGGGATATAGGCATTACATGGAGATTTTTAGATTAGAGATGGATCCCAAGATCATGATTATGGTGGAGTGAAGAGAAAGAGGGTCATGTGACCTAAATGAAGCTTCTAATAGTTATGGGCAAGGAGGTATTAAACCACTACTCTCACCATTTAAAGGGTATATTTAGCTAGCAAGTGGGATATATGTGGAGATTTTTCCATCGGATGGTTCTCAAGGTCTTGAGTATGGTCATATGGGAACCATTACAAAGTATTCCATGGTATATGGTTTTGAAGCCACAACCCATTCTCCAAAAATTGAAAGCAATGTATTTAGTATTAAATGATTCTTTTATGGTTCATGTAATATGCATAGGGTTTGAAGCTACCACACGGGCTCTATAAGTAGAATCATTACGCACCAAATCATTACACCAAATTACATAACATTCACACCATTAAATAATTTGGCAAACCATGGATAAGTGTTAGGGACTTGATCATGGTCCAAGGACAACCATAAGGGTCAGTAATATATTTTTGGAGCTCATGTTCATACATCCTACCTCTCAATTTCATGTTACCATTCCAAGTGATGACAAGGTGGTTGGCATCCAAGCCACTCAAAACTATCATTGACTTATCTACAAGAATCTCTTTGTACAATAAATAGATAGATTAAGATATTAAGACTTTAGTTTTTAAATGTAAAATCCTCTTATCTTGGCATGATTTAATCCTTTCATCAATATATTTATTCATTTATTAATAAAATGTTACATGGTTGTCCCTAAGATAGTAGTGGTTGTCCTTAGACCATGACCATGACCCTTATACAAATACATAGCATGATAAACCTCATAATGATTTCAATATTGTACTTTTCAAATAAACATTATATTTCTAAGGCTTCTATGGTGGTTTTAGGCCCTATGCATCATCTATGAACCACAAAAGCGTATCTTAGTCCTTGAGATATTGGTTTCTATCCTTGGACCATGGACAATGCCTTAAGAACCATATAGTCTAGAAAACCTCATAATCATCCCATTTGACCATGGATAAGGCATTGCCACCCATCCTAGTGAACAATATCCACTAAAGACATATGTATCCTAGTTGGTTGTTGAATATCCATTTTAAAAGATGTGTGTAATGGTTTAAGACCTCCTTTTGTCCCATGAACCCTAGAATCTTCATATGTCCGTTCTTTTCCATTCTTGACCATGATTAATATGTTATGGTCCATTCCTAATATGAACAACTTTTATAGGCACACACATCCTTATCTTACTTAGAGATCAAAGATCCCTCCTAGAGGGCCTCTGTAATGGTGTTTTGTGGCCTTGTTGATGCACTAAATCCTTGAAAATATTTATATACAAATTAATACCCTTTAATTCCTTTCCTAACCATAGTTAAGACCTTTAGACCCATCCTTGGTGGAAAAAATCACTTAATGGCACCCATATCCCAATTAGAGGCCAAATATCCCTTCTAAATGGCCTCTGTAGTAGTTGAAGGGTTTCCTCATTGTTCATGAGTTCATTCAGGACCTGAGAACCTCTATGTTCTCCCATGAATGTGGTCAAGCTCTAAAGACCCATCCATTATGTCTAAAACATTCTAATGGTGACAATATATCACTTAAAGGATAAAAATTGTGAGCCTTAAAAGACTAATTTGTATCATATGACCCTTGCTTTCCTTCTTTAACTATGATGAGGGCCTCGAGACCTATGTCTTGTACATAAAATTTCTATTTATGTCAATATCCCACCAAGAGGGCAATGATTCAAGTTTGTATGGTGGTTTGAGGCCTATTATGGGGACAAAGGCCTTAAAAGATCTGTTTGGAATGTAGGGACAAAGGCCTAAGAAGTTTGATTTGGAACATAGGTCCAATAGCCATCTCTTGTGTGGAAAGCCTCCTAATGGTACCCATATCACACTCAAGGGAAAAAGGTACTATCTAGGGGGGCTTTATAGTAATTTAAGGAATATTCATATCCCATAAGACTCATGAGATTCATTTAGGGATTAAGAACCTTATGTTCCTCCATTAATCATGGTAAAGGACATGAGACCAATCCTTATCGTAGAAAAAAATTTAATAACACCTCTATCCTACTTGTATGAAAAAGATTCATTTTAGAGAGCTTGTGTTGTCATTTAAGGCCTTGGTCAAGGCCCATCAACATAAGAATATTCATTTAGGATCTAACTCTTTGGATTTCTCACTCAACCAAGGTTAAGGTTTGAAAGCTCTTCCTTGACGTAGAAAACATTGTAATGGTAACCATAACTTGCTTAAATAACAATGGTATTATATAGAAGAGACATTATGTGGTTTGTGGCATTGTTTTTGGCTCTTGATTATTGAAGGTTTCATAAAGGAACTAAGGCCATTATTTTTCTCTCTTAGCCACGACCAATGCTTTAAGACACCCATCCTTGTTGCACAAGACTTCATAATGGCAACCTTATTCCACTTTAAGGGCAAATATTTCCTCAAAAAGGCGCATGCTCTGGTTTGAGGCCATATTCACAATCAATGAGCATTAGAGATCAACTTAAGGGATAAAGCCCTTGTTTTTCTCCCATGATTATGATAAGGCATTGAAATCTATGCCTATTATGAATACAACTCTCGATAGTGTCCACACCCCATTTGTGTCTAAAAGGTCCACTTTAAAGGATCTATGTTGTGGTTAAAAGTCTTAATCATGCTTCGTTAACTCGAGAATCTTAATTTGTGGCCTGATTCCTTTTATTTATCCCTTAACAATAGTTAATGCCTCAAGACCCATCCCTAGCACACAAAATCTTCTAATGGCACCTATATCTAACTCTAAGGATAATGATCTCCTATAAATGCATGCTTTGTGGTTTTTTGCATTGTTTATGGCTCTTAATCCTTAAAAACTCCATATATGGCCCACGAACCTTATTTTCCTTTCAAATTAATTGATGAGGCCTTGAGACCCATTCTTATTGTCCAAGGCATTATAGGAACAACATATTCCACTCGGAGGCTAAATAATTCCTTTTGAAAGCATATGTAATGAGTTAAAGCCTTGTTCATGCCCATGAGTTCTAAAAGTATCATTTATAGCCCAATTCCTATGTTTTCCTCCCCTTGCAATCATCAAGCCCCCAAAACCTATCTCTCATGTAAGAAGTTTTATAAGAGCCATCACATTACCATTGGAGGCAAAATATCTCCATGAAAAAGATTAAGGGTAGTTATATATATATAGACACACACAAGCAAAAAACAGGTTCTGGGGGGGGTGCCTACCACCCCATCAACTCTGCAGGCAATTAAAGAGGGGGGTTGAATGACCTACCACCCCCATGCACAAAATGTGCAACTATAATTTTATTGAACACATGGTGTACCATATTTTGGAGAGTTGTAGCTTCTATGCAGAGGAGAGGCCTTATGTGCCCATAGAATAGAATTCCCTTATTGCTAGTGGGATTCTCGCATCCCCTTCAGTGTTCAACATCCATGAGATGTGACCCTGGGAAACCGAAGAACTAGGTAGTGTCTCATCTATAGCGTATCCCAAGTCTCTGTCACAAAAGGACATTCAATAGTTTCATTAGCATTCAACCTTACTTTATATGCATTGCCTCTAAATATAAATAAACACGCATGGTATAATTTTGAAGCAACAACTGAGTTAATTTAAAACATCTTGGAATTATAAAATTATGCAGAAAAAAGCAAGCGATACATATCTCTCTCTTACCTTTTTCCTCTACTTGTGTGGAATTTGCATCAACTCTAATCCCAACTACAATTACTCAAGGACCATGGACTATCCCCCGCTCTCTCCAGCGACCTTAAACCTGCTGGGAACTTGTCTCCAACCCTCACCCACTTTCGACGCCCCCCTGTTTCACCCTCCTCATACCTCAGCGCCCCATTGTGCTCTCTCTACCTCCCGTATACCCCCATCCGGGCCCCCTCCTCCCACCATTCCTACCCTCTCAAGTGCTACCCTAAACCCTGGAGGTACAAACCCTAAAACCCCCATCCACTCAGGCTGCTTAAGCTCCCCGATCCCTAACCCTAAATCCACCCCGTCCACTCCCCAAACTATTAACCAGGGTTGTCAGGGTCTGCTCAAGGATTATTTGACTGCTCACCGCTCAAACAAACCCAAGAAAGGCAGGTGCCTAAAATCTGTGGAAAAGGACATCAACCTAACCCTAAAAGAGGATATTTTGATGGGCGAAGTCACAGACACAACAAAGAAGGTTCTGGTGGGTCGAGTGAGGGGCAGGAACTACTCAGTGGATCGTCTTCGCCTCTGGACCTCGGAGATTTGGGGTTCCCTGCTCAAAGAATTACCCATTATCAGGGTCCTGGCTCGTGGGTGGTTTGCCCTGTGCTTCCATAGGGAAGAATACACCGACTAGATACTATCCCGCTTCTGGCACATCGAGCTTGCTTCAATACTGTTAAAAAGATGGGACCCTTTATTTGACCATGAGAGAGAACAGTTGGGTGGAGGGCCGATTTGGGTCCGTTTGTCGGGCCTTCCAATGCAGTTATGGACCCTTGTTGTGTTCAAGCGTATTGGAGATGCGCTGGGTACCTACTTAGAACATGATCAATCGTTTGAAAAGTCAGGGATTATGACAATGATGCGAATCCTGGTTCATCTAGATACTAGGGATGGGCTGCAGGAAAAGATAACCCTCCACTGGAGGCATTTCTCGCGCCGTCAAAATCTAGATTACGAAGGAGTGCCTTTTTAGTGCAGAAGATGCCACAAGGTCGGTCATCTATACAAGGATTGTCCGCTGCTCACTCCTACTTCTCAAGAGGCTGCAAGGGGATCGAAACACCGTCTGTCTGAAGACCTGATTGTGGATGAGCAGCCCTCAGGTCAGGATCACTTAAAGGATGCAGATGGAGTCACTGCTCAGCAAACCAGTGCTCCATGGATACCACCTACATCCCCTCCACTGACTCGATCCCGGTCTGTTGTGGAAGCTGCTCCTACAACGAGTAATGCTCCTCCTTCCTTTTCCTCTGCTATGCTTTTCAATCAATTTAATGCATCTATACATTTTCCTGCTTCCCACTCTGCATCCCTATCATGCACACATTCCACCATTAACTGTGAGCTCGAGCCCCCCTCCCCCATTTTCTCCACTACCCCGTCATCTTTACAAGCTCTGAACCCTCTCCTACAACCCCCTCCCTCCCCCTCTGCATCGGGCTCGCACACCTACAATCTCCGATCTCGACCTTTGAACAACCCCTCCCTGCTAGGTCTCGACATCCCCCTCCCCTCTCCAAGATAAAACCCACCAGAGGCAAGCCTTCAAAGATATCCAAAGCCATCAAATCTGTGAGGGCAGATGTGGTGCAAGGTCGACAAACCACCATTGAAAGGGCACTTAGAGCATCTGAAACCCTTGATACTATTCCCTTATGATTTGGCTCTCTTTCAATTGTAGGGGCTTGGCCAGCCCAAAAAAAAATTGGCCCTCAAGCGCCTCTTGCACTGTACTCCCTGTGACATGATTCTTCTTCAAGAAACCCTAGGGCCTTCTGATCAGATTTCTAAGATCCTGCAAGTCTTTCTACCTGGCTGGCACTTCCAAGGCCTGGATGCAGTGGGCCAATCTGGGGGTCTAGCCATTGGAATCAATACAAAATCTATTAGGATGATATCCTCTTGGGGGGGCCAGGGATTCCTGGGAATGGACATTTTCTCTACAGATTTAGGCAAACAGCTTCGCATCATTAATATCTATGCCCCCAACCAAAATAGGCTTGCTTTTTGGCAATCCCTTCTGGATAACCCCTTGATTAATAGTGCCACTATCATAGGGGGAGACCTGAACTTTTCCATTGGAAATGAGGAATCCTGGGGGCATCACTCGTAGCTTGACCCTCTCTTAGATCAGTTGAGCTCTCTTCTGGATCAATATGGGCTCATAGATGTACCCATGAACAAGAAGATGCCAACATGGCATAATAGGCGTACTGGCGAAGCTGCCCTTGGTAGAAGGCTGGACAAATATCTTATACATGAAGATCTACTCAGAACTCTCGCCATCTACAAGCAATGGGTAGGCTCGGGGGAATCTCGAATCACTCCCCCATTTTCTTGGAAGTGGCTAGCCCATCCAGGAAACCAAGGGCCCCTTTCAAATTTAACTCTTCTTGGTTAAAGGATCTGGATTATATTAATATGGTTTCAGATTTCTGGCATGCCCAACCACCCCTCAGGGATCAGAGGAAGGCTGCAAATTTATGCAAAAACCTGCATCAGCTCAAGAGATTAACCATTGAATGGACTAAAAGGAAAAAAGCTAGGGATGATCAATCCCTTGTGGACATCGAAGCTCAGCTAGCCTCCTTAACGGATGTTAGTGGGCTTGGCTACTTATCCACTGAAGCAAAGATTCATCTTGTGGACTTGGAATCTCAGAGATCCAAGATCCTTCTTGACCGGGAAGAATTATGGAGACTCGGAAGCAGAGCAATCTGGCTACAAGCAGGGGATGGCAACACAAAATTCTTCCACAATTTTGCTAATGGAAGGAAAGCCAGCAATACTATCTGGCAGATGCCCTCGGATTAGGATCAGTTGGCCACCACTCACTCACAGCTCACCCAACTTGGTATCTCCCACTTTAAGCAGCTCTTCAAAGCACCCCCTGCCCCATCTCTTGTCGAAATCATTAACCTTGCTAGCCATTTCCCTGGGTACTTGGAACCGGATGGAATTGAGGATCTCATAAAATCGGTTTCCATGGGGGAATTAGAAAGCACTCTCAAATGGTTCAAGAAAGACAAAATTCGAGGGCTGGATGGTTGCCCGTGGAATTCTATATTGCTTTCTTGGATATCATTGGACCAGACCTACTAGGAGTGATAGAAGAGAGCCGGTCTCTTGGTCGCATATATGCCCCCTTAAACTCCACTTTCATTGCCCTCATACCCAAGACTGACTCCCCCACCTCCTTCCATGTCTTCCGCCCCATATCCCTTTGCAATTGTCTCTACAAAATTATTGCCAAGATTATAGCCAATCGCATCAAGCCAATCCTCTCTGAACACATTTCTCAAGAACAATTCGCCTTCCTCCGTAATAGACATATTCATGAAGCCATTGGCTCTGCCCAAGAGGCCCTCCACTCCATTAAATTGAGAAAACTAAAAGGGATGGCACTCAAAATCGACCTCTCAAAAGCCTTTGATAAAGTAATTTGGTTAAATCTAAGGATGATACTCACACATATGGGGTTCCATTTGGAGTTCACCAGATTGATAATAGGATGTATAACTTCAGTATCCTTTGCACTCCTTATAAATGGGTCAGCCTCCCATTCCTTTCAGGTGGAAAGGGGAATCAGGCAAGGATGCCCCTTATCCCCCCTACTGTTCCTTCTAGTCATGGAAGGCCTGAGTAGACTGATAGCAACGGAGAAGCGTGCTGGGAGACTCAGGGGACTTATGATTACTGATCACTTCCTTTTAACTCATCTACTTTTTGTTGATGATATTCTCATCTTTCTCAATGGGGGTATACAGGATATCATTACTCTCAGGGAGACATTAAAACTCTTCAGTGCTGCTACAGGAATGGAAATCAATAAGGAAAAGTCTATTGTATCTTTCTCTGAATGTACTCAACAAGAAACCCATCTCGCCCTACAAAATTTCCCCTATCAAATATTGGAACTACAGGATGGACTGAAGTATTTGGGCTTCAGGATTAAAGCTGATGGCTACAAAATAGCAGATTGGACCTAGTTGATCTCAAAGGTGGAAAAAAGAATAAATATCTGGTGTCATCGCCTTCTATCCAGGGCTGGAAGACTGGTACTCATAAAAGCAGTAATAGAAGCAACCCCAGTCTTTTGGATGTCCTTGGCCTGGATTCCCTTGGGGATTCTACACAGGATCCAACGAGTTTGTAGCCATTTCCTGTGGAAGGGCAAGAAAGATGGAAAGCCTTATGCATGGGTCAAATGGAGCAGAATTACGATCCCCAAAAAATGGGGAGGATGAGGCTTAAAGCATCTCCCGGCTTTCGCACAAGCACTGGCTGCTAAACAAGGTTGGCTACTACTGAAGCACAAGAGTCTTTGGTTGGAGGTGGTCACCCATAAATACATTTGGCCCAGCTCTATTATTGATTGGATAAGGCGACCTACATGGAACAGGAAAGGCATTTCAGTCATTTGGAGGGCCATATTAAACACCCTGCCCATCATCAAAAGAGGACTTATCTGGAGGATTGGAAATGGGGCGTCAGTTCTTATTGGGATTGATCCTTGGATTGGTAGTGGAAATGCTTATCAACTCCCACCAGAATTGATCACACTCCTCAACTACAATGGAGCCCTGTACATTTCACATCTAGGAGACCAACGTAATACAACCATTCTCCTACAAGCATGGTAGACAGGAGAGGCTTGGAATATCCCGATCCAATGGGAAAGACAGTGGAGAATATTTCTGCAAGCTTTATTAGAATCCCATGTACGCCTCAATGAAGAAGAGGATGAATTGATTTGGGGGTTTACTAAAAATGGTCACTACTCCTCCAAGCAAGGGTATGATATCATTCATGCTGAGCACAAACCGGACAGATTGATGAGCTGGTGGAGTCAACTTTGGAAGTTAAAAGCCCCTCCACGCACAAAATTATTGATGTGGAATATCATAATGGATAAAACCTCCACAGGAGCAAATCTCAGAAAAAGGGCTTTCCCATGCCCGACTTGGTGCGTTTTATGCCATGAGGAGGAGGAAACAAATCAACACTTATTCCTCACTTGCTCTACATCCCAAATACTTTGGACACAAGTCTTGCACACTCTAAATATTAAGCAAACCTGGAGTGGCGTTGATATCCCAAATGCCTGGGATAGATGGTGGGAAGCTGCAACTGAACCAAAAACTAGAAATTTGCCACTCTTGGTCACTTGGCACATATGGATGGGCCGCAATAATATCATTTTTCGAGACCGGAACATAAACTGGGCCCTAATACCTCCAAAAATCTGCTCGAGCTATGAGGAACTCCCAGCTGAGGATATTGTCAACAGAACTCGGATCATCACACAGGAACAAATTGACAAAGCCCACCCCTGGGCATATTTTGATGGGGCTGCACAAGCACAGGGATGTGGGGGAGGCATAATCCTTCATCTATCAGACACTCATTCTTTTCACATATGCATGGGTTTGGGAGAGGGTACAAATAATTATGCAGAGTTGATTACTTTTCGACACTTATTACATTTCACCATTCTCAAACAATGCAGACACTTACAAATTCTCGGGGATTCCAAAATAGTCATAAATTGGTTTAACAACACAACTTTATGCCATGCATATACTCTCAGAACTATTATGGATGAAATTGTTTTTTCTCAAAACACATTTTGATCACATTTCATGCACTCATATCTACAGGGAGCGTAATGAAAGTGCGGACAAGCTATCGAAAGAGGTAATGCATCGTCCTTGAGGAGAATGGCTGATCACAGAGTACACACTGGAGAGGACCTACCAGTACTTCCACATACCATATATAGATCAGGAACTTCGGAGGGCAGACAGGCCCTAATATCAGTGGCACATACTTGTCCTTTTTCACAGTTTCTTTCCTATCTTGTAATTAGAAAAACTTTTGGCAACAGAACAACGATCACTATTGGTGATTTTTTGAATATGTAATTATTTATATATGTACAACACACCCAATAGGGTCTATCTGTTTTAGAATTTTGTAACTTCAAACAGCTGACTACGGTCAAAGTATTTGCATATGCCTATGGGCATCTACAGCATGTAATTTTCAACAAAGTAATGGAAATTATGATTTTTCTCCGTGGGAAAAAAAAAAAAATAATAATATATATATATATATATATATATATATATATATATATATATATATATAGATATATATATATGAGGAAACAAAATTCCAAACCACAAATTTACATGGCCATGCTCATAAAATGCAAAAATAAAACAAACATAACAATTACAAAAAATAAAAATAAACAAAAAGAACTAGCAATTGCCAAAAAAAAAATGATAAAAACAAAAATAAACATGTATAGCAAAAAGAAGCAATAGACACAAACACAACTCCCCAACCGTAAAAAGCTCCAAGCCAACCAAGGACACCCTGCACAACAAAAATTAGATAAGTATTAATAAGAGACCAAAAACTCCCATAAGAGATATCAACCACACAAGATATTTTGTGAGAAATATCATGAAAAATATGAAATATCAAATACAGAAAATATCTTGTGAGAAATGTGAAGTGGTTTGGGAACCATTGTATTGAAACGAGAAAATATCCATACTAAAAGAGAACTCACCTTGTACGTTTTCACTCTTCAACACTTCTCCAAGTCTCTCTCACGCAAAAAGATTCAATAGTTTCATGAGTGCTCCTCCACCTTCCTTTACCTAGATTTGCATTACACTCACCATATAAATAAATCTCAAATAATATAGAATGCACTTAATTGAATCAGACACATGAAACCATACCCACCTCTTCCTCCTGCTTAGTCTTCCCCTTCAACAAATGCACCTATACAATGTACACCATTCCTATGATCTGCCTTTATATCTCCACTTCCTAAACCCTGTCCCTGATGGGGGTGAAAAACAACGAGGAAATCGGAACATGTGGTTTCTAATGATGAATACATTGCAATTGGTGTGGAGGTCGACCTCCTTGTCCTCTCACCTCATTAGCAGTACGAGGGGAGTAAATAAGCAGTGTGCGAAATTTCCATCAGTTTCGTTGGGCGTGGGAGCGGGTGAGGGACATTGGTATATGGAGTTTGTTGATCTCCAGGTATGGTATGCAGTTGTAGCATTTTGGTGGTCTGTTGTGAGTCGGTCGAGTTTTTGTGGTATTAGTGGTCTCTCCAGCTGATGCCCTGTCTAGGAATGGTGGCGGTTTTGTAGCCGATGCATCCTCCTCAGCCTCTGGGTCATAGAATTGATAAGTATCCTTTCTTGTGTGCGGTTTCATGTTTCTTACAATGGTCTATGTGCTCTGTATCTGGTTATCAAGTTGGCCCTCAAGCCTTCTCGTGGGTGTTCGATCAATTTTGTTCTTGGATTCCTTTTGTGTTCACGGGGGAGTTTGTTTATCCTGTCAACTGGTTCTCTTATGGGGTCTTGTCTTTTTGAAGGTTTTCCTAGACTGCCTGCGACCCACAACTGGGTATTCAGTTGTCTTAAGAATTTCAAGGTAGTTGGTTATCTGGGGAGCTTGAAACTACTTAGTCGATGGTTATATGTCTCGTTGCTTGGTCTGTGTCTTTGTTCCCTACAGCTCCTTTTTTACGAGTAATTGGTAATCCTTTGATTTGCTTGTGGAGTTTCTTTATCACTGTTTCATTTTATACTCCTAGAGAGAGAGACAATGGGTAGGTAGCACTCTGCCATCCAAATCTTCTGGTAAATTTGGGATTGATAGTTGTTTTGGCATGTATTGTGGTGATTTGGGTGGCTTTGCAGTTAGTTGGTGCTCTGATTTTTTTGAAAATATGTCCCATGCCACGTAACTCTCACTCTATACCCCTGTCAAAAAGAAATTCGGTTGGGGGGGGGGGGGTATCATACGAATCTGAAGGTGGCAGTGGTGGACAAGGGCTTTCTCACTCTGTGCAGGGAGATAGAGCCATTAGTAGCAGGGGTTGGGCAGTAGCGGGGGCTCGTGGTGGTCAAGGCAGATCATCGACAAGTCATGGTGGGCGAACAATGGGGACTGTGAAGCTAGGTAGTGTGACACTCATGGTCGACACTAATGGTCAGGGCAAGGTGTGATGGCATGGACGTGGGGTGACTGCGGGTAAACAATGGTGTTCATAGAATTGTCGGGACCTAGTTCAGTCTGTATTGGACCTCTTGGAAAAATTTGAGAAGGCTAGGAAGGAAGAACATAAAGCACTATGTTACACTCAACAAGCTGCATTATTTTCAATGTCATGTTCGAGAGAGGATCATGGTGGTATGGAGGGGTCAGAATCTACTATTTGAGAAGGTGGTGAAGCTGGAGTCATGGATGGCCTATTTCGAGAAACACTTCCAGTGTTCTTACGGTCCCCCTCCTCCTCCAAGGATTGTTCTGGACAATCCTGCTTCTATTACCTTTGATGACTGAGCATGGTTACAAGTGTTTTACTTGTCTTATTTGTATTTTGGTGATTTTGGCCTCCTAAGTTATGGACTGTGTCTCTAGTTGTACTATTGTTTCTATGCCATATGCTGTTAGTGGTAGTAAACAAACCTGGTCAGGGTGAGACTACTTGCATTTTGTCATTGATGTACTTCTTTTTTGGTGAATGAATAGAACCTGGACTACTAAAAAAAAAAATCATAAACCTTGAATAAGGAATAAGGGAGGAGAACCATAATATTAAAAATGAGATGGTAAGCATATCGGAACCAAAAGAGAATTCACCCTCTACCTTTTCATTCTCCTATACTAATCCAAGTCTCTCTTACACAAAAATATTTTAGAAGTTTCAACATTGTTGCTTCACCTTTGCTCGACCACCTTTCTTTACCTGCAGTTGCACTACATCCAATAAATAAGAGAATTCAACATTGTTGCTCCACCTTTGCTCGACCACCTTTCTTTACTTGTAGTTGCACTACATCCAATAAATAAGAGAATTCAACATTGTTGCTCCACCTTTGCTCGACCACCTTTCTTTACCTATAGTTGCACTACATCCAATAAATAAGAGAATTCAACATTGTTGCTCCACCTTTGCTCGACCACCTTTCTTTACCTGCAGTTGCACTACATCTAATAAATAAGAGAATTCAACATTGTTGCTCCACCTTTGCTCGACCACCTTTCTTTACCTGCATTTGCACTACATCCAATAAATAAGAGAATTACAAATAATAGAATATGCATATAATTTAAACTGAGGTACATATTATGCTACGAAAAATTAAAAACCCCAAATTGGTAAGAAGGGTGGAGAACCATCATATCTGAACTATGAACTAGGAGGATTTTATAGTAGAACATACATGCTACATGAGCCTTGTACCAAAAGATAACTTACCCTCTACCTTTGCTTCTATATTTGCTATAATGCTCCATGTCTCTCTCACACAAAGATATTCATTAGTGCTTATTCACTTTTCTTACTCAGCATTGCATTTAAATTTCAACAAACACATGATATAAGGATGACACAACAAATCTGTTAAATTAAAATGGCCATGAAACAACATAATTATGTGGTAGAAAACAAGTAAATTCCCCTTATACATACATTTTTTGCCTTTTCCCACAAACAAGTAAATACCCTACACCCACATTATGGGTTGTTAAGGTATTTCTTCATTTCTTCACCCATTCAATAAAAAAATAGAAAAATAAATAAAAAAACACAAGAAAAGCAAGATACTAAACCACAAATTAGCATGGCCATGCTCATAAATTCAATGATATAAGAGCCACAACAATTAAAAAAAAAACTAAGACAAATAGCAAAAAATATGACCAACAATTAGAACAAAAAACAAAAATAACAAGAAAAAAACATAAAAAAACAAATAAGAGTATGCTTTACAACCCCAAAAAGTGTCCATGGCCAACCAAGGAAACCTGCACATCAAAAAATAGAGCAGTATTAAATAGAGACAATAAAATATTATGAAAAAAATACTAAATACACATAAAATATTGTGAGAAATATGAAATACAGAAAAAATATCTTACCGAAAATCTTAAACAAAGACTAAATATCTTATGAATAATCGTATGCACCAAAAGGTATATCTTATTCAAACACCAAAAATCATAAACCCTAAATAAGTAAAGAGGGAAAAGAACTACAATGTTTGTAACGAGAAGATTTTGTAGGAGATTATGAATGGATTTTGCACCAAAAGAAAACTTACCTCCATGTTTGTATCTACACTCCACTATAATGTCTCTCTTAAGGAAGATATTTCAGTAGAGTTTCGTTAGTGATCCCCTGCATTCTTTTACCTACACTGCATTACACTCATCACTAAACAAATGACTAATAATGTAAAATGCTTCTAATTTAAACAAACACATGTATGTGACCATAAATACACCACAACGTTCACCTTTACCCAATACATCTATGAAATATTGGACCATTAGGACCTACATTAATTTACCACCCACTAAACTAAACCATAAAAAATTAAATAAAGATCAAAATATCTTACATGAAATCTTGAAAAGACACAAGAATAGAGCAAAAATATTATGCAATATTAATTACATTTTATTCAAAAACAAAAATCACACACCCTAAATAGCTAAGGGAGGATAACTTTTTATTTGAAATGAGAACAATTTCATAGCATAGCATACATGGGCTTTCCACCAAATAAGAACTCACCATCTACCTCTACCTCTATTACACTGGCCCACATATCTCTCACAAAGATATTTCGTGAGTCTCATCAATAATCCTCTATTTTCCTATACCTACACTAATCACATCTAAATTTAAGAAAATTAGTCATGCTCACAAATGTTTAGATTAAAAAAAACAAAACAAAAACAATAACAACAATAGTGAAAGATACAAATTACAATAACAAAAAACAAGACAAAAAACGAAGAGGAACAAATAGAGAGAAACATTAGAGACAAACTCTACTTTGCAACCCCAAAAAGCATCCACATGCGAACAAAGAACACTCTCCATAGCACAAATTAAAGTAAAAGAGACCAAAATACTTGTGAGAATATTAAATACACACGAAGTATGTTAAAATAAATATCAAACAAAGACTAGATTATCCTATGAGAAATTTTAAATAGAGACCAAAAATCCTATATGTAATCTTATGCAGAAGTAAATAGATCTTATAGAAACATAAAAAAGGAGGGGAGCCATTGTATTTGAAATAAGGAGGCTGTCACAATATATCATAACATGGAATCGGCACCTAAAGAACTCGCCTTTTCCTCTACCTCTGCACTTTACTAGGATCTCTCTCACACGAACATTTTAGTAGATTCATCACTAATCCTCCAAATTCCCCTATAGGTTCTAAGACCTAACCTTGATTCCTCCAACCATTGAATCTAACGAAAAAACAAAATAAAATAAAAAAATCTCATGAGAAATCTTTAGAACATACTAAAATTCTTATGAGAGATATTAAATAGACTATAATATAGTATAAAATGTTTAATGGCAACCGAAATTCTTATGCAAAAGTAAGGAGGGAGTAGCACCATTGTATTTGAAATGGGGAGGATTACATGCGTTGTGCAACAAAAGAGAACTCACCCTTTGGCCCTTTTACAAAAAGATGTTCAAGAGTGCTGCACTTTCCATTACCTACATTGCAAAAAAAAAAGAAAAAAACTACTTTCCATTGCCTACATTACATCTAAATTTAAAAAAACACACATTATATAATTATGTAGCATGGAATGAGATAAATTAACCATACATGCCTTATCTTTAGTCTTCACTTACGAAAACAACATCGAACTAAGTTGTTTGAGTCTGCACTAATTTCCTCACCCATTGAATAAAAACAAAACCATAAAATCTTATGAGAAATCTTTGAAATACAACAAAAATCTCATGAAAAATATTAACATAAAGTGCATTATATTATCAAAAAGGGGTACTATTTAGAGGAGGGGAAAGATGTATTTCTCAAGTCCATCTTCAACACTAGGGATGAACCTTTGGAAAGTTAGAAAGGATATAAGGCCTATATCAAGGAGTTAAGAGAATGTGAAGGAGAGATTTAACACAAATCCAAAACCTTAAAGAAAATATCTTTGAGTATCTTGCAGATGTGTTCATTAATTGCCAATGAAGGGGAGAAAATATATCAAAAGATATCAAAGGAGGAAAACATATACTTTAAGTTTACAGAAGTAGGAGGAAAACATATTAGGGAAAACATCAATTCCACTAGGTTTAAGGAATGCAAATCATTACTAACATTAGTACAAGGCCCTAGATCTGGTTCGAGGCTAATCATACACACAAACACACTAGAAACCCACAAATTTCTAGCACTTTGCATAGCAAAAATCTTAAGCAATGAAAATCAATCTAGTACATAAATATTTGAGCCTAAAGCTCGATTATTTTATTAATCCATCCATAAAATAATCATGGAGCTCCCGTACCAGGGATCATGGCCCTTGATCACTAGTACCACTAGTATACATAGTATACAAAACATAGGGCTTGTGATCTGTTGCTTCAGATCTACAATCTTCCCACAAAATTATACAAGGATAAACAATCTAACTTACTTGCTAGAGAAGCCCTTCTCCGTCAGCCCTTCTAGTGCACATTACCCTATGTCACTCACAACTTCTCATAGTGGTTTTATCTATCAAATACTCTACATATCATCCCATAATATCTCTTATACTTAGTGGACCTACCCTTCAGGTCATTGTATAATAGCCATACAACAAGAAGCTTATTCACAATAAATATTGTCCATCAACCCATTGCATACTAGCCCTTGAAATGCACTATGTTCACAACTTTGTTTGTGAACAGACTTTAGAACAAGCTTAGCATCATATATAAATGATATTATAATTATAATTATTTTATATAATCAATATAAAATAAAATTTATATTGATATAAATTATAATAATTTAGTAATAACAAACATTAGTATTAAATTATGTAAATCTATTATATAGCTAATAATTTTTCGTATGGCTTATGCTATACCATGGACTTTTTAACAAGGATATTTAAATGTTTATGATGATGATGATGATGGTTAACGTCCACTGAGACCAAACTTTGGTCTATCGGACCTAAAGAAACAAGTTATTTAGATTGATTTAAGATTTTATTCCTATGCTCAAAAAGCTTGGAGAAAAGCCTCCCAAACTCACTGTAATTTTGACATTGTAAAAGGCTAGAGAAGTCAATGTTGCAACAAAGATTATGAAACTGAGATCTAATGTGGTTGTACGCGGGGCACTCTAAAGTTCAATTTCTTAAAAATTAATATTATTTTTATATAAATAATTTATAATTTTAATACATTTAATATACTTACCTATTAAAAATATTATAAAATCACATAAATAATTATATATTAAAATATTATAAAATCACATAAATAATTATTACATATTTGGATTTGAGATACATGCCGATGAATAAGCATCTTTCCTAATAAAGAATACAATATTAGGACAACGATATTTTCTCATAAAAGAGAAAGCGAAAAAGGGTAACGAGTCAAGTAAGGGTATCGACGAAAAAATCTAAAATTATGTAGTTTGGTTGTTGGTCCCAAAGGGAATTGCCTTACGTATTTTATATGATTTAAAATAATATTAATTTATAGCGAGGAAAAATAGGCACGACCAGGATGGCAGCCGTAAGTACACCAGTAAGTACACTGTATATCAAAGCGTCCATCTCGCACATTGGACGGTTGAAGAGCCATTCCATGCATAGCAAAGCATGGGAAGAAGGCGCAAGAAACGAAATATGAAGACCGTGGCAGAAGAGGAGGAAGTTGTCATGGAAATCACGCTGCAAATAAAGAGAGAGATTTCGTTTACTCTGGCCATGGCCGCTCGCATATGAAGAAGGAGCGGCGGCGGCAGCTTCAGACGCTGTATTTGGATGCAGTTTACTCTGGCCATGGCCGCTCGCATATGAAGAAGGAGCAGCGGCGGCAGCTTCAGACGCTGAATTTGGATGCAATTCCGTCTTTCCTTCACCCTTTTGTGCGCCATTGTTATGTCTTTTCTACATACAGTCCTGGCCATGACTGCTTACGTTTACCCTGGCCATGACCGCTTCCATATGGAGGAGGGTCGCTCGCAGTGGCGGCTACTTCAGACGCCGATTTTGGCTTCAATTACTTTAGAGGATGCAATTTTAGCTTTCCCTTGCCTTTCTGTGCGCCACTGTCATGTATTTTCTACATGCAGTCTACTGAATTCGCAACAAGAAGTTTTGGTAGGTAATTTTCTACATTTTCATTGAGTAGAGTACACTAAGGATGAATCTATTTCAAATACTTCGTGAAATTTGTCTTCACTGGAATGTACTCTATTTCGAGTTCTGGTAGGTAATTTTCGACATTTTTACTAAGTAGGAGGACACTAAGGATGAATCTATTTTCTTTCACTGGACGCATTTTTAGCCTTTAAGGATAGTTTTTTAATGGAAAGGGTTAGGAATCACTTTCTTGATTGTCTTTTTGACGGTTTTTGTCACTGCATATTCCTTTTACAAGGTTTCTTCTTCTCGACCCAGGATTGACTCAAGGGACCTTCAGTGTTTATGAAGAAACCCTCACCAACTTTTGTCTTAAACCTGTTTGAAATAACCTGGATTGACACAAGAGACCTTCAATAGAGGTCGTCAGTGTTTGTGGATTTAATGAAGAAAAACCCTCGCCACCTTTCGCCTTAAAATATGTTTGAAATAATCTGGAAAAATTACAGAAGTTACAGTTTTTGTTGTTACAACAGTTTAAATTCCTTCATCGGAAGAGAGTGAAACACAACAGTACTTGTGGAAACAACGAGAGATTGAAAACAGTGAAGAGGACCAGTGAGCTCCCAGTAGGTGCGTTGTCATCTGTATTCAATCCCTAGGACACCTTGCTACCTTGCTTTGTTGGCTCGTACAAGCCTTGCTTTATGAGATGAACGAGGAAGCGACGTCTCACGATTTGTGATTTTAGGAGTATCACAACATCTCAGCCGCAATTGTCAGTAGTAATCAAGTACAAAATAAATAGGTGAATAATTTTTTCCCGTAGTTTACCCAACTTTCACATTTGTCCAAAAAATTATGGGTAAGAGTTTGATAAAATCTGACAGGTTATAGCTATTAATCTTAAGATTTAAGATTTTGGGTGCTGTAAAGATTTTTGATTGATAGTGTTGAATCTATTTTCACTATTAAAAATTTAATTCAAACATTCTTATTGTCATATATTTTTCTTATTGTCAAATTTTTTGAATTTGTTTTGTCGGATTTTCACTATTTTTGGCTATCTAGCCAAATTTAAATGCTAAATAGACAACCCCTAATTTTTGTGTTTGAAATTTTTATAAAAAAATATTTTAAATTAAATTAAAATTAATTAACAAATACAATTATATTTCAAACTTGTTTTATTTTTTTATTTTAAACAAGTTTAATTTAATATAATTTTAATAATAGTATATTTTTTAATAGTTTTTAAATTAAACTAATATTCCACTTCTTTTATATTATTGACTAATAAATATTAAATATCAATTTAATTACTCATTAATAAATTAAATCAATTTGATTTATCAATTACAATATAATATAATTTAATATATAATTTTCCTTCTTTATCACATAATGGAATTCAATATCCCTTTAATGTTCAATACATGATTTTCCATCTCTCTAAATATCAAGTATCTTAATTTAAAATCCTATTCTTTTATATTAAATTTAATTAATAATGCCATTATCAATTTAATTAATAATTAATAAATATTAAATATAAATTTAATTACTCATTAATATAATTTAATATATAGTTTTCCTTCTCTCTCAGTATTAATTGTAGATAATGGAATTCAATATATAGTTTTCCATTCTTTTAATATTCAATACATGATTTTCCATCCCTCTAAATATCAAGTATCGTAAGTTTAAAATCCTTGAGTATCTCTTTCTTATAGTGCCCCCTAAGCCTGCTTTATATTGCTTTGCGAAAAGCGGGGTAATCAAATGAGTGGAGACCAAAGCAACATATATATATATATCTTTTTTTGCTTATTGGGCCAAGTGAGAGTCACAGGTTCCAAAGAGCAATTCCTCCCGTCACAGGTTCTAGAGAGCAGAGTCATTCCTCCTTCCTTATAGAAAGAAACTATTCCTGCTTATAAACCATTCATTTAGTTGCTTTCGTATAAGCTTCTTTTGAATAAGATTAAGATTGGTTTTCATTCAAGTGAGTTAGTGAGCATCCTCAATCCTCCTTCAAGTGAGCATCTCCCATTCTTTCTTTGAGCAAGTGAGTATCTTATATTTATGAAAGGTAGCGTTCCTTGCTTTCCTAACGTCAAGCAAGCACTACGTTCCTTGCACTAGGAAGCGCAAGCCCCTCCGGGACCTTCCTGATTGAGTAGTAAAGACAATTCCAGGTTGACCATTAATTCCTAAATAGATATAAGTAGTAGGGTTAGTTCCAATTTTTATTACCACTTCGTGGCTGTTGACTAACTATTGATTCAAACCACTGAAGATATATTGACCACTGGCTTTCAATACGTTACGCCTTACCCATCTACGAAGCCCAAAGCCTTCTACGAAGCCCCAGAGCCTTAGGGTGGGCAACCCGAACGAAAGAGATCTCCTGCCTTCCTTTTCACGCACGAAAGAGAACGTACTTGTGGGGAAGCAAAGGCCCCCTGGCAGGCATAAGAATGAAGTACTATTGCTTACCTATCTTTTTTTTTATTGTAGGGAAACTATATAAGAATTCTATTGCTTACCTATCTGGCTTGGCTAGGCAGTCTGATGCATGCCTATCTTTCGGGGGTAAGAACCAAATACTACTTTCTTCCCTCAATCGCTATCTCAGGCTTTGAGGGTAATAAATATAGGGGAAGTGCATTATCTCCTTGAGTTAGCGGTAGAGCATTCTCTCTCTCCTTGCGCTAGGGTGAATTTGGTACGTTTCACGAAACTCGCTCGTATACATACAAATGCATTCTCCCCTCCCTCCGCTCCTGCTTTGGTTGGGTTTAACAAAATAGGGTAAACCTCCTTCCCTGCGCCCACTGAATGAATAGGCTCGGGAAAACTGATGGAATGGGCTAGCGCTCGTACTTGGTTGGAGGGAGGGAGCTAGCTGTACTGTTGTCGTAGATGACTCGTCCTGAGCTTGATTGATATAGGCTCGCTAGAACCTGACTGGGGACCACCTTACTGAACTGGGAAAGCAGACCAGAACCTTACTGACTGGCTGGGTTTACCACCTTACTGACTGGGGTGACTTGGATAGAGAATCCTGCCCCATGCGAAGCCTTCCCCATGAGAATGATGAGGCACAGAAGCCCACCCCATGCCTGCCTGAGCTGATTGGATAGATATATATCCCATCATGCCTGAGCTTACCAGATAGATAAAACACCCATGCATCGGATTATATCGATCGTTATGCTATATCTCCCTCTTTCTTTCTAGTAGCTTATATACGATTATGTCATAAGAGCGGTTTACTTACGACAATGCTGCTATTATATAAGTCATTATGCGTGCCTTATTCCGCTCCTGCCAGCCATTCATTCCCATGCTCCTTCTGACAACCCTTGTTTTACCCACCTTTGACTAATTATCGACCTTATCAAACCTATCTTCCTTAGCGGATGTTCATTGTCGGAGAACATCAAGTGGTCTAAGGCTAACATGTCTAGTTCTTGCAGGTGGGTGGGTTGGAAACAAGATAAGGTTATCATAGATGTCACCCCCCTACTGGCAGCACTCCTCTGGGGGTTTGGGGAGCTCCCCGAGACGACAAATCCGTACCTCTCCTTTAGTCGAGAGTTCGACAGGCTCACCCTTATGTATGTTCGAAGAATTCACCTTTATTATGTACGTAATAAAAGTGATATAGCTACTTGATCATTCCATCACAACCAACGGTTGTTGTGAGCTTAATTCCAAGACCATCATGAAATCACATTATATACGTAATAAAACTATTTGATTTTATCGACATCTCAACCTGGCTGCATCAACCAATTCCTTGTGTCGGCTCCAATCCAACTAGTAACAAGAGAGAAAGATAGATCAAATTGGGTGGGCAGAGTTGGCTTGCTTCCCAGAGAATAAACACCTTGCAACTCGAGAACATGATTTGCTAGGTTTCGATCAGCTAATCAAAAC